>CM061178.1:0-373361 GCA_030763345.1 Mythimna separata | reverse complement strand
GAGTAAAAGCTATACAATTTGGATGCGGTCCACTAGAACCGATGCCTTCTATGGTTGCGGGATTGTTGGAAAGAAGCCTCTCGGGTTTGAAACGCAAAGGGTAATTGAAAGAAACATGGGAGGGTTTCGGTCAATAAAAGTTTTACGCTTCCTTTTGCTCCACCCGAACGGGAGAAGTTTTTGATGATTCTGAGCTTCAAAAACAAAATCTTAGTTTACAGAGAGTTTTTGAATATGTTCAATTAACATCTATAATTAAAAACCGGCCAAGAGCGTATCGGGTCACGCTCAGTGTAGGGTTCCGTAGTTTCCCGTCCGTCACAATAAGTCCCCAACTTTTCAAAAACTGTTCGTCCCATCAAGTTCAAAAACAATTTTTTTAGAAAGTCTGTATAAAGCTCTACTTTCCAGAATTTTTTCATATTTTCTAAACTTCTGGTTCAAAAGTTAGAGGGGGGGGGGGACAGATTGTTTTTACTTTTGGAGCGATTATTTCCAAAATTATTGATATTATCAAAAAATGATTTTAGTAAACCCCTATTCATTTATAAATACCTATCCAACAATATATATCACACGTTAGGATTGAAAGTAAAAAAATACACTTTCCATTTTACATGTAGGGGGGCTACCCAAATAAAATATTTTTTTCGAATTTTTCTTTTACTACTTTGTCGGCGTGATTGATATACATTTTGGTACCAAATTTCAGCTTTCTAGTGCCAACGGTCACAGAGATTAAGCGAGGACGGACGGACAGACATGGCGAAACTATAAGGGTTCCGTTTTTGCCATTTGGCTACGGAACCCTAAAAATGAATCACTGAAATGTACCTATGTATGCACATGACTTCCGAACGACTGCACGGGATAATTCTTTTTTAATGTTCGTTATTGTCAAGACAAAGTAGTTAGAAAAGAAAATTTTAAGAAAAATAATAAAAAACCCCATCTCTATGAAGCGCAAGGGGTAGAGGACAGCTAGTTAATTATAAATTCTAAACTTACAACCATCTACTACTCGAAGTTAGAACATCTATTTCTACATTATTGTCAGTTCGTGTTAGCACGTTGAGCACCTTATCGCCGCTCAAAGAACATTAAACACGTGTGAATTTTATCAACGAGTTTTGAACAAATGTTAGAAAGCAGCGCTGCAGTGGATGTGACATTTAGTTTTTTAAATTTAACCTGCACCTTATTAGAATACTCCACAACCTTTCATACAACGCTATCTAGACGCAAACTAAGCAGAGCTTGTGCTATGAGTACTAAACAACTGATAAACGTACTAATATATTTCTAAATTCATGCATAATACGAGTATTATGATTTATCCATATATAATATACACCCAGACAGAAAAAATCGCTGCATTTACATTTCACACTACACCTACATTTACAATTGATAATAAAATAACTAAATGTAAAAAAAATCTTATAGTATATCTTTCTGTTCAGTCTTAGGTTACTTATAGATTCAAAGATTCAGCGTCCACGTAATAGTCAGTTTAACTGTAGGTAAAAATGATTTATTGTTAGTGCAACAATGCTATCGTTGTTGCCATAACAATAAATCATTTCAAACAAAATAATAACAATAAAACAAAACCTCCAACTAAAAACGCTTAACAACCCAGTTAATAAAAATACAAAACTTTAAACGACAAAGTTTTTCTTTAACAAAACTCTCATGAAAATGTTGTGTGCCAAGTTTTGAAAAGTTTAGAAAAATGAAAATGTATTTTTCCGTTTCGACTCGCATTTGTAAGTTCCTAGCAGGATGATCGTAACTCATCCTTAGATACGGTTTAGTTGTGTCGTAAACTGTGGGAGATAAATCATTGTGTATTTTGCGGTGCCTATGGGAAGTGCAATTGCTTGTTTCTTGACCACGATTGGCATCAAGAGCGACGCGGACGGGCCGAGATCATTAGGAAGATGGGAGTGTAAGATTAATGATTCTAGTTAACTTTGTGTTTGTTTTAGCGTTATAATGCGCTAGTTTGTTTTTGCAATGGATAGGATACGTTTTTGTAGTAAATAGAATTGGATAGTTTTTAAAATGATGGATAGGACGTCAAACGTGAACATATAAATAATGAAATAATATATTCTCATTCTCACTCACATGAAAAATACGGTACAAATAGTGCTTATTATTAGTATTTTTGCTGTTTATATACATATACTCGTATACATATTTGTATATGTAGGTGTGCCTACAGCCCGTCACGCACCGACGTGCACGTGTACATAGGTAATTCTATAATGTATTCAATAATTTATTATAGTAGTTGCCTGCTTGTGGACTATTGTTAATATTTTCCGAGTCATCATCATGTGCCTAGCCTTTTCCCAACTATATTGGGGTCGGCTTCCACTCAAACCAGATTTAGCTGAATACCAGTATTTTACAAGAAGCGGCTGCCTACCAGACCCCCACAACCCATTAACTGGAATAACACGGTACTTCATGGCAAGACTGGAGTCAGATTTACTGGCTTCGGACTATCCGTAACGACTGTCAAAGATCTACAAATGACAGCCGGGACCTACGGCTTAACGTGCTTTCCGAGGCACGGGGGAAACTAGGTATGTTAAGATGGTCACCCATCCGTAGACCAAGCTTAGCAAGCGTTGCTTAACCTTGCAGATCGACCCGTGCGGCTGTTATTATCTAGCCACGAGCTCATCCTCTTTCCGAGTAAATGTAAAAAAAAATTAAAAAAAAAAGCTGTATCTTTGAGATAACTTTTTCTTACCACATAATCTAGTATCCGAAATACACATAATACTAGAAATACGAATGTATCTGACATTCGTATTTCCAGTATTTCCAGATAAAAGTCTTTCCTCTCACCGCGAAATGAAAAACGTGAAAATTATTCAAAACCCAGATTTTGTCGCAACAAACCGAGCGAAATAGTGAAAATACTCGCTAAGGAGGCTAATAAACATTTCATGATTTAAGTGTAGGTACATTATAAATTCACTAGCTTTCTTCTAGCGGCTTCACCCTTCATTTGTAAGCAAGTATCTCTATACATACTTTTGACCTCCGTTTCATCCCATTAAGACGTGAATTTTGATAGTGAGAGCGTTTTCACATTATCCGATCAGATATCGGTGTCGGACGCCGATCCGATATGGCGGTAAGTAAAATGTATGAAATGCCGTGCTCCGATATCCGATATCGGGCCGGACAATATGAAAGACAGGTACATATTTCATACATTGAATAATGTGAAAACGCTCTGATCACTATCAGAGCGTTTTGACGGACGACAGGACAGAATGGAAGAAGAAAACGTGTTGCGCCGACCCCAAGTAATATGGGATAAGGGCAGGAAGAAGAAGAAGAAGGGGGTGAATTTTGAGAAACCTTCTACACTAGCCTACATCATAAAAGTAAAACTTCTGCGAAATTTCACGCTCCTAGTCCCAGTAATTACTGTGCGTTGATACGTCAGTCAGTCAATTCTTCCTTTTATATATATAGACGGTAACAAATTGTGTTTACACTAGACGGTGGGTCGAAGCACTAGAATTACGGTTATCACCGTAATATGCCATTTTTGTATCGTTAAAATTGCGTGTAATGTTACAAATTGGATGGCTTCGAGGTCCATTATCAAGGTGTCAAAAGCTTTTGGCTGTGCTTATCTCATAATTGGACTCTTTGTTAAACTAAAAATAAAAGAGAGGGTACCGAAAATTGTAGGTGCACAGATTTTTTCTCAGTAAAGATTATTGGCCTTTATTTTCCCTCTCCAAAAGGGGAGGCCTAAGTCCCAGCAGCGGGGACATTACAAGGCTGATTATACGTTTTTTAAGGTAAAGAAACTCTCTTTATTATTTTCGTGTTTAGGTATTGGTTCGAAGTCTGGCCACCCATATCCGCAGATTCTTTAAATATTCAAAGTACTGCATCGAGCGAGTAACAAAGAACGAGTTAATCAGGCTTAATAGTACTTTTCCCGCAACTTCATTCACATGAATATTATATGCTCTCCTACATAGATTAAGGCAAATAAAAAACGTCTATTGATAAAAAAAATCGCTTAATCCATGGCCCCAGTAGGCTTCGGCCCTGCTGGGTCCATACGATATTTGTGACATCTACACTCTCTGACTCAGGCTCAGTCCGGACGGATACCGGACGGCCGGATGGCAAGGTACCTATAAATTGCTCACTGTCCGCATGTCCACGCCTAAAGTGGCTATCAATACTCAGAAATAAACGATTCTATTTTAGGCAAGTGTGTGCATGTTTTATGATTATGGTTATATTATTATTACTAAAATTGGACATTAGAATGTGGGTCGGTCTCAAAATAACACAGACCCCGGAAATTGGGTGGAAATCAAAACAAGCAGTCTATGAATTTCCCATCGCAACTCATTTATTTGGATGAATAAACTGAAGCCATTTGTAATTTAAATTTCATGTTTATTGAAATTCTTTAATTTAGCTTGTTTTCTTTCTTTTTATTTTGTCTAAAAATTCGATCAACTGTTATTGCAAAAATAGGTTGCTTTCGGCTGGAGATCGAATAAGGTAATTCGTATCATATTTATTATCACCTTTTTTCCGAAACATAGGTTTTGCCGAAGTTTTATGCTCGTATTACATTCGAATTTATCTTGTGAATTTGAACAAAGAATAAACTCAAAAAACCAATGATTTCTACGGAATATATTCGTTCCCCCTTAAAATTTCAATGGAAACCAGATAAATCGTGAAATAGCCTCTTCGCTGAAGAGCTTTGCTGTAGCTCTACAAAAATTTTGCTGGAAAGATTTTAATAAAATCAAGAAATAATTTTACTGGATTTGAGAATCGACTCGGCTTTGTAAAAACTGTGAGAGAAAGAATACAAATAAAACATAAATATAAATTGACTACATATCCTGGTCCCACAATATGTCCTGTTATTAAAATACTGGGATATTTAGCGGACCAGATAAAAATTATAAAAAAAATAAGCTTTTTAATAGTTAAACTTGAGGAAAAATATTATTAAAATTACGAGTATAATAGTGATAGCTTGTATGGGAACGTGTATATATGTTTGTAACTCCTTTATTATGTTATGGCTAAACGGATTTGGATGAAATTTGGCACACTACATCACATCATGGGATAACACTTTTTGTACCAAGAGTATGTTTCCTTAGGATAGTTTTCTACTTTCACGCGGGCGAAGCAACCAGCCGAAGCTAGTTGTACTATAAATCGTTTATTTCAAGACCCTAATCTTTTTCCCTACAGGATCCTCATGGCACGTGATAAATTTTACTTAATGCGACAGGAGACAATGACCCAAAATAACGTTTTACTCAAACGATTTTGGCCTTTTTTTAGGTAGAAGATTTAATCAGTATTGTTCATGTAGTAGCTTGCGTGACTAAACATAGGTAGTGTGGTCAAACTACCCTTAAATCCATACCTAGTTAAAAACAGGTAATAAAAATAATAATATACAAAAGAAGTGAGAAATGACAAAGAAGGAAAATTATACTGAAAATAATGATTACTTATATATGTTATAACAAGTCTTTCTTTTTGCTCCGTGACTGTTTTTAACCCTTTTTATTATTTAAAAACACAGTATAATTATTATGTATAATAAATAGTATACACAATCATTTCACACCGTCAAAACTTTAAAATCCAAACAAAGTTTAATCATAAAGTTTATACTTTCCACCTCCGCACTAAGCCGATTACGTTAACCAAAAATAGTTATATTTATGTTTAAAAAGGATTTTCGCCCGAACATCAACTAGAATTTTCAATACAACTTACATAATAATAGTTTACGCTCTATTGCTCGAGTTTATTGCTTTTGTCACAACTAAAGAGCCCATTGATACAACTAGGTCCCTAGATTACATAAATTCCTTTGTAAAGCTGCAAATAGTTATCGGATCCTTTCTTTTGTATTGTTCAGTTGTTCGTCTGTGTCCCTATCGGACATCGTTTGGGCTTCATCTATTTTAGTAATGAATGATAGAATATTGTCAGTGTCTCAAGACGAAAGTCTATTCACTACCCTAGGTTTGCTGGTAGAAAATGCCTAAGGCATTAAGTCTGCCTTTGTTCTTTGCTTTGCATAACAATTAAATAAATAAATAAATGTGACTAGTGCATGTATCAGCGATAAACTATGGCACAGTAATGTGGTCGCTTACAGTGGACCTCATTAGAAAGCTGAAAGTCAATCAAAGGACAATAGAAAGGGCTATGCTTGGAGTTTCCTTGCGTGATCGAATCAGGAATGAAGATATCCGTAAAAGAAGTAAGGGCACCTATATAGCCCGAAGAATCGCCAAACTTAAGTGGCAGGGACATTGTTCGTAGAACTGATGGTCCAAAAGTTTCTGTAATAGCGACCGCGTACGGTACCGGAAGATGCAGCGTTAAAAGGCCTGCCACTAAGTGAACCGATGACCAAGTGAGGTCACGAGAATG
Organism: Mythimna separata; assembly: GCA_030763345.1. Taxonomy (NCBI): domain Eukaryota; kingdom Metazoa; phylum Arthropoda; class Insecta; order Lepidoptera; family Noctuidae; genus Mythimna; species Mythimna separata. The sequence continues at coordinate 366,881 of CM061178.1, read as the reverse complement.
CAATTGATGAGTGATGCACAGGAACGTTCATTGTGGCTATCATCAAATACCGTTTTCCGCTCTAGGCGAAGCAAGAGCAATACATTACTGGCACGCGTTGTTGTCAGTGACAGGGGACGTACTATACGTTATTGAGCACTTATATTGTATTGCATTTATAATGTAGCATTCGAAAATTACTTTTCTTCATCCGATCACGGCATTAGACGAAGCTGTTTCTCATAGTTTTTATTTACTTGACACTGACACCCTTTTTATATAATAATAATAATAATAATAATTTATTCAAGTAAAAATGTAAGTACAATAAAATTGTGGTTTACATGAATTACAAATGAAGTTTTTGTCTTAGTTCTAACTGTAATGAAGCCGGCCTGATCTAGGTTAGTAAAAAACCTGTGTTTCAGGCCATCTATTTAGATCTAACATTTAAAAGAAAAACAAAAATAAAATAAAATAGATGCTAAATAATAATAAAAAAGAAAAAGAAGACAATATTTTCAATGACTGAAAAGTAACGTAAAATTATTTTAATCTAGATTAAATATGATATTATATTTAAACAAATTTACGAACAATATTGTAGCCAATAAGGTAAACTTAATAATTATTTAAAGTAAGTGACATATATTACAAAAGAGGCTTTATTTTACAATTTCTAGAAGTTTTTCCGTGTCTGCATAATTCTGTTTTGCCAAATATTCTTGAACTAGTAAATTACACCTATTATAACTTAAACTATAGATCTTTAGTATTCTGTTAAACTGATTATACAAGTAGGGTCCTAAAAATAAGTAGAATCTCTGAGCATAAGCATGTTTAGTTCTAAAGTTAGTACATACCAAATCTTTCCTTCTTCTATCTGATGGTATTGGGTTAAAATAAAGGTTAGTATGCTGCAACAAAATTACTTTCAAAACAAATAATTGACGTACTGTTAATACCTTACATGCCATGTATAGTTGGTCTGTGGGAAATCGAAAGGGACGAAAAGTAGCAACTTTTAAAACTGCTCTTTGGGCGCGTTCTAAGGGCAGCATGATAGATTTAGCGGCGCCACCCCATGACGTAATACCGTAGGTAATAATAGATTGACACAAAGCCAAATAAACCAGTCTAATTAATTTAAAGTCGGCAATGCTACGTAAGTTTTTAAATATGTATATTAGTTTACGCACTCTGTTGCATAATAAATCGATGTGTTTGCGGAAGTTTAGGTTTGCGTCAATCGTAATACCTAAATATTTTATATGGTCAGTTTTTGCTAAACTAGGACAAGTACATGCAATATCAGCACAATGAATCATGCACTATTATTATTATTATTATTATTATATAAAAAGGGTGTCAGTGTCAAGTAAATAAAAACTATGAGAAACAGCTTCGTCTAATGCCGTGATCGGATGAAGAAAAGTAATTTTCGAATGCTACATTATAAATGCAATACAATATAAGTGCTCAATAACGTATAGTACGTCCCCTGTCACTGACAACAACGCGTGCCAGTAATGTATTGCTCTTGCTTCGCCTAGAGCGGAAAACGGTATTTGATGATAGCCACAATGAACGTTCCTGTGCATCACTCATCAATTGCATTCTCGTGACCTCACTTGGTCATCGGTTCACTTAGTGGCAGGCCTTTTAACGCTGCATCTTCCGGTACCGTACGCGGTCGCTATTACAGAAACTTTTGGACCATCAGTTCTACGAACAATGTCCCTGCCACTTAAGTTTGGCGATTCTTCGGGCTATATAGGTGCCCTTACTTCTTTTACGGATATCTTCATTCCTGATTCGATCACGCAAGGAAACTCCAAGCATAGCCCTTTCTATTGTCCTTTGATTGACTTTCAGCTTTCTAATGAGGTCCACTGTAAGCGACCACATTACTGTGCCATAGTTTATCGCTGATACATGCACTAGTCACATTTATTTATTTATTTAATTGTTATGCAAAGCAAAGAACAAAGGCAGACTTAATGCCTTAGGCATTTTCTACCAGCAAACCTAGGGTAGTGAATAGACTTTCGTCTTGAGACACTGACAATATTCTATCATTCATTACTAAAATAGATGAAGCCCAAACGATGTCCGATAGGGACACAGACGAACAACTGAACAATACAAAAGAAAGGATCCGATAACTATTTGCAGCTTTACAAAGGAATTTATGTAATCTAGGGACCTAGTTGTATCAATGGGCTCTTTAGTTGTGACAAAAGCAATAAACTCGAGCAATAGAGCGTAAACTATTATTATGTAAGTTGTATTGAAAATTCTAGTTGATGTTCGGGCGAAAATCCTTTTTAAACATAAATATAACTATTTTTGGTTAACGTAATCGGCTTAGTGCGGAGGTGGAAAGTATAAACTTTATGATTAAACTTTGTTTGGATTTTAAAGTTTTGACGGTGTGAAATGATTGTGTATACTATTTATTATACATAATAATTATACTGTGTTTTTAAATAATAAAAAGGGTTAAAAACAGTCACGGAGCAAAAAGAAAGACTTGTTATAACATATATAAGTAATCATTATTTTCAGTATAATTTTCCTTCTTTGTCATTTCTCACTTCTTTTGTATATTATTATTTTTATTACCTGTTTTTAACTAGGTATGGATTTAAGGGTAGTTTGACCACACTACCTATGTTTAGTCACGCAAGCTACTACATGAACAATACTGATTAAATCTTCTACCTAAAAAAAGGCCAAAATCGTTTGAGTAAAACGTTATTTTGGGTCATTGTCTCCTGTCGCATTAAGTAAAATTTATCACGTGCCATGAGGATCCTGTAGGGAAAAAGATTAGGGTCTTGAAATAAACGATTTATAGTACAACTAGCTTCGGCTGGTTGCTTCGCCCGCGTGAAAGTAGAAAACTATCCTAAGGAAACATACTCTTGGTACAAAAAGTGTTATCCCATGATGTGATGTAGTGTGCCAAATTTCATCCAAATCCGTTTAGCCATAACATAATAAAGGAGTTACAAACATATATACACGTTCCCATACAAGCTATCACTATTATACTCGTAATTTTAATAATATTTTTCCTCAAGTTTAACTATTAAAAAGCTTATTTTTTTTATAATTTTTATCTGGTCCGCTAAATATCCCAGTATTTTAATAACAGGACATATTGTGGGACCAGGATATGTAGTCAATTTATATTTATGTTTTATTTGTATTCTTTCTCTCACAGTTTTTACAAAGCCGAGTCGATTCTCAAATCCAGTAAAATTATTTCTTGATTTTATTAAAATCTTTCCAGCAAAATTTTTGTAGAGCTACAGCAAAGCTCTTCAGCGAAGAGGCTATTTCACGATTTATCTGGTTTCCATTGAAATTTTAAGGGGGAACGAATATATTCCGTAGAAATCATTGGTTTTTTGAGTTTATTCTTTGTTCAAATTCACAAGATAAATTCGAATGTAATACGAGCATAAAACTTCGGCAAAACCTATGTTTCGGAAAAAAGGTGATAATAAATATGATACGAATTACCTTATTCGATCTCCAGCCGAAAGCAACCTATTTTTGCAATAACAGTTGATCGAATTTTTAGACAAAATAAAAAGAAAGAAAACAAGCTAAATTAAAGAATTTCAATAAACATGAAATTTAAATTACAAATGGCTTCAGTTTATTCATCCAAATAAATGAGTTGCGATGGGAAATTCATAGACTGCTTGTTTTGATTTCCACCCAATTTCCGGGGTCTGTGTTATTTTGAGACCGACCCACATTCTAATGTCCAATTTTAGTAATAATAATATAACCATAATCATAAAACATGCACACACTTGCCTAAAATAGAATCGTTTATTTCTGAGTATTGATAGCCACTTTAGGCGTGGACATGCGGACAGTGAGCAATTTATAGGTACCTTGCCATCCGGCCGTCCGGTATCCGTCCGGACTGAGCCTGAGTCAGAGAGTGTAGATGTCACAAATATCGTATGGACCCAGCAGGGCCGAAGCCTACTGGGGCCATGGATTAAGCGATTTTTTTTATCAATAGACGTTTTTTATTTGCCTTAATCTATGTAGGAGAGCATATAATATTCATGTGAATGAAGTTGCGGGAAAAGTACTATTAAGCCTGATTAACTCGTTCTTTGTTACTCGCTCGATGCAGTACTTTGAATATTTAAAGAATCTGCGGATATGGGTGGCCAGACTTCGAACCAATACCTAAACACGAAAATAATAAAGAGAGTTTCTTTACCTTAAAAAACGTATAATCAGCCTTGTAATGTCCCCGCTGCTGGGACTTAGGCCTCCCCTTTTGGAGAGGGAAAATAAAGGCCAATAATCTTTACTGAGAAAAAATCTGTGCACCTACAATTTTCGGTACCCTCTCTTTTATTTTTAGTTTAACAAAGAGTCCAATTATGAGATAAGCACAGCCAAAAGCTTTTGACACCTTGATAATGGACCTCGAAGCCATCCAATTTGTAACATTACACGCAATTTTAACGATACAAAAATGGCATATTACGGTGATAACCGTAATTCTAGTGCTTCGACCCACCGTCTAGTGTAAACACAATTTGTTACCGTCTATATATATAAAAGGAAGAATTGACTGACTGACGTATCAACGCACAGTAATTACTGGGACTAGGAGCGTGAAATTTCGCAGAAGTTTTACTTTTATGATGTAGGCTAGTGTAGAAGGTTTCTCAAAATTCACCCCCTTCTTCTTCTTCTTCCTGCCCTTATCCCATATTACTTGGGGTCGGCGCAACACGTTTTCTTCTTCCATTCTGTCCTGTCGTCCGTCAAAACGCTCTGATAGTGATCAGAGCGTTTTCACATTATTCAATGTATGAAATATGTACCTGTCTTTCATATTGTCCGGCCCGATATCGGATATCGGAGCACGGCATTTCATACATTTTACTTACCGCCATATCGGATCGGCGTCCGACACCGATATCTGATCGGATAATGTGAAAACGCTCTCACTATCAAAATTCACGTCTTAATGGGATGAAACGGAGGTCAAAAGTATGTATAGAGATACTTGCTTACAAATGAAGGGTGAAGCCGCTAGAAGAAAGCTAGTGAATTTATAATGTACCTACACTTAAATCATGAAATGTTTATTAGCCTCCTTAGCGAGTATTTTCACTATTTCGCTCGGTTTGTTGCGACAAAATCTGGGTTTTGAATAATTTTCACGTTTTTCATTTCGCGGTGAGAGGAAAGACTTTTATCTGGAAATACTGGAAATACGAATGTCAGATACATTCGTATTTCTAGTATTATGTGTATTTCGGATACTAGATTATGTGGTAAGAAAAAGTTATCTCAAAGATACAGCTTTTTTTTTTAATTTTTTTTTACATTTACTCGGAAAGAGGATGAGCTCGTGGCTAGATAATAACAGCCGCACGGGTCGATCTGCAAGGTTAAGCAACGCTTGCTAAGCTTGGTCTACGGATGGGTGACCATCTTAACATACCTAGTTTCCCCCGTGCCTCGGAAAGCACGTTAAGCCGTAGGTCCCGGCTGTCATTTGTAGATCTTTGACAGTCGTTACGGATAGTCCGAAGCCAGTAAATCTGACTCCAGTCTTGCCATGAAGTACCGTGTTATTCCAGTTAATGGGTTGTGGGGGTCTGGTAGGCAGCCGCTTCTTGTAAAATACTGGTATTCAGCTAAATCTGGTTTGAGTGGAAGCCGACCCCAATATAGTTGGGAAAAGGCTAGGCACATGATGATGACTCGGAAAATATTAACAATAGTCCACAAGCAGGCAACTACTATAATAAATTATTGAATACATTATAGAATTACCTATGTACACGTGCACGTCGGTGCGTGACGGGCTGTAGGCACACCTACATATACAAATATGTATACGAGTATATGTATATAAACAGCAAAAATACTAATAATAAGCACTATTTGTACCGTATTTTTCATGTGAGTGAGAATGAGAATATATTATTTCATTATTTATATGTTCACGTTTGACGTCCTATCCATCATTTTAAAAACTATCCAATTCTATTTACTACAAAAACGTATCCTATCCATTGCAAAAACAAACTAGCGCATTATAACGCTAAAACAAACACAAAGTTAACTAGAATCATTAATCTTACACTCCCATCTTCCTAATGATCTCGGCCCGTCCGCGTCGCTCTTGATGCCAATCGTGGTCAAGAAACAAGCAATTGCACTTCCCATAGGCACCGCAAAATACACAATGATTTATCTCCCACAGTTTACGACACAACTAAACCGTATCTAAGGATGAGTTACGATCATCCTGCTAGGAACTTACAAATGCGAGTCGAAACGGAAAAATACATTTTCATTTTTCTAAACTTTTCAAAACTTGGCACACAACATTTTCATGAGAGTTTTGTTAAAGAAAAACTTTGTCGTTTAAAGTTTTGTATTTTTATTAACTGGGTTGTTAAGCGTTTTTAGTTGGAGGTTTTGTTTTATTGTTATTATTTTGTTTGAAATGATTTATTGTTATGGCAACAACGATAGCATTGTTGCACTAACAATAAATCATTTTTACCTACAGTTAAACTGACTATTACGTGGACGCTGAATCTTTGAATCTATAAGTAACCTAAGACTGAACAGAAAGATATACTATAAGATTTTTTTTACATTTAGTTATTTTATTATCAATTGTAAATGTAGGTGTAGTGTGAAATGTAAATGCAGCGATTTTTTCTGTCTGGGTGTATATTATATATGGATAAATCATAATACTCGTATTATGCATGAATTTAGAAATATATTAGTACGTTTATCAGTTGTTTAGTACTCATAGCACAAGCTCTGCTTAGTTTGCGTCTAGATAGCGTTGTATGAAAGGTTGTGGAGTATTCTAATAAGGTGCAGGTTAAATTTAAAAAACTAAATGTCACATCCACTGCAGCGCTGCTTTCTAACATTTGTTCAAAACTCGTTGATAAAATTCACACGTGTTTAATGTTCTTTGAGCGGCGATAAGGTGCTCAACGTGCTAACACGAACTGACAATAATGTAGAAATAGATGTTCTAACTTCGAGTAGTAGATGGTTGTAAGTTTAGAATTTATAATTAACTAGCTGTCCTCTACCCCTTGCGCTTCATAGAGATGGGGTTTTTTATTATTTTTCTTAAAATTTTCTTTTCTAACTACTTTGTCTTGACAATAACGAACATTAAAAAAGAATTATCCCGTGCAGTCGTTCGGAAGTCATGTGCATACATAGGTACATTTCAGTGATTCATTTTTAGGGTTCCGTAGCCAAATGGCAAAAACGGAACCCTTATAGTTTCGCCATGTCTGTCCGTCCGTCCTCGCTTAATCTCTGTGACCGTTGGCACTAGAAAGCTGAAATTTGGTACCAATATGTATATCAATCACGCCGACAAAGTAGTAAAAGAAAAATTCGAAAAAAATATTTTATTTGGGTAGCCCCCCTACATGTAAAATGGAAAGTGTATTTTTTTACTTTCAATCCTAACGTGTGATATATATTGTTGGATAGGTATTTATAAATGAATAGGGGTTTACTAAAATCATTTTTTGATAATATCAATAATTTTGGAAATAATCGCTCCAAAAGTAAAAAACAATCTGTCCCCCCCCCCTCTAACTTTTGAACCAGAAGTTTAGAAAATATGAAAAAATTCTGGAAAGTAGAGCTTTATACAGACTTTCTAAAAAAATTGTTTTGAACTTGATGGGACGAACAGTTTTTGAAAAGTTGGGGACTTATTGTGACGGACGGGAAACTACGGAACCCTACACTGAGCGTGACCCGATACGCTCTTGGCCGGTTTTTAATTATAGATGTTAATTGAACATATTCAAAAACTCTCTGTAAACTAAGATTTTGTTTTTGAAGCTCAGAATCATCAAAAACTTCTCCCGTTCGGGTGGAGCAAAAGGAAGCGTAAAACTTTTATTGACCGAAACCCTCCCATGTTTCTTTCAATTACCCTTTGCGTTTCAAACCCGAGAGGCTTCTTTCCAACAATCCCGCAACCATAGAAGGCATCGGTTCTAGTGGACCGCATCCAAATTGTATAGCTTTTACTCGTAGCATGAAGCTTAAAAGTTTGACTTCCAAACCATATTCGCCGAAACGACTTGATGACTTTTACGCTATTCGAAGGAAAAGGATTTCATTTCAAGCAAGAGCTTGCAGCAGTTTCAACAGCATTTTGAAAGCGCTATGTGAGCAAGTAGATGCCCCAATACTAAACATTGTGTGTTTTAGTGCGACAAAAGCAACTTTGTCGTTCATGTGTCCTTTTTTTGTACGTGGTTTGTTGGTTAGGTTGAGCTACAGTTAATATGTTAACGTTGATTAAGTTTTTTACTAACAAATTGACCTGTAGGTATAAATAAATTACTATTACAAGTAAATCAATAGTACGCAGATCATCTACTACCATGTCTGTGTATAACATGGTAGTAGATCATCTACTACCATGTCTGTGTATGACATGTTAGTAGATGATCATGCCTAGTACTCTATTGGTTTTCATATGCAACGGGTTAGCAAAAAAAAAAAAAGACGAATATACATAGTTCTTTTTTCCTAAAAAATATTTTTCATTTCATCGGGCTATTATTGTTTGAACCTAAATGAAAAACGGTTTTTACGATCTCGTACTGTACAAAGCTTTGTAGAAAAATATATAGGTAGATTCTATATATTATATAGGTACTCTAACATCCCAATACCCGTAAAATCCACCCACCCAGTTTCACGGATTATGAATTTTCGAGCTCTGCCCCCAAATACCTCTAAAATTGATTTAAAGTTTTCATCCATTCCATGAAAGGGTGCAAGTCTTTGTAAATCCTGCGCGAATGACGGGGTAACGTTTCTATCGATTATCACAAAATTTATGATCCCTCGTTTTTGTTCTGACGTTGAAAAATATCAAATTTAAGCCGGCTGACGTAAAAACTGTGCGTCTACCCGTACTATGTAAATGATATGTTTCTATTAACATTTTTTTTTGGTTGCTTTTTGAAGATTTCCTCGTAAATGAGAGCTTTGATGTTTAGAAGACAGACGTATTTTACGGTTAATTAGGTGAACAGTCTTACGGTATTCTGTGGGGATTCCTTGAATTTTATTATTTGTGAAATTTAAATTAAATCTTAATTAGCGGAAGGAGGTCCAAAAAATGAAAGATTTTTTTTTGTCTTGAATTATATTAATTATTAGTTCTGCCTTAAATATTCTATTACCATCTGTCAAAACTATTAAACTTGAATAAATATTTCGAGATAATTTCAATCCATAGCATTCAAACTACGTGGTCATTTGTGTTTATTTTCGAAAAGGAATCTGGAACGCAAAGGGTGAAGAAGAAATATATGTAGGTGTGGTTTAACTCAGTAAAAGTCTGACACGCCCTAGAGCGGGCGAAGTCAGTGGATGATGCCCTACCTTAAAAAAGCAAAAAAGCTAGTGGTTTCGCCTGCGTGATAATAGAAAGTATCATATGTGCCAAGACACTATCTGTCTGGAGTACCAAATTTAAACGAAATCCGTAATGTGAAGAAGTTTCATACATTTGTCACACATAATACAAACTTTAGCCTTCAGAATAGTGCATGTTAACTCAAATATTGGTAAAAAGAAAATGCTTACGTAACATGAATTCTTATCTATTCAAGAATATAAATAAACTATTGTGATAGTACTAAAATATCGACAGCTTCATGATAAATAAACGTAACATTTCCATAACGCGTTATTTTTATTCGGAAATAGATTGTCCATCGTATTCACGTGTTTACGAAATCTCTCTTTTTTCTCGGCAAAACTTTATATTGAAATCACAATTGTGTTAAATTTATTATAACTAACATTTAATGTAACTATAACTTCTCAATTAGATCGGAATTAAAAAATAATAATGAAGTTATAAAATAATAACGTTTAAAGCATCTTAATTAGAATGAATACATAATGAATGAATGCTTCTGAAAAGCTGCTAAGGCCGAGTTCTCACATTGTCGTGACGACAAGTAGTCGTGTAGCTCTTAGAGCTTGTCCAGAAGGGACGAATTCGCGATTCTCTCGTGCGTATCACGCGCGACCGTTGCGCCCAAAAAGAGCGTACCAACGCGCGAATATTCAACAATTCCGTCTAAATTTAGATACTCTAGCGATCAAGTTCCCTGGATACGTGCATTTGCTCTGGAGTTCGCACGTTTAACTGGAAGCAACAAGGGGTCAGTAGAATCTCGACTCAAACGTTGTGCACGCGATTTACGCGCGTATTTTGATTCGCGTGATACTTGTGGACGCGACGTATTTATGCCTAGGATCTCACTAGCGCGCGAATGTTTTCGCGCGAAATGTTTCGCGACGAATTCGCTTCTTTTGGACAAGGTCTAAATGTTCTAGTTTATAAACACGTGTTCACATATAGGACGACACGATTAACAGTCTAGTCGTCTAAAATTTTTTTGCAGTGACAACAGATTATCATGACAGTAGGAACGGCTAGCACGATAGTCGTACAATGATAAAAATAATAAATAAATAATAAATAAATGTTCCACAACTTTTCACACAACGCCATCTAGTCCCAAGCTAAGCAGAGCTTGTGTTATGGGTACTAGACAACTGATAAACATACTTATATATTTCTAAATAAATACATATTATAGATAAATTACACCCAGACACAGAACAAATGATCGTGTGCTCATCACACAAACATTTGTCCTGGGTGGGAATCGAACCCACGACCCCTGGCGTAGCAGTCAGTGCCACTGACCACTAGACCAACAGGCCAGTCAAAATTATCAACCGTGTGGCAACCATCCTTTGTGGCTACAGGCAAGGAGTCGTTATAATAGGTTATCACGACATGGTGGGAACGCAACCTTAGTCAATAATAACACGATACAACACCAACAATGCACACTTAGTTCTGTGTTTAGTTCGCAATAAAGTAGCGCTTTCTAAATAATCGACAAAATTGTCAATTGTGTCAATAACACAACTATCTTTTGTAGTTTGAACGACGACAAATCCAACGTCGATGACCTAATATTTGTTCCACAACCAATCGTGGATACTTGGCCAATGCTCGTACGCTCTAGCAACAAGCCTCTTACGATCACGACGCGCGACGGGGTGATAAGAACAAATGAATGAAATTGTTTAGAGAATGCCACGAGTAAAATGCAATGTAGGACCAATGGCTTTACGTGCTTTCTAAGGCACGAAGGTGTCTCCCCATCAACTTTCAAACTCCGAGGTGATATAGAGTAATACGTAATGGAAAAACCTAATAGTACTTTTTGCCCGACCCGGGAATTGAACCCAGATTCTCACGCTCAGGAGTCTCGTTTGCGACCACGAGATAAATGAGGCAGTATTATGCCTGTTATATCCTAGTGTCACTTAATATTACTACACTTCTTGAAACCCTTGTGTCACTAAAATATAACTACGTGTTTTGTAACTGTTTCACAAAAAAAAAAACTACTATACCCGTTGTACTTCACATGTCACTTACGGGGGAAGCTTCAAGGTAGCCCGCGAAATTCAAATTTTCTTACGTTGCAGCCTTGGTTGCAATTTGTAGGCCAGTGGTAGGTTGTATGAAGTTAAAAATACTTTAGAAAGAAAGAAAGAAACTTTAGCAACTGTAAAATGTAACTCGCCTCCAAGCTCACTTAGTTGCAGAAACGATTTTTTCGAGGTCTAAAACGCCAACGCCCGGAGTTGCATCTCCACGCGCAAATTGCAGTATCCCCGCACCATCCGGATGGCCATGACCCTCTGGCAAGCGTTCAGTTTGGCCATCGGTCGCTTACCCAGTGACGGCGTCCAAACCGGCGGCGCCCCGTAAAGGGCCATGGACCGAACGATCCCCGTGTAGAGCCTCCGGCAGGGGGCGTCTGGAGCCTGTAACACAGTAGTGTTTTAGTTTAACAAGAGGTTCGTTCCTCTTGTGTCATTAAAAGAAAATAGATGTTACTATCATCCCTTTGGATCCCTGGGACCTTTTCTCATTACTGTTACAGCTAATTTCAGTATCTCGATGTTTTATTGTTATCTTAAGTGATTACTGAGGATATTGCGATTCTATTCCTCTTTTTATTTTACTTAGGAATAGCCAACCTGTAGGATCTTCTTTGAAAGAGTACATAATAGTTAAATTTATTGTTAATCAATCAATACGAGGTTTATTTATATTTTACTTGATTAAAATTGAGTTTGTTATAGGAATAGTAGAGACAAAAGACGTAAAAATAAAAATGTTTAATTTAATTCTAGATTTGCCTTCTTTCAACTTGCTTTTTATTACGTCACGCAATCTCTAAGGTCAAGAAATGCTTGCCAAAGTCGGATTATGGATGGGTTACTTATCAAATCTATTATCTTAATCTTTCGTGCCTCAGAAAGCACGTTAAACCACTAATTCCGGCTCTCACATTCTCCTTGATAATCGTTACAGTATCGGAGGACAGATACGCAGTCGCTCCATGTCATCATCATCTGCCTAGCCTTTTTCCAACTATATTGGGGTAGGCTTCCAGTCAAGCCGGATTTAGCTGAATACCAGTATTTTACGAATATTGAAATCCAGCTTTCAAAATGGTGACGGAAAATATCCTGAGGAAACTAATGTTCTATAACCAAAAATTAGGAAACATGTGACATTCACCAATCCGTACAGAGCCTGCGGATTACAGCCTGTTCTCTTCCGAGACGAGGCCTAAGTCTCAGCAGTGGAAACATTATTATTAGGCTGTTTAAGCAACATGACAGTCAAAACATAACTTATTTTTGTTAAAAGAATCACGACAAGTTATCTTTAGTTGTATCACTGGAAGAAATGACGTTGTTTTTTAAATAGATTTCACGCTCACTAACCCCACCAGCCAACGCTACGTTGCATTTCTAACGTTTTCAGCTTCGTTGAAGAATCGGTACACAGGTTTTTTCAGCAGACAAATGAAAACTTCAACTCGTACAACTAAAGTACATTTTGCAATGGCAATGTCTCCTCTGCTATCTTTTAAAGCTCCACGCTCGAGTTAAGTTTCTAGTACTTCGTGGTTTTTATAAAATGAAGTGAAGAAAATAACGTCCTTGAGATATTAAAGCGTTCAAAGTGTATGTGATGTAAAATGTCAGGGGCTTTGAAAATTCTGCTTTTTATGCATCATCTGTACCAAGCTCTCGATAAAATTAGATATAAAGGTACGAGGTTCAGATTTTAAGCCCCATGTTGTGAAGCAATAACTTTGTAATCTTCTTCTTCTTGTCGTGTCGATTGAACTTAAATTTTGTCCGACCAATATTTAGCCACTTGGACTGCTATATCGTTGGCTTCGCAGAGGTCGTTGAAGGTACAGTTAGTTGTGCATGCTGAGCAGGAAATGAGATGACGCATACCCTGTGAGGGGGCTCCATACTGGCATGATAATTGCGATGGGTCGAGGAAACCCCATTTGGCCAGGTTATCTCTGCAGCGACCCGCAGTCGTTTCAGAGATATCCAGGTTGGCCACAGCAGTTCGTGTCCCAGTGGCAGATTTTCTGCCGGGGAGATGAAGTTAGGAGGAGTGGGGTGTCTTTTCCTCCACAGTTTACGTCTTTGGTCCGAAGCGCTGTTCTTCAAGGAAGTCGTAAATCTTAAAAACTCAAGTGGGAACTACATTAGACCGACACCTACGTGGGATACGTTTTTACGTAGAACGACGTCACGTAGCGAGTACTTTGTGTAATTTATTTCATCAACACTGCTTCAAAATGGCAAAGGAAAACATCGTAAGAAAACCAAATGTTCTAATGGATCCAAACACTCGAAGACTTGTGACGTCCACCAATCCGCGCTGGGCCCGCGTGGTGGATTGCAGCTCATTCTCTCCCCTAGAGAAGAGGCCTGAATCCGGTACGGTCTGAAACAGAACACTACAAGGCCAATATAAATAACTGATCCTTAAATCAGTAATAATAATATCCCTGCAATCAAACGAACATTTTCTCCTCTAATGAAGTATCTACGTTTCAGATGTATTCCAAGTCGATTGCTGTTTGATCTCCTACATATTTATGACTGTATCCGATTAAATAGTGCAGCTTGAAACGTAGGAATGATATGCAAGCTTATTGAAATAATCCGATTCCTTTCGTTCATCTTCCAGCTTGACTATCGGATTGATTTTCTGTGCTAAGAATATTTTAGTTAGGTGCTGAATTTGCTTCGAAATAAGTTGGTTCTTGTTATTATCGTTAAGGGCCTGTTTCACAATGTCCGAGTAGGCCCTACTCACTGAATAAATTCAAAAATGTGACAGAATTCGTATGAAATTATCTGTCAAGTAAGATACTCGAAACTTAATCATAGGTGGTGAAACAGGCCCTAAATGTCATTGATTAAATGTTGGGTAGTTATTTAGTTGCAAAAAAGTTTGAAAAATTTGCCATAACTCTAGAACGCAAAGAACAAATGATGGAACATAGGTTTTTTTCTCAGAGGGGAATCATCAGAATGACTTCTTCCGCTCTTGAGCGCAGCGGGAGGGCGTTGCCTATAATCTTGGGGCGACTCGATGTCAACCTTTCGGAATACCAAGTGTTCCCCAGAGGCTTCGGCCCTGCCGGGCCCCTACAGTTTGCTGACATCTCCTTGAGGCGAGCGTGGAACAGAACGCGCCGTTGACGACTGGGCTCAGTCCAGATAATTTCCATTATTATTTTCTAGAACATAGGTTGTGGATTTTAGTCAGTAAAACTCTGGCACGCCCTTGCACTCTACCCCAGATCAAGTGATATTTAAACTTCCTAATTGTGCCAACATTTTTACTAAAACACATTTTGTCAACGTTTATCGATCGATCAATTTATCGAAAAGTCCAATTTCCGGCCGCCATGAACGGGGACTTGCAAACAAGCAATAGATGGCTCGCCGTCCAACCGTCTAGTAAGGAGTCAACGACGAGTTGTGTTCCAAGTGCGCCTCAGTAAAATTGAAGGGCCCAATACGGTTGATGCCTTTTAGGGCTGCGGGAACGTTTGAAAGAGTAGCCGTGACCCTATGACACAAGGGATAATTGAAAGACAAAAATCAGTTAATCTGATACAAGTCCTTAGAGTCCATTTACATACATCCATCCATCCAACCAACCATTCCATCCATCCATCCAACCAACCATTCCATCCATCCATCAAACACCATTCCATGGTCCATTTTATCAAATAGCCAACCTCAAAAAAAGTGTACCAAATCAAAAATCTCAAACATTTTCAACTTTCAACAAACGATACCAAAAACAGTCTCACATTTACGTACCATCTACATTACGTATCATCCCCTTCCAACTTACAACCACTTAAATTTTAACCAGCAAAATAAACAGACTCCACTCATACCTGCTCTCGTTTGCGCTAACACTAACAGAGGTTCCCAATAAACTAATTGCTAATCTTTTCGGTGAGCGTAAAACGGAGACTCGTTTTCACTACCAGCTGCTCCGGAAGCCGGTAGTTTTCCTCTATTTTTGGTGCCCGCTCAATGAAAGCACTGAAATAGAAAACCTTCGTGATTTTTTTGCCATTTCGGTGAAGTCAGAATACTGTGATGAACGAAAATTCAATTGTGACTCATTTTTAAAGGGTTCCGTGAATATCTGATAATTCAGTCGGCTAAAATTAAGCCCTGACTTTGTTTTCTGTCAGTCTATCTATCTTCAACATTTTTCTGAGGAATGCGTGAAGGTAATAGTCTGAAAGTAATATCAAATACTTTAGAGTTTGGGAATGGGACTATATTTACATACGCTATGTTATTGTGAAAATTATGTAGTTTGCACAGAAACTTCGGTGGGCGAGCTCAACTCGCACATGACCGGTTTTTATTTTACATAATTATACTCGCGATTGAGAGTTTAAACACCATCAGGTGAGATAGCTGTCAAACGTGCACATATCATCGCTTACCATCAGGTAGGCCAGGTTGAAGATGAAACAAGTTATAATTTTAGGCTATTGACTCTTGACTGAATATCCCTAGGTGCTTTATAAGGAAGCACAGATTTCGGCAGGGGATTCCAGTCCTTAGCTGTACACGTGTCTATCTTTTACAATAGACTATGTCTGGAAACAAGAAATTAATACTGCAATCAAATCTTCTTTGTGGTAATCTAGACCGTGATCTACACGTGTGTAAGATTAATCCAAATCCTTTAACCCTTTGTGGCGTATTTTTATCCTCAGTCGTCGTAAACGTATTTCTGTATTTTCCCAAACATAATATAGAGTATGTACGAGTAAGTATTACGTTTAGTATGTGAAGGACAAACCGTAGGTTTGCCAAATTCTAGATCAATTGGTCATGTATAATAAATAATACAATAGCTTATATTTCTCCTAAACTGGGTATATAGGTCACTAGATATGTGACTTTCAAAGACGGTGACCGTGATATTTGTGACCTTAGACTGATGCCATAATCCTAACACTTGGCCGACGTATTGGTTGAATGTTATTGATGAGTATTGTTGAATAAATATGTGGATATGATAATACATGTATCTATCCAAAGCAATACACGCAAAGAGCAACTGAAGGACGCAGCTCAGTTAGATTTAAATGTTATTAAAAATGAACAAATAAGTACTAACTTGTCCCGGCCTAAGCTGGAGCGTAAGGGGTTGCGACAGTCGTGGAGAGGATCCAGCAACTGGGACTCAAAGTGGCATTGCACAAGTCCGAGGCCATGTGCTTTCATGGCCCTCGGTACGCGCCACCTCCGGGTTCCCAAATAACGGTAGGGGGGGTCCACATCGGCGTCGGGTCGGCGATGAAGTACCTGGGACTCGTCCTCGACAGCCGGTGGACTTTCGAGGAGCATTTCCGACGTTTGGCCCCCAAACTGGACAGGTCTGGGGCCGCTCTGAAGCGGCTCCTGCCCAACCTAGGGGGTCCAGACGCCCCCTGCCGGAGGCTCTACGCGGGGATCGTTCGGTCCATGGCCCTTTACGGGGCGCCGGTTTGGGCGCCGTCGCTAGGTAAGCGACCGGCGGCCAAGCTGAACGCTTGCCAGAGGGTCATGGCCATCAGGATGGTGCGGGGATACCGCACGATCTCCCGCGAAGCGGCGAGCCTCCTCGCTGGCCTGCCACCATGGGATCTGGAGGGAACAGTCCTTGCACGCATGCACGATTTGCGGGTGGAGATGCAACGCCGGGGCGAAACTCCGCTGCCGCGACAAGTCGCGGCATGGCGGACAGAGTTCCGGCGGGATCTTAGGGTGGCATGGCGACTGCGACTGTCGCAACCCAGTGCTGGGCACGCCGTCATTGAGGCGGTTAGGCCCCTCTTTGAGGAGTGGTTGGAAAGAGGTCACGGCGTCCTCTCTTTCCGTGTGACGCAGGTCCTCACCGGACACGGTAAGTTCGGGAGGTTCCTGCATCGAATCAAGCAGGAGAGGACGCCCGGGTGTCGCCACTGTGTGGACCGCCCGGAGGACACGGTGGAGCACACGGTAGAAGTGTGCCCCGCTTGGGCGGAGCACCGCCGTGTCCTCGTGGAGACTATCGGGAGCGGCGACCTCTCGCGCCGGGCCCTGGTTCAGGCCATGGTCCGGAGCGAGGAGGGTTGGCATGCGGTCGCCTCCTTCTGCGAAGCAGTGATGCTCGTGAAGGAGGCTGCTGACCGCGAGCGCGTGAGGGAACGGTCCTCACGCCGCCGCCGCCGAGATCCCGATCCCGATTTCCGACCACCGTAGGCGCGGGTTCGTGGACGGCGAGCACTGGGTAGCCCGCCGTCCGGCAGTCTGGAAATAATCTGGACCGAGCCCAGTCGTCAACGGCGCGTTCTGTTCCACGCGCGCCTCAAGGAGATGTCAGCAAACTGTAGGGGCCCGGTAGGGCCGAAGCCTCTGGGGGGAACATGTGGTATTCCTAACGGTTGATACCGAGTCCCCCCCAGAACGAAGGCAACGAAGGAACGGGGTAGGGGTTTAGTCAGTAAGAGTCTGACACGCCCTCCCGCTCCGCCCAAGAGCGGGGGAAGTCATTCTGATGATTCCCCTACCAGAAAAAAAAAAAAAAAAAAAAAAGGGTATGTCAGACTTTTACTGACTAAAACCCACTCCTCCTTGCCTTCTTTGCCTTGCGTTCTAGGATCCTTTCGGAAGCGAAGACAAGCCTTACTAGGCCCTTATGGTTTTGCTGACAACTTTTTGAAGTCCGCGCGGAACACTAGGCGCCATCGACGATTCAGGCGCGGTCTGGAAGGTTACCGACGGCCGAAAAGCGAATTAATCGAAAGACTGCAGGAATATGTGAAAAAGTGAAGTGAGTGTGAAGCAAAAAGCAACTCATCATCATCATCTCAGCCGAAAGACGTCCACTTCTGGGCATAGGCCTCCCCCAAGCGTCGCCACAGCGACCGGTCCTATGCGTCTCGCATCCATCGGATTCCCGCGACTCTCGCCAGGTCGTCGGTCCACCTTGTGGGAGGCCTTCCAATGCTGCGTCTTCCGGTAAAAAAGCAACTGAAGCACAGTATTTTAACCAGTAAAAGGCTAACACGCTAAAGTCTCATTCTATGTACCTTACAGAGGGAGAAGTAATTGGACAAAAAAAGCTATCTAAAGACGTTTGTCGATATTGTTCTCGAGGTCAAAATATTGGTATCATTTATCTAATATCTCCTGAAAACTGGTCTTAAGCGGGAAATTCTCTAATAGAACATGCCTTCGGGTCATGTTCGCCGGACCTCGTTATTATACCTAGGTCTAAGCTTGCGACGCGACGGTGACATACTAAGCCGAAGTATTTGAAGGACAGACCAATAATAGCGAAGGCTGTTCGATATAATAATAATAACAAGCACTATTTCCTTTAAAGGATACGGCGAATATAAAAATCACTGAAACCTTTTGAACGTAGTTTTGTAAATCTAACAAAGCTCATTTTTAGGGTTCTGAACCTTAAAAAAAAATGGGACCCTTACAGGATCACTTTGTTGTCCGTCCGTCTTTCCTGTTGCCTGTCTGTGTGTCTGTCAAGACCCTTCATTTCAGGAACGCTTGAAAGTATCGACTTGAAATGAAAGCCGTATACTCAAGTCTGCGGTCCCTTAAAGCTGTGAAAAATCAAACTTTTAAGTTAACAAGAAAAAAGATAAAGCGGTTTATTTCGCAATTACATTTATAGGGTACTTCCCGTTGATTATAGAACCCTGAAGTTTGGCATGAAGTAAGGTCACTAAGCAGCATAGCAGGGCTGAGGCCTACATGTGTTGATTTCTGAAAAGGAAACCTGTGGTCTTAAGACAAAAAGGGCACCTGAGACGCAAAGGAAAATAGGTGCAGCATTAATAGTAAAAGTCTGACACGTCCTCCCGCTCCACACCAGAGCAAAAGAAGAAGAAGAGAATAGAAGTCATTAGATGATTTCCCTCCTTAAAAAAGATGGGTTTTTTGTCAGTGAAAGTCTGACCTCAAAATAACAAAAACCTGGACTCATTGTGGATTAGTGTGGGATAGAAAAAAATATCGGAATAAATATTATGTTAATAGATACAACACAGATTGTCTAGAAATCTATGAAGAAAAAAGAAAAATATATTTTCTTTGGAGTATATTTAAATGAGATGAGGGTATCTTTAATGTGGATAATACGAATCCTATTGGCTATTGAAAAGACAACAGCTGGAATAAACGGCTCTTCTTTTTCCATACTTGTAAACAGATAGCCATTTGGCGAACTTTATACTTTAACGAAATAGGGTACCTAACCATATGTATCGATATAGCTATCGAAGAAGAAAGTTTTGCGACATACTTTTTGCACAATTTATTTTTTATTAGTGATGTGCTATGTTTTTTTCTTTCTAATCGTGCGTGTAACAGCTTTTTCTAATTTTAACTTTCTTATTTATTGTCTTTTACTTTGTCATTTATTTACAAATATTTCTTGACTGTAAAAGGTCATTCTCATTTGGTATAATTATGACACTTTTTTCACTTACTGTTAATAAAGCTTTTTAGTTCAATTAATTGTTGTCTAAACATCTTACAATTAATAAAATAAAATATGATATAGGTATAAAACTTTAATTCCAATAGAAACATAATTTGATGTTTTGATACAATTTGCTACCCACTTGAGTAACTTTTAAACTGATTCAAAAGCTAAATTACTCAAGGAATAAAATACGAAACTCTAAATCCAGACAATTTAAAGAAAAAAATAGACTACAGCCAATTTACAAAGCTGTAACCGTCAAGAAAAACAGCATTAACTATTCTACAATTTTCTTTCCCATCTCGACGAATCCCATTCATTTTCGGCTGAGTCGAAGGCTCACATGAATCGGACCTTTTAGCCAATTGGAGTGAAGCTCCTTGATGTTGGAAAAGGTCACTCCACATCCCTCATTATCTTAAATAATTAAGTGCTTTCCGAATTAATGAAAATGCTTTATTTATGTGTTGCGTTTGCACCGTTCAGGCTTACATATGTTTATGTTTGGCGGTTGGTGTGATTGGACGGGATTTATCGGGAGCGTTTTTATTGGTGGGGTTTTTTTTCGTTTTAGTATGGTGAAGTAGGGAAAATAATTGCAGATCTACGGTTTTTTATTTCATTTTAGTGTAGAGGGGTAGATAGAGAAACTAACTACTTAAGACTGTTTATTGGATTTGTGGAGTGATTTGGTTGATCCTGAGTGCTGACTATAAAACTAAGTATAGTGCTTCAGTCAATATTTATACATTCTTATCGGGAATTGGATTAAAAAGTAGATAACCAGATTCTAAGTACGCTTTAGCTTTTACACTAATACTTAAGCAGTCTTTTTTTTGGCGTAAAACGATGATACGTGAAGATGATACGTCATAATTATGTTAAATAGGAAACAGGAATCTTATCGTTGCAAGTTTTCATAATATAGAAGGCAAATATTTTGACAATTCAAACGTTAACTACCTTCTAGGACTTTTTTGTTGAGGCGAGAAATCTTCAAAATACTTTTTTCTGTAAGAGTGCGTGTTAGACTTGGCAAAGCTGTGTTTCTTCAGTAACAAGCATCACTATTACTTAGGAAATTTCTTTGAGATACCTGTAGAATACAACATGACTTCGACTCGACCTTGATCCTTACAGGTCGACCGCATACCTGTTGCTCGCCATCAACAAAGTGCGCACAGACTATGTTGACTGAAAATTACCCTGTAACACTTTCACTTATGTTTCACTTGCACTGACGGTTGTGGCGTGAGGACGGTCTCTGCTTCTAATTGCGTTGTAGAAGAAAGTGATCACTCCGCTAACCACTCCTCAAAGAGGCTTACTTACCATCGCTATAGTGGCGTGCCTAGCATCGGTTTGCGACAGTCATTGTCTTTACACCACCATGAGATCCCGCTGGGGCTCTGTCCGTAGATCTGCTAGTTTAGACCAGACTTTGCACCTCCACGCGCCAATCGTGCCTGTGTGCAAAGCTACTATACTCCATCCGCAATAAGATTACATATTTAACTTCTGTGTATTTAACCGATTTTGATTTCAATTCCGTTTGCATAAGGATGGTATTAAAAGCAAAAAGTGGTTATGATAGCAACTTTTTGCTGCAGTTGCTATTTATCATACCGCCAATGCAATAAAAGTAAAAATTAGTTGAGCGGACAGTATAAAAGATTTGTTTAAATGTCTTATTACCTTGTGAATGGAGTATAAGGCTGCAAGAAAACTCGCAACAGTAATAGATACCCTGGAACGCAAAGAACAACTGGAGAAACACGTTTTCATTCGTTCTAAGTCAATAATAAATCTGATACTTCCTCTCCACTCCGCTCCACCCAGACCAGAACAAGCTATTTCATGATTTCGAAAAAAAGAAAGCACAGGCAGTAAATTACGCGATACCATTTCGTGAATCACAATCACGCATTAGCCATACATATTCCACCGCGGTTACTTCACAATACATCATAACTCATTATATCCACCTCGCTAACCATTCCATCATCCTATATTAGCTACAGTTATCTGAGTTACTGACAGCTGTATGATATTAAGTTACTAACTCGGAGTATGCCCGTTTCGGCACCAAAATTTTCGACACCCAAGCTATTCCCGATTCGGAACCAATAAGTATTTTGGATTGGGATTTGTAATGGGTTACTACCATCATCATCATCTACATAGCATTTTCCCAATTACACACATCAAAAGTGTCTAGGGATCAACATATATTTTTGCAATAACTTTTCTCCTGACTGATATTAATTAAAATTTTCTTTAAGGATTCATCAAATAAAGTGTTTTCGTTTGTCACAGTAACGATAAACCAAGTCACCTTTGCATTAATAAAGAAATTTGCCATTTTCCTAATAAAGGGATTTTTGACATTTGAACCACTAACATTAAAGTTCGAAAAAAAGACTGAAATAACAGTTTTCTTTAAAATTTTATTGGGTAACTTAAACAATTAATAATCCGTGTTTCTACCGCGAACACTAACAACACAAGAACATCGGTTTGGCATACTCAAAATGAGTTCATCCAAATCACGCTGTGGAATGGCCGCCCATGTTCGTTGCAACAACAAAAAAAGGTCTTCTTGCGACTGGATACCCTCCATATTCGGCAGAGCTCTTCTCTGTAGCATATCCCATGCATGCTCAATCGGGTTCAAGTCTGGCGACTGAGCAGGCCAGGGCAGGACATTGATGTTAGCTGCGGCGAGAGTCTGTCTTACAGCTCTTGCGGTGTGCGGTCGTGCATTATCATGCATTAACTGAAATAAGGGACCGATTTGCACTTGTAGAGGAACGATGACGTCTGATACAATCGTCTCAGCATAAATTTGAGCGTTGAGGTTGCCTCTGATCCAAATCAACTCAGTTCTTCCGCCGATCCAAATACCCGCCCATATCATGATGGTTCCACCACTATAAGGATGGACTTCCTGGCAGGATTTTAATCGCTGTTGGCGTCCAGGGGTTCTCCAGTGTCGTATACGTCTTGTATCCGGTCTCATACCAAAACGAGACTCATCAGAAAAGCACACGAAACGCCATTGTTCTTCTGCCCAATTTCTGTGTTTAAGAGCCCATTGATATCGAATCCTACGATTGTGCATTGCTATAGGTGGTACCCGTAGCGGTCTTCGGGAATGAAGGTTCACTTCATGCAAGCGGTTTCTGACTGTTTGGTCGCTAATTAAGTTCCCTGAAGAGTGATGAAGCCTCACGGCTAACATCATGGCGGTTATTGTTGGAGCTCTTCGAGTTAAGATTTGAATGTATCGGTCTTGTCTCCGTGTGGTGCAGCGATACCGTCCTTCATGGCGCTCAGCCACGGTACCAGTGCTTCGGTAACGTGTCCAAAGTCGACTGATAACACTCTGACTTGTATTCAGAGCTAAAGCCACAGTACGTTGCCGGGAACCAGCTTCTATCATTCCCACGGCTCTGAGCATTTCTTCCCTGCTTAAATGACGTCGCCGCTCCATAATAACGTTGGTTTTAATCAGTAGTAGGGAAACAGTAGCACTAATAATGTCTTCAATTCGTTGTATGTTTTTATAGGGAAAATATTGACAGCTGATTTTCATCTTTTACTCGAATTTGATTCACAGTTCCTGATTCAAATTATGAAATGCACCAAAAAGGATCCATATAAATTTATAAAATCATAAATTTATTACAAAGCCACATCTCAATCTCAAGAAATCCGCATAAAAATGCTTGATCCCTAGACACTTTTGATGTGTGTATATTGCGGTTGGCTTCCAGTCAAGCCGGATTGAGCTGAATACCAGTATTTTACGAGGAACGGCTGCCTACCAGACCTCCACAACCCATTAACTGGGGTAACACGGTACTTCATGGCAAGACTGTAGTCTGATTTACTGGCTTCTGACTATCCGTAACGACTGCCAAAGATCTACAAATGACAGCTGGGACTTACGGCTTAGCGTGCTTTCCGAGGTACGGGTTGGGTTACTACCATCCAGCCAAAAACCTAGGTGCCGAAACGAGAAATATTCTACTAACTCCAGTAAATCGAAATACTGACTACGTCTTATGTTCTCCAACACAAATGGACAAAGTTTGTCAAAGTTCCACAATTTGGATAATTTGAGACGCGCTGCAGTTTGCCTTTGAACCCCAAAATTATATCTTTGATATCTATTATTATGAGGGTGTGAGTGATTGTAATTTCAGTTTATAAAGTAATTGTTTTGAATGTGGTAGTAAGGGCCACACCCACGGCGACTTTTTGAAGCGGCTGCCGCACGTTAGCCGCGCTACAGCCGCGATGCAGTCGCTAGCTGCTTACTCGCCCACACCACGATTCTCAGTCGTGATGCAGCCGCACTACAGACGCGATGCAGTATCGCGTTTATAGCGCTGGTGACGCGCGTTTCAAATGCGACTGCGGCACGTTAGGAGCGCTGACGCGCGTTTACAAAACGCGCGTCAGCCGCGTTTCAAAAGTCGCCGTGGGCAAGGGCCCTATGTGTTCACCTGCTGAATTTATTTTGTAGCCGACTTCAAAAAAGGAGAGATTATACGTTCGGCTGTATGTATTTGTTTTTTACATTTGTTTTTCATTCATTGTAATTGAATATTTATATGTGTAGTCAACGGCTGACTGAAGAAAGAAGAGGAGGGAATACATAGAACTGATCTGATGGTGCAGCCGAAAAGTGGAAGGTATTTTAATTTGACCGAGGGATTCTACATCTAAAAAGTATAAAATAAAAAACTTGGAACGAAACAAATATTTGTATGGCATACACATGTTAGAGAATGTATCCGCAATACAGAAATATTTCCTAGTCTTGAGCTAACGTTTTATCTTAAAGAAAAGCCGGCCAAGTACGGGTCGGACTAGCGCACAAAGGGCTCCGTACTGTTCGTAGCAAAGACGAGAAAATCATGTTTGTTGTGTGGGAGCCTCTGAAATATTTATTTTATACTATTTGTTAGTATTTGTTGCACGGCAACAGAAATACATAATCTGTGAACATTTCAACTATCTAGCTAACACGGTTCATGGTACAGCACGGTGACAAACGGACGACTAGCGGAGTCTTTTCAATAAAAGTAATAGGGTCTCGTTTTATGTTTTGATTACGGAATCATAAAAATTGTGAACTTGGTGTGATATTCATTAAAAGCTCCAAACCTTATCCGACCGACGTTCATAAAGCAATGCTATCACCCCTAGACCCATTAACTAAAGCATTTTCATCGTTACCAATTCTAAGCGTCACACATTCTATTTGTTAAGATGAACAGTAATTTGTTTACATCAATGATTGATAAAAGAATACGCAAAGGACCAGTGAGGTCTCAATATAAAAGTCAACTTTATACAGGTGGTTACAAAACATCCTTACTGAAAAAAAATATTTTTTCCATGGGTCCTCTAATCTATAATCAATTACCAATAAATCTAAAAGTATTACCCATCTCAGTTTTCAAAAAACAGTTGACAAAGTTATTATTAGAAAAATGTTACTATTCAGTTAAGGATTTTTTTGATGATAAAAGTTTTTCCTAACCCCTTAAGAAAACTCCCCAGTTTTGATTGTATTGTAATTAATATAAATTGGTGTTATTTATTTTTTTTTATTATTTTATTTGATGTTTGTCATTGATTTTCGACATTTACATTCTTTGACATTTTGATTTTTGACATTTGTATTCTTGACATTTTGATTTTTGACATTTATATTCTTGACATTTTCATTTTTGACATTTTGATATTTGACATTATATTTTGATTTTTGACATTTGAATTGTAATAATAGTATCAAATTGGTAATTGTAATGACATGTCAAATATTCTAATGTAAATAATTTATATCTTTTCTTTTAATACACATATTTAATTGCTTTTTAATTAATTTAATTAATGATAATAATTCAATAATTATAAATTGATCCACTTAATTGGGATAATAATGATATATAATCTAAAAATTTTGCATGCCGATTGGTAAAATGTGGCTGAGCTATAATTATGTACTTAATCTTAAGACCTGTATGTATTACCCATATTTGCGAAATAAACATTCTATTCTATTCTATTCACAATTCATAATATACTTTCACAATATCCACTGAGATGCTGTGTCCCAGATAAAAACCTCTTGAGAGTACTCACTCCTACTGTTCGGAGATTATATTTATGCATGAAATGTTATGTTATGTATTTGCATATAAATACAGGATTTATTTATATGCATCTAAGCCTGTCTTTGGTCCTGAGATCTTCTCAAATGGGACTAGTTTGTTATCTTACTTGTCCGCTGAATACGTGATCTAAATATTTGTTGCATACATTTGTTTGTAGGATATTGTTATATTTTATGAGTAAAACTTGGGTCGGTTTTTGTGATTACTGAGATTACGACTTTATGCGGTCTTGCGAATGACGAGTAATGTCGCCGTTTGGTAACCGACCGGACCGAGCCCGCGTCGTCGACTCCAAACGCCTAATGCCCGTTTTCAATAACCTACCGCAGTTCATAGATAGATAGCTATCCCCGATAAACAGTAAAATTCTGTCTATTCATCCACAACTTTAGTAGGAAATGTTATCCGTCGCTAGGTAGGAAAGCAAATAAGGGCAAAAGGATAGATTTGTTTATCATTAGTAGCTGCAACTGTAGATAGATAGCTTATTGAAAACGGGCGTTAAAGAGATCAGCAAACCCGTGGGGGCCCAACAGAGGAAAAGCCTACTCTGCCATGGGTTTACTACTGAAAGAAAAACCCACGGGCTTTTGCGTTTCAAGACAACGACCTTAGAACGCAAAGGGCAAAGAAGGATCATAGTTATTCTTTTTGCGCAATAAATGATTACATCATCATCTACCTAGCCTTTTCCCAACTATATTGAGGTCGGCTTCCAGTCAAGCCGGATTTAGCTGAATACCAGTATTTTACGAGGAGCGGCTGCCTACCAGACCTTCACAACCCATCAACTTGGGTAACACGGTACTTCATGGCAAGACTGGAGTCAGATTTACTGGCTTCTGACTATCCGTAACGACTGCCAAAGATCTACAAACGACAGCCGGGACCTACGGCTTAACGTGCTTTCCGAGGCATGGAGGAAACTCGGTATATTAACCAAACGATTACGATGTAGATTATTTATTTATTATTAAACTTGCCATGAGGACGATTTCACTTCTTTCGTATGATCTTTAGCACATATCGTTTTTTTGTCTCGTCGCAAATACTATAAAAGAAGAAAATATTGCGAAAAAAGAAACTTAGTCAAAGTTATGAAATGAAAGCGGAAAGTCTGGCACAGTTCATTATGGAATTTAATTAATGGTTATAACTAAGTTTGTCTTTTGTAATCAAGTGTTCAGTAAAAATATATCTACTTTTAAATTTATAGCCGCTGCCAGCGGTTTCGCCCGCGTGAAAGTAGGGAAGGGAAAATGCTCCTGGAATAAAAAGTATCCTGTATGATATTCTAGGACATAGTTTACCGGTGTACTAATTTTCATCAAAATCTGTTTTGCAATTTGAGCGTGGAGAAGTAACAAATATACGTGCACACTCTCACAAACTTTCGCTTATATAGAACTTAAGTGTGATATTTTTTGTAACTGATATAAACTAGTGCCTTGAGTGAGATCTCACCTGATGGTAAGCAGTGATGCAATCGTTGATGGTGAGGGGCGCACTAGCTTATTAAGAGCTTATTCACACTAGCCTTGAAGACACCTAAATTATCATCGGACGGGAAAACCGCAGCAAGCAAATTGTTCCAGTCCCTCGATGTACGCGGTATAAACGATGTCTGATTTTAGGGCTTCCTACAACGGATTACTTAACTGTTATTTTTAGGGTTCCGTACCTCAAAAGGAAAAAACGGAACCCTTATAGGATCACTTTGTTGTCCGTCTGTCTGTCCGTCCGTCTGTCAAGACCCTTTTTCTCAGGAACGCGTGGAGGTATGAAGCTGAAATTTATATCAATTACTCAAGTCTACTGTCCCTTGAAGCTGTGAAAAAATCAAACTTCTAAGTCAACGCAATCAAAAGATACAGCCGTTTATGCCGCAAATTTTCGACACTTGCAAGGGAATCAAAACCTACAGGGTGCTTCCCGTGAACTCAGAATCTTGAAATTTGGTACGAAGCAACGTCTTATAGCATAGATAAAGGAAAAATTACGAAAACCATAAATTTTTAGTTACATCACATAATATTTTTTTTTAATAATTTTAAACTTACTACCCATTTCCTCATAAACGCGTAAAGATATTAAATTGAAATTCATACCAAATACTCAAGTCTATAATACCTTTAAGCTGTAACAAAATCAAACTTCTATGTCAACGCAATCAAAAGAAACAGCAATTTAAGCTGCATATTTTGAAACTCGCAAGTACTCGCAAGGGAATTAAAACCTACAGGGTAATCTTGAAATTTGGCACGAAGCTAGGTATTATAGCACTAACATAGGGAAAAGTCTGAAAACTGAAAATTTTTAGTCACGTCACCAGAAAAAAACGGGTCAGTACGGGTTTCGTCGCAATCGGTCTACTGGGGACCTACTAGTGTATGCCACTCACTTGTGGGGCGAGGCCCTCGAGAAGAATGGGGAAGGACTTGCAGTCTCCTTAGACGTCTCGAAAGCCTTCGATAGGGTATGGCACGCTAGCCTTTTGAGTAAGCTTCCAGCGTACGGCATCTCTCCTGGCCTGATTAACTGGATAAAAGACTTCCTGAGTGAACGGTCCCTCCGAGTTGTTGTCGACGGATGCTCATCAGAGCCCATGATAACTAATGCCGGAGTTCCTCAGGGGTCTGTTCTCTCTGCAACTCTCTTCCTGCTCCATATCAACGATCTGCTGCTGCCCGGTATCTATGGGTATGCAGATGATAGCACAGTTGTAGAGAGATACATGCCGAGTACTCAGGCTAGTAGGGAGCTAATCCAGTCTGAAAGAGAGGCTATGGTAGAGCGTACGAATGACTCACTTCAGGCAGTCTCCAAGTGGGGCGAAGCCAATTTGGTGGGATTCAACGCCACCAAAACACAAGCGTGTCTATTCACCGCTAAAAGGAGCCCGTTCACCTTGGCTCCTGCTTTCCGGAATGTATCCCTGGAATGCACCGACCGCCTTCAGCTCTTGGGAGTTGAAATTTCCTCCGATCTGAACTTTGGGCGGTTCATTGAGTCCAAGGCCAAGATAGCTGCTAGGAAACTCGGCGTTTTGGCAAAGGTCCGGCAGTACTTCACACCGGGACAGCTTTTAATGTTATACAAAGCACAGGTCCGATCGTGTGTGGAGTACTGCAGCCACATATGGGCTGGAGCTGCAAAATGCCACCTGGCAGCTTTGGACTCAGTGGAAAGGCGTGCAAAAAGGTTAATTGGGGATCCAGATTTGGCTAACTCCAATCTACAAAGCCTTGAGCACAGGCGCAGGGTAGCCAGCCTTTCGGTTTTTTACAGGATGCATTTCGGAGAGTGTGCGCAGGAATTGCATGAATTGATTCCGCCATCCCCTTTCCACCATCGGACAAGCCGTCGTACGGCGGGTATCCACCCTTACGTTGTCCAAACCTCTACGGTCCGGACTAAGCGTTTCGCCTCGTCCTTCATACCGCGTACATCGAGGGACTGGAACAATCTGCCTGCTGCGGTTTTTCCGTCCGATTATGATTTGGGTGTCTTCAAGGCTAGAGTGAATAGGCTTTTAATAAACTAGTGCGCCTCACCATCGACGATTGCATCACTGCTTACCATCAGGTGGGATCGCAGTCAAGCACTAGTTTATAACGACTAAAAAAAAAAAAAAAAAGGAAAAGTCTTCAAGACTCGATTCGAGAATGAACTGTTTTCATAGGTCAGTTGGTACGGAACCCTCAGTGCGCGAGTCCGACTCGCACTTGCCCGGTTTTTTTATGATAAAGTTCAAAGTCTTCAGTAACGCTTCGATTTCTGCAATCAAAAATTAACGATGCACTATAAAATCAGAATTCAAGGAGAATGTAGAATTATGATATCCACAACATTTTATCGTCTCCCATAGAATCTACGTAGCATTTCATTCACGATGCAATAATAAAAACAAACCCAAAACCGTTAAAAGCAGCGTTAACAGCGCTTTAAAGCGATTGCCATTGAAATAAAACTAACAATAAAGCTGGAGTAAAATCGACGCATTAATGTAGCAGCATTCACTGAAGCGCTGTAAAGTGTAACCCATATAAGAGCTTGCGTATCTAAGTAACGGATTTCCGAAAAAAAATACTGAAAGTAGAGTCGCGTATAGGCGAGCTTAGGATAAAGATGCTGGCTTTTTATTGGAATGACTTCTAAGTAGGTTTTGCTACAGTTTAGGAGAGGCAGAAATTGGTGCGACTTTGAGGATTTGTTGGTAAAATTGTTGTTTAAAAGAGATGGTCTTTTTACACCCTTTATGTTATTCCAGGACATGATTTACCCGTGTACCAAGTTATATTGATCAATCCGTTCGAGCGTGAAGAAGTAACAAACATACGAATGCACACTAACAAACTTTCTCCTTTCTTCTTCTTCTTGCCCTTATATTACTTGGGGTCAAATATTTATATTCGTAATATCAGTGTTGATTGAACTCTAACTGTAGGAAAATAGTTTTGCATAATACGAACTACTCGTATGAGTCTTTACACTTGCCTGGAAAGTACATATAGACTCAGGAATGGGTTTATTTTAAAACTTTGTTGCTGGAATAAAACGGTTATTATTAAAAACAGTCACAACAACAAAAATATCTCTAATGCATCACCCGTAACCCTTGGTCAATTAAAGCCGCGAACCCTGCCCAGTTTTTCTCAGATCATTTTACGTTTTAATTAAGAGCATCATTAGCCGTCACCGAGGCGCGCAATTACCGCCGTCGCTCAGCCAGACGATGATGCAGCCACTGTGATGCGGACCTTTTATTTATCTAAGGGTGCGTTTTCAACCGTAGAATGGAATAGAAAAGAATAAAAAGACTTTTATTCGGGACAGACTTGACGCAAAGTAAACAAATCTCCATAGGCGTAGGCTTGCAGACGTCGAGCTTCGGGTAGGCCGGTCCGGTGACTGTCCAGACCAAGTCCAAGTCGTCGACGGCGCGTATTGTCCCACGCGCGCCTCAAATACATGTCAGCAAAACCGTAGGGGCCCAGCAGGGTCGAAGCCTCTGGGGTCATG
This sequence comes from Mythimna separata, assembly GCA_030763345.1. NCBI lineage: Eukaryota > Metazoa > Arthropoda > Insecta > Lepidoptera > Noctuidae > Mythimna > Mythimna separata. Next base: position 335,666 of record CM061178.1, on the reverse strand, counting down.
GATTCGCTTCTGAAAGGAAAACCCGTGGCCCCGGAACAAAGGCAAAGAAGAAACAAAGAAAAGAAAGAAAGAAAAAAAATGGTTTATTTGGCCAACAAGCGTACAGACAGTGTAGAAAAAAAACATGTAGATAACATCTAAGCATAAAACTTAAAAATAAACATGAATAAAAGTAACAAATTGGTTGACACTGCATGTTACACGGTTGCGCCAAATAGGTCCAGTTCAGCAATAATGCCAGGCAACTACGTGGTAGTTGCCTGACGCTGGTTTCAAACAAATGTATGTTTACAAAGGAGTGAGTCTTAGTCTTTAAAAGTCTGACACGCCCTACGCTTGGCCCAAGTGGCGCAGAAATCGTTTTGATGATAAAAATCACCTAAAAAAAAGTACAGAATGTGTATACACGTACTGAAAAGGACCACCTCAGCATTTGCCGGGCATCTGCGAACTTCGAACATTAGGCGACGCGCGACGACGCTCAGAAAGCTCCGCTAGAAGCGTCTGATGGTGGCTTATAGAGGTGTAAACGACGTAGTAAATGCACTTGGGACAGTTTGTCGACTGTTCACGCAAGTACAATAGATAGGATTGTCTAAACGCATCATTGACTCCCGACAGTTCTTGTAGCTTAAGGCCTCTTGTACACGGAACGTTTTCCAACCGTACGTACGTACGTAATAAAACGTACCGTTTACAAGAGACTGCGATACAACACTGATGAAACACGGCGGCGGCGCCGTTCCGTAGCGTCGCCGTTTGTCAACAAGCTCCCCTACTGATCCATACAAGACTCTGCGCCGTGCTTACAGATGGAGAATTCCGTCTGGAAAAATCCGTGTAGTGAATAAGAGACCTATCAGTCTACTTTTGACGTCTTTTGAATCTACTTCTGGAGTGTCATGCCCACTCTGATGAATTGCTGATGCCCCGCATATTATGCTGGATTCATCGGTTCCCTGCAAATTGGTTGATTGAATGGTGTTAGCGTGTGAGTCATGTTCGTGAACGGTTGCTGTAGGTTGGGACTGGTCTCAGCTTTCCCGATTTATTTTTATAGATTTGTGTTTTTTTTTACTGTGAAAGCTTTGTTTTTTAAATTGCATTTCTGTTACAGTTATTATTCATTACGTAAAAAGAAAAAAACATGTTTTTATTTACTTTATGAAAGTATGTTCATACTTTCATAATATTATGAATTTAGTAGTGTAGTAAAGCAATGTTATTTTGTTATTATACAGACACTTTAATTTCACTTACATGTATAATTGAAACCCAAGCAACCCAGCAAGAATTTAATGGGATATGAAAAAGGATAATAGTCATAAATACGTTTATACGAACATAAAAAATTAATGACCAATGTAAAATGTGTTTTATATGGTTGAAGGCAACTTACGATATTAGCACATTTATGTAGGTAGTTTATTATAGAAAGAGTAGCTTAGCTGCCAGCGCACTAGCCTGCGTGAAACTAGGTTTCATCATCATCTGCTTAGCCTTTTCCCAACTATATTGGGGTGAAACTAGGTTTAAACATACAAAATTTCAACCCCTTTCCTCTCTTGTGAATTTTGGAAACTCGTCTCTTAGTGCTCACCTACGAATTAAAAAAAGGATTTTTTGTGCTAAATTTCACGCTTCTAGTCCCAATAGTTTTAGCTGTGTTTCGGTATGTCAGTCAGTAACTATATCTTTTTATTTATATCATCATCAACATCATCATCTCAGCCGAAAGACGTCGACTGCTGGACATAGACCTCCCCCAAGCGTCGCCACAGCGACCGGTCCTATACGTCTCGCATCCATCGGATTCCCGATTCATATATAAACTATACATAGTGTTGCTAGAAATTCGTAAAAAACTTTCACGATTCTTCTTACAGGTAGAAACGCGGCCTTACCGTCTTAAAAATAAAATGAATGACTAGGTTTGAATGAGGCTTTTAACTCAGCTGGCCTTAATTTAGTAAATAACAGACCCTGATAGAAAATTAGTTTTTTGTTGAACCTGGTCAGAAAATAAAATTAGTAAGTGGGAGGAAGACTGTGATGCACATTTTTGTTTTTTATTATTATGGATAGGCCCGCGTTCAGAGTTTCTTTCTTGCCTCGGAAAGCACATTATGCTGTAAGTCCCGGTTGTCATTTGTAGATCTTTGGCAGTCGTTAGGGATAGTCAGAAGCCAGTAAATCTGACTCCAGTCTTGCCATGAAGTACCGTGTTACCCCAGTTAATAGGTTGTGGAGGTCTGGTAGGCAGCCGCTCCTCGAACCCGACCCCAATATAGTTGAGAAAGGGCTTGATGGATGATGATGAGGCTCGCGTTTGGCCATGTCCTGAAATAAGATATAATACGATGATATGATTCTTTTTGCCCCGCAAGAATGATTTTTTGAGATAGTTTTCTACTTTCACACTGGCGAAGCAATTGTAAGAAGTTAGTGCGTAGTATTTTAATTACTCAGATACCCGCGAAACGATACACAATAGTAAAACAATAACAGCGCGGTCTCATAGGACCGGTTGGGGATTCAAACGTTAAATAATTATGTAAAGGTAGGACTTGGCTGCATTTCCATTTAACCCTGTTTTAAAAGTTTACTGTTTACCTGTATAAGTAAAATTGTATTGATGTCGAAGTCACCATTCAACATTGTGTGTAACTACAGGCTATTTTTAACTCTTTAAATGTATCTTTATCTTTATTCGTATATAAAAATCTTCATACTTTCAATTACACACACGCCCATAATTATGCTCTAATGGAAAATGCTTGGACAAATAATTGATTTTTTGATGTATGCCCTTCAATATATTGAATGTTTGATGTATGATTTGTAGTGTTGTACTGTTTGGTCTTCTAAATAATCCAAAAGTAGTAGTTCAGATATAGTGTAGCTTAGCCAGACTTTGAGGTGCATATTCCAGGTACCCGTAGCTTAAGAAGATCACTTTAAACGCGAAGATAAAGACGGTCATTAGTACCACAGAGAGCTTTACTAAGCAATTATGAAGACGCCTGCAGCGGTTTGCAAATCCTACAATTAGCATCATTTTTCTGACTACTTAACATTTAAAAAGGGCCTGTAAATGGTTTATATAATGCTTTAAATCTAAGAAAATGCATTTTCAAGAAGAATGTTTATTTTGGTAATTAGAACTACACTTTATGAAACTTTTATATTTAACTATTAATTATTAATACTAAACCTAACTATATACACATAAACGAAACAAAATACACTCAGGCTTCGTAGTATTTTTTCATATTGATGTCATCTAAAGACATTAGGCACGCCATAATCATCATCATCATCATCTTCCTGCCCTTGTCCCGTTTTATTTGGGGTCGATGCAACATGTTTTTTTTCCATTTTATACTGTCACTTGTCACACTATCACTAACTTCCTTTTCTCATGGTGGTATTTCTCCACTTTGAAGAATGGCTAGAAAGTTGTCACAGTATCCTCACCTTTCCCATGATGCAGGTTCTTACCGGACATGATAATTTCGGGAGGTCCCTTTACCTAATTCGTGCGGAACAAACGCTCAGGTATTATATGGACTGCCCGAAGGACACGGTGGATCATACGCTGGAGGTGTGCCTCTTTTGGGCGGAACACCACCGTGTCTTCGTAGGGTCCTGGAAAGTAAGACACACCTTTAGCCGGTCTGATCCCAAAACAAATTATAAGTCATTGGATGAATTTTCACCTTAAAAACTAACATAGAAGACCAGCAGCATTACCACGTTGTATGGCTATGCTAATTCTTCGAGCACAAAAAGACCCAGTCCTCTGGTCACGCAAAATGTCGATCAAAGTGAAAAAATACTGTTTTCAGACATTTTTTTCTCTCTTTCAACGGAAAGCCTGTAGGTTAAGGCTCTAGGCTATTAAGGAGATTGTAATGACTGGCCTTTTAAGGATACGTCTTCTTTACTAAATGAGCGTGCGTTAACTGCTAGTTTTGGTATACAAGTAATTTGTTTGAATGTTGGTAGTCGTAACAATAAACTTTTACTTTGCACGGGTTGTAAGGATGGGACGTGAAAGCGAGACCTTAGTCTTGCTTTCACATGAAAGAACCAGGGTAGTCTACAAAGTTCAAATTTTCTTACGTTTTTGCATTTTGCGGATTATAGTCGAGTTGTGTGTTATAATAAGCCTACAAAAAGTAAGGCGGCTGCCTTACTTTTTGAATTAGATTGAAATTGAAACTACCCAGAGTAGTGGCTTCAGCATTATCCGAAAGACCCTGAAATGTAAAGAGTAACTGAAGGAACCTAGTTGAGTTTAAACAAAAAATGTTTGAAAATCCCTCTCACTCCACCCAGTACCAAAGGATTTATTTAATTTGATGATTTTCACCTACCACCAAAAGCAAACAATCACACATTACAGGCATACTTACCTAAATCACGTTATTTCACTATGCCAATTGGATGGAAATATCCAGTAACCGGCAAACCAAAATAATTATATACTACCAAAATTAATTTACCTTGCAATAATACTCGTATCATCTATTTTTGGAATTATTGAATTATTCAATATCATCACAGAATTATGTTTATAGGCCAATGCCTGGGGGTTTTTACCTCTCCAACTCACTATCCCCAGGGGTTTTATTTATTTATTTATTGAAAATTTATGCACAAGTAAAACTGTACAAAGGCGGACTTACTACTCGATTCCTATTAGTTGTAGCGTAATGCTATACAGCTTATAACCTTCCTCAATACATGGACTATCCAATATCCTAAATAATCCTAAAATACTAATTGAATTATTTAAATCCTCATTAAAAAAATGTATATATTACAATTTTTGAATAGGTAAACTTTTTTCTACCTATTTTTAGCTACACATGTCAAATTTGCTTTTTAAATTTCATTCACAGTAATAAAAACGATGTTTTGATGATTTTAACGCCTCAGGCGCTGGACTATTTATTGTTTGTACAAAAACTTGATATGTGTGAGTATGAGTGGTTTAATTTTACCAAAATAGTTCAAAACTTTTGATGAATTTTCAGATGCGGCTTACGATGTAGACAAGTCAGTAAGTCAATTTACTAAAACCTTTACAGCATCGTGTGTTTAAGAGGTTTTAAGCAAGTTAAAACTGCATATACAGTTTGAAGTAGGAGTTGGTTATTCTTGGCTTAATGTTCCTCCTACTCCTTCCATCGTATTCTTCAATGCGGAGGAGCCTTTTTAATCACTTAATTATTTATTTCTTTATTAAATATTTATATACTTTATGCACAAAAAGGTACAGAGGCGGGCTTAATGCCTTAGACATTTTCTACCAGTCAAGCTTTGGGTAATGCAGAGAATATTAGTGGGAGGTGGAATATAAGAGAGAAAATGTTTTTATTAAAGATAATTATATAAATGAATTGCAGATGATACGAACGAATACAACATAAATACAAATACATAACACATACTTTTACTTTTACGATATTCCTCCATCTGCTTCTGTCTCTGGCGATGTGAATGGCTTTGTATACTGCGGAGTAAAGAGCGGAGCGGTGCGGATCTTGTCAGTCCAATGTTCGGCTGCGTTCACGAGGACTCTTCATGTCCGGTCATGATAAACCCTTAGAGGAGTTTTAGTGATAGTGGAAGTGAAAAACTGTGCATTAAATGTAGAAAACTCACTTAGATTTTCTAAATTGAATGCACAGTTTTTTAAATTAATTATTTTTTTATTAAATTATTGATAGGATGCAATGATTAAATTACATTTGATTGGCTTTGTTAATGTTTATCATAATAATAATATATGAATGCATTCCACGGAAAAACGATACTTAATCGCTTACTGTGTTTAAAACTAAATTAAAACGGTTTATTTAAATGATAAAATTTACTGGAAATTGCTCGAACGCTATTTGCTATATGTATGATATTAAATTTATTATTTTTCAGTTAGGCTCATTATTAATTGAACTATGTATTGTACTTAGTGAGTAATATTAATCCAGTAACCGTTCGGATTGAGCTCGAATTTTCGACGACGCAAAATGTCTCACGCACGCCTCAAAGAGATAAGATAGCAAACCGTAAGTGCCAAGCAGGCCTACTGGGGCCAAAGGTTGTGCAAAAGAGAACCCCGAAACCCTGGAAAGAAGCTTAAGAATTAACAAGATAGTTCGTAAAAGTCTGACAATTCCTCCCGCTCCTCCCTAGAGCAGGCGAAGCATTGGATGAATTCCTACCTAAAAAAAATACATACATAAACTCACACTGTATTCCCTTGGGGTTTAGCAGAAACTATGTAAGCCCAGCTGCTACTGTCCCATAGAATCGATTCCCATTGATTTATGGCAAATCTTGTAGTAAAACTGATAAAATTACATAATTATAAGCACTGAATCTAAAGAACTAAATAACTATAACTTTTAGGACAATAACTGACAGCAATAAGAAAATGATTTCCCTTTCAAATTGTATTTAATGAACGGATGTCCCTGCTGTAATTTTCTGTGCAGCATTGGTGGCTGCGGTCGCCGCTTCCAATCTGTAAATGGACCGCCTTTCACGTTGTGGGCCTCCATTCGACACTGCATAATACATTTCCGACGTTTTACAAAGTGTTAACTATTTTTTACAGTTTGTTATAGGTATATTGTATTGTTTTAACTGATATTTTTTAAGTCTGTATTTATTTTATTGTGAATTTAAATCATATTTTTAGATATTTCAATGGTTAATTTAACTATTCATCTACTTATTTTCTCTACATGCATAATTTTAATTTTTTTATGTTACTGTACATACACATTCTGAAATGCAAAAAAAAATGTAGCTATCGGCATCAAGAACAGGGTCCAAGCTACCGCGGTGGTCAAGGCTCCTTAGAGAGGAATTTCTTAACAATACGTATCGTGTGTTGGAGTATTGGTTTCTGGACCAAGATCTTGGTCAAACTGCACAACAAAAGCCTCCTCAGAAATCGATCGAAAAGCATGGTTATCAAGCCATTGAGTATCACGACAATTGGCACAATGTCTGCTGTATCAACCTCCCACATGTCAACAACTTCGTGAGCCAAGTAAAAGCGACATTAGTATTTTCAAAGAAACTTGAAATAACACACTGTTATACATGTTAGACGGGCTTTAAATCTAAACTAATAGTTTAAAGGAAAGATTTGATTTTTTGTTTGTTTGTATGTTACGATTTAACTCCAAAGTTACTAGACGGAGTTGCAAAATTCTTTCACCAACACAAATCTTTCACCAATACAATGTAACCCAAGGTATCAAAATATTACATAACATAATAATATGTCTACAGTATATATCTTTGATATATATATACTGTATAGGGCAAAATATCGTTTGCCGAGTTAGTTAGTCTTTTGGTAAAGGTAGACAAGATTTTAATTAAAGTTTTCTTTCTTCCAGGTAATGTCAATAGCACACAACGACGCACTAAAACATAACATCTCTCGCCTTTATTCTTCGAAGATAATCAAATAGCTGGGGTTTTCCTCTAATACAAACACACAACACCAGGTAAGTTTGAGTTCTAAGGGATTATTAGAAGGATTCACGCGCCCAAGAAAAGAAAGTCATCTGAAAGTAGGTTTTAGTCAAAATCTGCTACTCACTTTTACTCCTCGCTAGAGTGGGATAAGTCAGAAAATTTAAGAAATCTCGGTTCAAAATAAATAGGTACCTACCTACAGTCTCATCGCTAGTGATATCTATCTATAAAACGACCTATGAGCTATGTACACGAACTTAAACTGAAAAAGAGGTCAGTCTGCGGTGTACTGCAAGTAAATAAAACATATCTTTCTTTCAAAAGACTCGTAAAATAAATCTTACATTTCATAAAGTTTCCAGCTGGCTTCCAAATAAAAACGAAAACATAGCTTATTTATAAAAGAAATGCACTTTTAATCAGCCAGAACACACTTTACGATAAATTGAATTCTTATTCAAGCAATTGAATCAACTTTGCAGACTTTTTCAAACTTATCAGATTGGAATTCAATAAATCAATTTCAAGTTCGAACTCTTTTTTTGAAATTTTATTTGATTTATCATTGTTTTTTTTTCGGTTTTCATTTGCTGTGATCGAATCTAATTTGAAATTTAATTTGGAAGCTCTGATTGTACCGCTTTGTAAAAATAAGTAAACTAACATAATGTACGCTACAAACATATAATACTTACTTATATATAGATAGACTGGCCTTGAACCGGCTACGCCCGCATGAAAAAAGAAAATAAATAGCCTATGTTACTCAGTGAAGGTGTAGATTTCTAATGGTGAAATTATTTTTGATATCGGTCAAGAAGTTTTTAGTTAACATACAAAGAAACAAATAAAATCTTTCTTCTTTATAATATTAGTAAAGTAAGAAAACATATCTATAGAACGTCTGTATAAAAATATAACGCAAAATAACACAAAGTACTTTCGTTCTACGTACTCACAATAGCAATATAGACAAGAAAGATAATAGGATATAATATCTAAACAGAACGTTGTATAAAAATGGTTTCATTAAAAACTTGTTTTTAATAAAATTATAAAACTATTTCAAGAACTTTGCACAAAGGAACCTTGTATAAAAAGACGCAAACCCAACTCCGCAGGTGAGAAATTAGTTTTGTAGAAACTAATTTAGAAACTACCAAACTCTTTTAGGCGTAGGTTAAACACACTAGAACTATTTTTGGCTCGATACGTGATTTGTCAGTGCTATGAATTTGTTCGATTTTAGTGAATGTATTGGTGTGAAACTTTATCGAGACTATTCCTAGTGTGTGTTCTTGGTTTAAGCTAAACTAACACCTACCACAAAGTACAAACTGTAGGGGCCTAGCAGGGTTGAAGCCTCTGGGGCCATGGATCGGATTCCGAAAGGAAGTTTGTGACCCCAGATTAAAGGCAGCGAAGGAATGGGGTGGACAGTAAAAGCTTTTCTCGCTCTACTCAAGAGCGGGAGAAATCGTTCTGATGATGACTCCCCACTTGAAAAAAAATCTACCACAAAGTACTAAGTTCGACGGTTGTTCTTTCTGGGTTGCCCTCCCAACGTGACACTGGCCAAATAGTCGAAACCAGTAAAATAGCCATAAAAAACACGGACCTTTGTAAATACTAAAAGGTTATTTCCCCACACCATGAATGTTATAGCACTTTCCACGAAGTTACACGGTAGGTTATTAGAGCGTGAAGAATTTAAGCTTCGCCAAAATGAGATAAAGTACTACGAACCACACGTGACAAAGGTGCTCATGCTGAAAACTTTACACCAAACGAATTCCAACCTTAATTTTATTTACCAACAGTCTATTTTCACTTAAAATGTTACGTTCACTTTATTATTTTTTCTCGGACAACCTAATCGCGCCTGACCGCAACGTTGTTAAAATCAACGTTAAAAAGCGGAAAGTGAAAACGTTTTCGTATTTATATTTTTTGCTGTAAATATTTTCTTTTAGCGAAATAGATTTTATCGATAGGTATGTTGACCCGAAGCTGGAAAAATGGTTGGTTTTGATACCTATTTCTTTTAAAGATGATATTCTAGGGTTTCTTTTTGGGTGGAAAATCGTGAAGACTTTTTCCGTTCTCTTGGGCGGAACAGGACGACGTGTCAGACTTTTACTCACTAAAACCCACTCCTATGTGTCTTCTTTACCTTGCGGTCCAAAATTCCGAGTTTTCCTTTCAGAAGCAAACCCATGGCCCCAGTAGGCTTTGACCCTGCTGAGCTCCCACGTTTTTGCTGATATCTTCTTCAGGCTAAACTAAACGCCCTCAACAACTTGAACTTGGTCCGAACGAACGGTTACCGGACGGCCAAATGATGAACTAACCGTTGCTCGCTGTCCGCAAGTTCATTCCTACGTTGAGAAAATTAAAGGCTAAAAACGAAATGATCTGTCAAGATTTGTGTCCTATTGTATCTAAAACCTGTCAAATATCGTTTGTTTAACTTTGCAATTTCGCGGCAAAGAAAAATAATGATCAAAATATAGAAGTTTTTTTTAAATATCTGATACTTGTTTTAAAATGTCGGCGTTCGTGTTCGAGTAGTTAGCTGTTAAGTCAAGCGAAAACTTGTGAAAAGATTATCTGTACTTCGCTGGCTTCCGTCTTTAGTAGTAAATAGCAAAATTATGGATTAGTGCATTAGCTTACTAGGTAATTGACCACTTACAAAACAGAAACATGAGTATTGCACAACTATTTATTATATTTATTTATCTGTATAGTTTTTGCATGTATATGAATTACTTTACTGGTTAGTATCCTAGAGTGATATGCGGTGCAATTAAAATTATATGCAAATTTATATATCCTATTTCTGAAAGCAAATACAACAAAACAAAGCAAAGTAAAATCTGATGCGATCAGTCAATCATAAACCATTCCTCTTTACAATACTAATATGGATTAGTATAGACTAGCTGCCTTCTGCGGTTTCACCTACATCTAAGGCTCCTATTGCTCCGTTCCTATTGATCACAGCGTGATATTATATCTCGTATAAGGTTTCGTTGGAGCAGTTACTATTTCAGTAAAAATTTAATCCAAATCTTCAAAACTTCCGTAATAAAAATAACTTGACCATTTTTCTCAGCAGCGTCTTTAACAAGTTCTCAAAATTAATAACACAACTTTGCTAATTAAGTCGTAATCTAAATTATTAAATTACCTACTAATTAAAATTTGGTCGCATTTTGTTTGTAAGAAAATGTAATTTTTAAATCTTGTGTAGATATTTCATTATTCCCAGATACGTATTTAGTTTCATTATAATATTATAAAAACACAGTATTGCTTTTGAAATTCTGTGTTTAGTATTCATCATTAGGCTAAAATGATATGTCTGAATGATATGCCCGCATAAGACGCCCCCAAGCGTCACCACCACGACCGGTCCTGTGCATCTCACATCCACACACACACCGAACCCTGTCTGGTCCTGTGTGTCACATCGGTCTTACTTGTGGGAGGCCTTCGAACGCTGCGTCTTCCGGCACGTGGTCGCCACTCCAGAACCTTTCCGTCCTCATCGACCATCTAGCCATCATTATCATAATTGGGGCTATATCGGTAGCCTTGGTGAACAAGGAAGATCGATGACCTAGTGAGGAATGCAGAAATCTGATGCATGTAATCATAATGCCATGAATTTCTCTTCATCGCCCTTGATTGACTGAAAGAGAATGCCTAAAAGTCCGCCTTTGTTCCTTTGTGTTGCATGACGGTTTAATAAACAAATGAATGCAAGATGATTATGGCGAGACTTGAGAGATGCCTATGTCTAATAGTGGGCATCTTTCGACTGAAATAATGATGATGATGATGAAGTGTAAAGTATCGCGGATAAAAATGACTCGCGAAAAAAAAACAAAAAGTAGGTATCTACCTACTCGCATAACTATTTCTGCCTGCTTTACAGTGTACCTACACTGTGCATTGCACACCATAAAAAGTACAGAATGAGTTTAAAATAAATAGGGTGTAATAATGGGTGTTATCGCTAAAAGCGATTTTTTATAGACAACCTTTGGACAGATTTGATAGAGAAAGAAAAAATATACGCTGTTAAGTTCGTTGTCTACTATTTACAGATATACACATAATAAACTACATACAATGCAAGCAGAATCACAATAATATTTCGTATTTCATAAATTAAATAAATACACATGTTTACATCACTCTGTCTCATTTTATTTTTATTTACTGTTAAAATTTTGAGTACAATAAAGAAAATAAGAACATAAAAGCTTATTTAAGTATTCTCATATTGTCTACAGCTTTAACAAAAAACCCACAAATACTTATTTAAACACGTGTCCATTTAAATGTAAAAACGTACGTGTCCTGTTTTATTTTCAGTTGAAAAACGTTGAAAACTACAATTTGTCTGCGGTGTGTTGACCGCCCGTTGTTACAATTGTCGCGATAAATTACTCTGGTTACAGAAACCATGTGTGAATTTATTTGGTTTTATTTTCGAATACAAACCCTTTGATCCATTTATAGAGAGAATCGTTAACTGTATTTATTTTGAAATTTTATAGTAATATTGAAACTACCAATCTGTAAATTTGATTTGGCGTCTCGGTTGGTAGGTCAGTTGATGCTTTTTTTTAAGATGGGAAATCTTCCAGCCATTGGAAGCGCTACATCCTACATCCTCCCGCTCTAAGGTGAAGCGGGAGGATGTATCAGACTTTTACAGACTAAAACTACACCTATGTGCCTTCTTTGCCTTTGCGTTCCAAGACCGGGTTTCACTTTTGGAAGTCAACCCATGGCCCTAGTAGGCTTCGGTCCTGCTGGGTCCCTACGGTTTTGCTCGCATCTATCCTTTGAGCAAGTGAACACTACGCGCCTTTGAAGTTTCAGGCTAGCTTTTACCCGTGACTTCCCCAGCTTACATTAAATATAGCCTATGCCACTCAGAAATGAGGCAGCTTTCTAACGATGAAAAATTTTCCAAGCAATCGGACCAGTACTTCCTGAAATTACCTTCTACAAACAAAAAAAAAATAACTTTACTTCTTTATAATATTAGTATCGACTACAAATTCAATATCATAAAAACCTTAGCATAAAGTTCAAATAAATAAATATCACAAATTGAATAAACTTTATTGTACACCAAAAGAAGTACGCATAAAGAAAGAAGCCTGCATTACCTTATACGCAACAAACAGAATTATAAAGAAAAAATACCTACCTGAACCCCGCAGTTACATGTCTTGTTTCATACATCATTTCGGTATATCATTATCGCGTAGAAAAGGTAAAGGGAGCGTATGTACAATGTACATAATTGGTTATACCTTCATGAATCCTGTGTGTACACGAAGTTACGAGAACCTAATGGGAGTCAGCGGAACATATGTCATATAAGTTGTTCCTTTTAATAAAAAAGTTCAGGTTTCAATGTTAGTCGATCAATACTTTTTCAGAAAGTATAAAATTGACGCCAGGAAGACCATCAGTATATTCAAGAAGTATCGTGTTGTCTAGAAACTGGATTGTAGAGATCTGATAGTCAGACGCCCCATGTAGAACAGGTGTATTCAGGCACATCCAGTTACACTGGAAGCCGTCCCCAAGCTACTTGGAGAAAGGATAGGCAGATGATAATGATGTAAGGCGGTCAGATATAATAAAATTGTAGGAAAGTCAAAACAGTAAATTAAATATTTTTTTTAAAGAATACTTGGGGCGTGATCTACAATCGATATCGAAGCAAAAAATATAGTTTTTAGAATTTTGTCTGTTTGTCTGTATGTATGTCCGGGCTAAACTCAAAAAGTACTGCATTTGCTTCAAATTTTGCATGAATATTACTAAGAGGTCGGGTCAACTATAGGCTACATATTGTCACGCTATCATCTACGGGGGAGGAGCTGTGAATCTTTATTTTTCTTACACATTCTGTGACATCGTGTAATCTAACGACGCACATTTAAATGTTGTTTTTGAGTAAGCCATGCTATTATCTAGCTTTACAATATAAAAACTACGCCATTTAAGTAACTTGGGTAGAGAAATATAGTTTAATGAATGTTAGTAGTATAAAGATAATTTTGTATAGAATATACACCAAATTGGTCAGTTCGTTATAACGTGTTAGCGAAAAAGATTAAAGTCTAAAGTTTGTGGAAATAGTTCATTACCTGGATTCAAACTTTAAGGCTGAGTTAGTTCAGAACTGCTGAAGGCGCTTTTCAAATCAAACATAAAGCGTAGAAAATGTTTCGAAGTTATCTCGTTGAGTGCAGAAAAAATGTTTAATCTTGAGTAATGTGCATTGCAATAGGAATGAACAAGTTTTCTGTACGGGAAAGTAGACTTTGCAGTTCAGCAATTTATTTCGCATTTTTTTAAACTGTATGCTTGCTTACGAACTATGTCAGATATGGATATGGATTTTTAAATATCCCGATATTGTAACTTTACGCTTCTTTCTATCTCAGCAGCAATACATTTAGGTTTTATTAAAATTTTGGCACTTGCGAAGAATAACTCCTGTATTGTGGGTGCGTTTACCAGACACCCATTCCAGAAACAACTATTTGTAAGCCATAGAAATAATTATCAGAACTGAGGTCTTGGATCTTTGAAAGGTTTACGAGGGGCCGAAACTAACTAGCAGAGGCCTTTTAAACAATTCACACTCAATAAATGGGCCCCCGAAACGACAGCTAGCAGAAAGTGCAATTTACTATTAAGAGCATTTATTATCAAGAGCATTATTACTATTATTTACGCAGGTAAAGCCGCAACTAGTAGCCAGTATTATTAACTTGCCAATTTTATTCAAAACCCAATTTCTATCCCAAAATACTTTCACAAAGCGCTCGTCTTATCAGTACGCTCGCCAACCGAATTTAAGGAGCTCCGCAATCGAGACAATTCACCCAGAATGTCAGGAATTTCGCTATATTACATTCACAATAAATTTTCCATTAGCGATCGTCTATCCGACCGATGGGGCGCATGTTAATATATACCGCCAGATGTAAGAAATTGTTTCAACAGTTAATTTTAATAATAATGCCGTATTACAAGTATGGCTGCGTGTATAGGGTAGGTAATAAAGGGATGATGAAATGTTCGCATTCACGAGAACATTAAGTGTGTGCATGAGAATTTCTTTGAATTGTGATGTACGCTTTATTAATATGCCGTTGGTTGCACAGAGAGATTTTAATTTTTAATAATGGTTTATGAATCAGAGAACTAAGGAGTCGCAACCTAATTAGATGGCCGGATTATATTCGTTCCTCTCTGTCCACTATGTGTCTCACAATGTCTTCACTGGGCGTCGCAGGAATTCAGGTCGCTAGCGCGGCTGCGGGAGGGTAAAAAAAACTCCGCCAAGAGTGAGAGCGCAAATTGCAATAAAAGGACACAGGCAGGTTTAATCAGTAAAATTTACACACTCGCTTCATCTTAGAGCCGGAGAAATAATTGATGAAAAAATTAAAGATTGAAAAGGGTATTTTAAAAGTTTAATTTGAATCACAAATACAAGCAAATGATCAGTCACGAACTACAATAACGGCTAGATCATCATTAATAGCATACATAATGATCATAATTGTTCTTGTGTGCTTCTGGCACCCCAAATAAACGAATTTACATTATTTCTTTCATTAGCCAGCAAATATGAAAATACATCACCACTGAAAACTTCCCTTTTATTTGGGACACTTCTGTTCAATCCAATAAACAGGACAAATGACGAACCATTGAATATTCAATTTGCAGTCCACAGTTTATGACATCGGGCTCTTGGTTGGTTCGGTTATAAAAATGTAGTCCGCAACCCGGGCATACATTGACAAGTCAAACTCAGGGAATTGGAAAAACTGTTAATCAAAGTTTCAAGGAACTTTTCACCGTCCATTGTGTGTTTTTATGATGTCATAAAAGTGTTTGATAAAAACCGAAGGCAGTAATATTCACTGGTATGTTAAGAGGGTGAAAAAACGTATGGGGTTTTGACCTACTAGGTTCGGGGGTGACATGTTTATAGATTGATCAATAATGTGTGTATACTTAAGTTTACGTACACTGTTTGTTGTACATGTCATAGGCTGCCATAAAAAGAAATAAAAAATAGCATTTTGACGGGTGTCAAGTAAAAGAAAAAAAAATGTATTTTTGAAATTTTCTTATGTTGCAGTAACTTATTAAAAATATTCAAATATAAATGATTTATAAACATAGATGTTTAAGATGCCGCGTTATTTTTTGTGCTATATTAACTTATCTCATACATGAAAGGAGAAATAAAGAAAACGCCAGAAACTAATAAAAAAAACTTCGGAAAACCAAAAACAAAAAAACATCAGTAAAGTTTTCAACTGCACCCAATACGTAGCTAAAATCTAATCCTACATACATTTTGTGTGACTACTAGAAGCCGAAGCATACTCTAACAAGCTGGTACTCAATACTTAACAAATTCATCAACAAAATAATATATTCATAAGTACAATCCCAATCAAATTATTCACGCATATAAAACACGGTCCAATAAACCAATAATTGACCTCAAAAACTTCTTCAAATCATCCAATAACAGAGCTTCTCTGCATCATTGAGGAATCATATTTTCTGCTCACGTTTCGACTCCGAAAAAATATGTAAGCAATAACGTAGGTTGTAGTTGTATTAAGAAAAACATTAGGACGGACTCGTATTAGAGAAAATGGGACAGAAATGTGTTCTATTAATTTTATTATGAAGCTATTATTCGTAGCGTCTTTGCAGTAACGTTGTTAGCTTGTCGTCTCTCGTCTAGTCTAGTTTTCTTGTGAAAGGATACGGAAATTCGAGCAGGTGTTACTTGTTTGTGTAAGGTATTATAGAGACGGTCTTCCAATTAAGATTATGATGGGGGTTGCGTTTATAATGA
Source organism: Mythimna separata (assembly GCA_030763345.1). Classification (NCBI taxonomy): domain Eukaryota; kingdom Metazoa; phylum Arthropoda; class Insecta; order Lepidoptera; family Noctuidae; genus Mythimna; species Mythimna separata. The sequence continues at coordinate 319,225 of CM061178.1, read as the reverse complement.
TAAAGGCAACCTACTTCATAGTGTTAATCCTTATTTGGTATTCATCTATGTTTGGCATTATTATGCAGAATATAGATGAATTTTGGATAAGGTAGGATTTTATTTAGGAAGTATGTATTAACCGTAGATGAATTGTTCCGAAAAAAATATTTCAAACTGAACTGAAAAACATAGGGCAACTTAAGAAACGGTGTACGTTAGTAAAACCCTGACCCTGAAATCCTTTTCATTCCATCCTTAATGAGTTATTTGAATTTCTCAAATAAAATAAATAGGTAAGGTAGAGATATGTAGCTAAAAGTGTTATGCTTTATGATATTAAATGGCCTCACTTTCGATATTGTTGAACAATGATAGCACCCAACTAGATACACCTTTTGGCCCCCAAAAACAACTCCTTTCTAAATAATAATAACATAGAATGGAAAATAAAAATATTGTTTCAGCATCAAATGTGTTATCTATTTGCTGTGTCTAAAATCTGGGTATATTTTTTTAATATAAGGCTAGCTTCTATCAACGGCGAAAAGAAAATTAAAAATCACCCCAGTGGAAAGTATTTCCAATTATTATAGTTATTCTCTAACATTTATCGAAATTGCATTGGTCTAGGTGTAAAAACGTAAAAAATAGACTGATAGAGTAACTTCATTAGTATGTATTCCGGAGTTTTTTTCCTTAAACACATCAGATTAAGGTGAATGTTTCAGGTAGCCCGCGAAATTCAAATTTTCGTACGTTTTTTGCAATTTGCAAGCCAGTGGTAGGTTGTATGAAGTTAAAAATACTTAAGCGACTGTAAGACGTAAATAGTTACATAACTATAACCATAAAAATCATCAATACAAGCCTCCAAGCTCATTTAGTTGCAGGAACATTTTTGACCTCGAAAAAATCGTTCCTGCACTTAGGTGAGCTTGGAGGCTTGTATTGGCTTTCAAATTGCAAAAAAAAATGGTTGCCTGTAAAGTCGTTTTTACGGGCGAAGATTTTACGTGACAACGTCTTTTTTTCGGTAGAATATTTATTGATATGAATATAATTAAATTGCACAATAGGAACAAGGAATTGAATGAAAATAAGAATTGCACAAATTTTAACTATAGAAATATATTTTGTTTACTAAAATTCTCTAGTGCTGCGCGCGCGGCAGACCGATCATAGTTGAGTGGGAGAGCGAGGCAAGGCATTCGGCGGGCCTCTCTCTCGTTCGGTGACTCATCGTAACGTTACCGAGCGTTACACTTTTTCATAAGTGACTCCCAGCCGCAACCTAATTTAAGACGTTGTCACGTCAAAACGTAAGAAAATTTGAATTTCGCGGGCCAACCTGGAACATCCCCCTTAACAATATCTTACTAAAGTTTACAAGAAGCAAGTTATAAAATGAACTACAAGAAAAAACTTGCGGTTATGGGTGACCCGGAAATTCTTCCAATCGTTTACTTAGAATTTATTACTAACCAACTCACGACACGGAGTGTAGAAATGTTTATAGATTTTCCTTGACTATCAATTTACCGTCTTCAGGAAGGGCTGTAGATTTCCCGGAAAACAATGTCTTGAACACGTGTACGGTCATTGATTTAGTAAATACAATATCTTCAGAGAAATACTAAAAATGCGTAAAAGGTTTTTATTTTTTTTCTTATACACTTCAAAATGTTAACAAGAGAAACATTTTAAACTAAAACTAGTGAAAAAATTGGGCGGTTGTATCGCAAACTTTTCTAGAAAATCTTTGGATAGCTTGAATGAAAGAAGATAGATTGGAGGATATCACTGTTCAAAAATCAATAAATTTTTCTTAAAAAGTTAATATAAAAACATGAAAAGAAAGAGATTTATTAATTTAAAAACAATTGAAATAGTTTTTAAATTCGCGATGTTAATGATTTACAATACGAAAACAAGTGTTTCTTGCAATAAGTTTTGTGAAATATTCAAGTCAATGTAACAAGAAAACGTTACATAAAACTTCTACCCACACGCACTTACCACACACAATACCACACCACGTCCTAGCAACAAATTTCTTCTCCAAAAATAGCTACTTAAAATCCTTTTGCCGAAGATGAGAGATTCCAATTACCACCTAAATTGCTTTCATTGCATCTGTAAGTACGTTTAAAGGCACCCTTCTACGTTTTAGAGGGCCCCAAGAATGTATGAATATTTTTGTGACCGGAAATTGCTCCCAGACGAACCCTTTTAAGGTGTTCACCCTTTTCAGAGGCTTCGGGAATCAACGAGATGAATTAAACTTTGTGGTAACGAGGAGTAGATAAATTATTGTCTATTCATTTGGAGTGTAATTTTAATATTTGATTGGTTTGATGAATATTTAGTGCTTGAAATTGCGTGTTGTGGTTGTTGTCAATTTGTGGTATTATTACAAGAAGCACTCGCTTAAGTGAGTATCCCTCGCAATGTTCAGGAGTTAATTAAACAAGTCTTTCACTAACGTTCGGGATTAAACCTTGCAACCTTCGTATCGTTCGAAATTCAACTTGCCACCCGCTACTTAAAGATACTGCTTTATACCATTATCAATCTTTTAAATTTTCTTATATGTCAACCCCGCCATGAAATGTATCCACGAGGATAGGTACCAAATGTTCGTCGGAGAGTCACAAACACACAAATCATATTGTTAACTAATATTACAGAAACGTAACATGTTATTTGCACTGATGACCGTCTTAATGGGGATCAGCAAGGCAAGACCTTACACTGCTAGTATTGGAGCTTCTTTGTTCAAAGGGAATGATGCAATTTATATTTGCTTCGCCAAGCATCATTGCTTTGTCTTGGTTAATACCATTTTGTCCAAATTCACACTGCTTGATAGTTAGATCGGTCAGTAACCGTGAACTATCCATCAATCTTCTGCATCCTCATTTATTTGAGAAACATATTATAACTACAGATTTATCTTGCCTTATAAAATGTTGTGTCCTGAATGACTAACTGAAAAAAAAAAACTAAAAAAGGCGGCTCAACACACAGCCTAAACCGCTGATCTTAAAGACTTGAAACTTGGACGGTATATTCTTTGTATGACGTAAGCATCCGATAAGAAAAGACTTTCCAAAACGACCTTTAAAGGCATTCCTTTGAAGGTAGTTCCTGTTTCACCTGTGTACTTGTTTCATTAAACAGGTGTTCAAAGTTTGTATGGAGAAATCTACATTCATGCGGGTGAAGCCACTGGTAAAAACTAGTGTAAAATACAAGGAAGTAAAGTATCCTTAAGTTATTCCAAAGCTTTCTTACACAGTTGAGCCGTCAATGGATTTTGACGTTCTATCATATCTGCGCCAGGCTTACCTACTCAGCTTATGAGGCTTAGGTCCCGTTTTTTACATTTTGGGGACGAAATAATATTTCCTGTGTATTTTTCCGCAGTCCGTAATCCATCGTATGCAAACGGATGATAGGATGAACTGCCGTTACAAATATTTTTCATAACTGTTTCTGGATTTAGTATGTTTTTCCCAAATGCTAACCGCGTTTAGCTGCAATTCAATAGAAAATGTTTTATTTAATATAAGTTTACTTAACATAACTGCGCATTGGATTCTTATAAAACATCAGTAGCTAATGGACGGTTCCAATTGGTAACGTAGTTACTCAGATACCCGCGAAACGAGACACAATAGTAAAACAATAACAGCGCGGTCTCATAGGACCGGTTGGGGATTCAAACGTTATTTTGGAGAATCGGCAAGAAACTCATGGTAACTCTTTTATAGCATTATTCTTTTATGGCTATAGTGACCTAATATTTACATTATAAAGTGAAACTATATAATAATATAAATTCACTGCAAATAAATGTCGATTTTCTAGACGTTTACACAATAAATAAGATTACCAAACCAAACCATTCCAACCCATTAAACAAAAAACCATATCCAACAAGCTTGTCTTCAACATAGTCTTGGGTGGTGTAATATATTTTTTTTGTTAAGTTACGTTTGATGTGGGTTATTAACTTCCCTCGTAAAGTTCTGTAACTAATTTTGGCAACGTTTTAGAAAAGCTTATACGGTTTATGAGGAACAACTTGCTAGTCTAAGGTAATCTCCATATAACTTCATATTTACTAAGCGTCTTTATAATTATTTGAAAATTGGTTCTAATTTAGAAAAGTCTTAAGATTTTACAAACATACAAAATACTTTTTAATATAAAAAGTAAAGGTTGAGTCAGTATTCTGATCCTTTCGAGATCGGATCAGAAATGAAGATATCTGCAGGAGAACCAAGGTAACGGGCATAGACCGACAAATCGCCAAAGTAGCAATGTAAGTACCTTACATTGCTCGTAGAAAAGTTGTTCAATGGGGTCGAAAGGTTCTAGAGTGGTGACCATGTACCGAAAAATGCAGTATTGGAAGGCCTTCCACAAGGTAAACTGACGTGACTAACTGATGATAGTTGAGGGAATCCGTTGGATTTGCGACGCTCAAGACAATTAATTGTGGAGCATGTTTACCAAATAAATAAAAACAAATAATGATTACCAACCCACGTGAAACAAGAAAATTATCACAAGGGAAGAGACTCTCGCGATGTGCTGTTCCATGACATTGTGCATGTAGAAATAATAAACACACACACAAACTCACAAAACTTTTACCTTTACAATATTAGTAGATATGATTATGTCAACTTTCAACATTACATCTGTGTCTCTTCATAAATCATACCTAAGAAAGGGGTAAGATTTATGATATTGAACTAAGGCTTTATATGGAGGTAATATTGGGTCTTTACTACTTTATTAGTTTTATGAAACGGTACACTTTGGACTGTTGTATCTTTAGACTGAAAATAGCTTGGAATATAAGTTAAAAAAACTGTCTATTTTAGGCAAGTAAGTTACGGTTTCTGTTTTTTGTTTGTAAAAATTGCTGTATTTTATGCCCATTTTTGTATGAAATCTAAGAATACTAAGGTTTTTTATTAACATGTGTTCTTACGCGGAAACTAAGCGTGCCTAGCGATACGCAATAATAATTGCACACACTTGTATAAGCTAGGAGCTATAAAAAGCTAGTGTGACTCACCATCACTGCTTACCTGTTGATACCTGTGATCAGGTGGAATCACAGTCCAGCATTAGTTAAATATCATTTAAAAAGAATATACATACGTAGAAGGACCGATTACCTATTTCATTTTGTTTTTTTTAGAATCTTTATGTGACGGCTAAAATTGTATAGATGTTAAGATATTTTATACAAGGCATATTTTTAAAGGTTAAACCAACTAGTAACATAAAAACCTCATTAACCTTGTAATAAAACGCCAGCATTAATAGACACTTTATTTACCTACAGAAAAAACCCTTTTAAATATTAGCCTTTAAAATAAAACAGCTTTTTTCATAGATCCGTAAAAACTTCAGATACGGCTTAAATTAGAAATATTTTTACAAGGCAATAGAAGTAAAAAAGATAATAAATCCACGTGCCAGATGTTGGAGATGGGTCTAGTAATACAACAGAAAACAAAAAGTACAGAGGACATTAGGAAAAAAATTGTCTCCTCTTTTCAACAACCTGCCACCTGTTATTGCCTTCAGAGATGTTTTGAAGCACGCCACCAGTTGCTAACCTTCGATATCTGAGTGAAGAATTTGTGGTTCACAATTTTTTTAATCCTACTTTACCTCAACAGCGAGACCTGTCAAGTTTTCCAGTTAAGGTAGGGCTAGACTCATTGTTGAGACCAATTCTGAATACTGATTCACAAAGTGTTGAATTGAGTACCTACTCTCAGATCTCTGATTTAGGAATATCACCTATGATGTTCAGTATTGGTCTAATTGCATGTTATGAAAAACTAGTGTTATTCACTATCAACGACCGCATCACTGCTTACCATCAGATGCGATCGTAGTCAAGCACCGGCTTATAATATTTAAAAAAAAAATCACAATATTTGAAACTAACAGTTTAACAGATACGTGCAAAGGGCTGTACTAAAAATTAGGCATCATTTGACGGAGTAGACCATTTGTAGTCAACTAATACCCAAAAGATGTCAACCGAGAGAATGTATTAGCAGAGAAATTAACGACCGCATTGACCTTTCTTCTAATGGCATAATTCCGACAATTACTGCCGGCCTGGTGATTATGGCCGGTTTGTAGATCATTAAAATGATATGAACAACTACTAATTGGTTTATATACTTCTAATTGCTGACAATCGCATCCCTAGAGGTAATGCTGAGTGAGAAACCGTGTATATGGTTAAATTTATTTATTTGATCGTAGAACTTCCAACAGTTATAACAAATGGATTACAGTTGTATATGAGACATTGAACCAATTACAAGTTCTCATGGGTAAAACAGAAAAAGCAGTAGAAAACTTAGGATTACTAACAAGCCCACCGATTGTACATACGTCTGTACAACTTGAATGAACTTGAACAACTCTTAAGCATCATATTGTACCCGGGTGTACAAAATTTATCGACCTAAAATTCGTCTTTTCTATTGGTCTTTTGAGGGGGGTCTTATAAGTTAAAACGCACGGTGACATAAAAGAAACGCACGAGGGGTTAAAAAGAATAAGTATAATTAAATAATTAGCGCAATGCACTTTTTAAAAAGGCTGCATTTAGCCGAGTTCGTGCAGAATAGGTTTAAGTGGTAAATGGTTCAAATGACGACTTTAACAAAGAACGTTAAACCCCTTCTAGACTCGCTCGCAACATGTATGATTTTCGCCTGTAGCTAGAAGATACGAAATTAATACAATGTCGTGATAGTATGAAATAATTAATTTAATACACAAATACATTTTTCACCTCAGCACCTCAAACAAGTATGTTTTGCAGTTTAAAGACAGTGAGCAAAATTCGATTTTGCTGCGAGCGTGAGACAAAGTAACTTTTTAATTATTTTTTTTAAATGCCGAGTCAGTGCTGGGTCTACTCACAACATTCGAAAGATTTGAACTTCACTTTGTTCTGTCACTTTCACTTCGATACGAAAAGAGCGAGAGATAGAAACAAGTCGATTCAAAGTTCGATTTTCAAATTCCATATATAATAGGCTCAAAAAAGAAACCAACAATAAAACGTTCGGAAACACGTCACCTATAAAATTTCAAATCAAGGTTTAAATGTAATTATTATACTTTTCTCTTAATAATCGAATTATATTTTTTTATGATCAAATAAAGAGATGTTGAATTAAAAAATACGAAGTTTATCATGTATCTACATAATTATTTAAAGTTTTAACAATCTTTATTGTGACAGAATAATTTAGTAATAGTGCAATTTCCGAACGCATCTTTAAAAAATAGCGGGCTTTAATTTTTTATTGTTTTCTTCTTCTGTTCGCTAGCTACAAAGTGCGATATACGTTGGATATTATTAAAATAATAATAAATAAATATGAGTGAATCCAGTGATGATGTCTGCGATTTAACACCGGAAGAATTGAAGCAGTATGTAAAAAATGCAGAATTAAGTTTCCTGCCTGAAAAGTCTCGCGAAAAATATCTTAAAGCTTATGATTATTTTTATAAGCTGTAGTTACTCAGATACCCGCGAAACGAGACACAATAGTAAAACAATAACAGCGCGGTCTCATAGGACCGGTTGGGGATTCAAACGTGTACAGTCATGTGATGTGAGTCCTTATGTTATTATTTGTTCTCGCTGCTGAAGTGAAAAGTTGTATGTGCTACACGAGACCAAAGTTATTTGCATCTCGTGTCTTTGAATCCCTCGCTGCACTCAGGATTCTAACCTAGAATCACTCGCTACGCTCGTGATTCAAATATAGAATCCTTCGCTTACTCGGGATTCAAAATCAACACTCGCGGCAAAAACCAACTTTGCTCTCTTGTTGCACAAATAACTATATTTACCTTGCAGGCCTACACAATGAAGAAACAGGTACCTATCCTCGCCTAAGTTCTAACAGTTCATAAATATAACTTATAAACATAAACACCATTTCGAAATCAAACATTACTTAAATAACTTCTATTTCAAATTATTCCGTACACCTACCAAACTATAGTTGAGTGTATAGTATATATATAGTTGAGTGGGAGAGCGAGGCAAGGCATTCGGCGGGCCTCTCTCTCGTTCGGTGACTCATCGTAACGTTACCGAGCGTTACACTTTTTCATAAGTGACTCCCAGCCGCAACCTAATTTAAGACGTTGTCACGTCAAAACGTAAGAAAATTTGAATTTCGCGGGCCAACCTGGAACATCCCCCTTAACAATATCTTACTAAAGTTTACAAGAAGCAAGTTATAAAATGAACTACAAGAAAAAACTTGCGGTTATGGGTGACCCGGAAATTCTTCCAATCGTTTACTTAGAATTTATTACTAACCAACTCACGACACGGAGTGTAGAAATGTTTATAGATTTTCCTTGACTATCAATTTACCGTCTTCAGGAAGGGCTGTAGATTTCCCGGAAAACAATGTCTTGAACACGTGTACGGTCATTGATTTAGTAAATACAATATCTTCAGAGAAATACTAAAAATGCGTAAAAGGTTTTTATTTTTTTTCTTATACACTTCAAAATGTTAACAAGAGAAACATTTTAAACTAAAACTAGTGAAAAAATTGGGCGGTTGTATCGCAAACTTTTCCAGAAAATCTTTGGATAGCTTGAATGAAAGAAGATAGATTGGAGGATATCACTGTTCAAAAATCAATAAATTTTTCTTAAAAAGTTAATATAAAAACATGAAAAGAAAGAGATTTATTAATTTAAAAACAATTGAAATAGTTTTTAAATTCGCGATGTTAATGATTTACAATACGAAAACAAGTGTTTCTTGCAATAAGTTTTGTGAAATATTCAAGTCAATGTAACAAGAAAACGTTACATAAAACTTCTACCCACACGCACTTACCACACACAATACCACACCACGTCCTAGCAACAAATTTCTTCTCCAAAAATAGCTACTTAAAATCCTTTTGCCGAAGATGAGAGATTCCAATTACCACCTAAATTGCTTTCATTGCATCTGTAAGTACGTTTAAAGGCACCCTTCTACGTTTTAGAGGGCCCCAAGAATGTATGAATATTTTTGTGACCGGAAATTGCTCCCAGACGAACCCTTTTAAGGTGTTCACCCTTTTCAGAGGCTTCGGGAATCAACGAGATGAATTAAACTTTGTGGTAACGAGGAGTAGATAAATTATTGTCTATTCATTTGGAGTGTAATTTTAATATTTGATTGGTTTGATGAATATTTAGTGCTTGAAATTGCGTGTTGTGGTTGTTGTCAATTTGTGGTATTATTACAAGAAGCACTCGCTTAAGTGAGTATCCCTCGCAATGTTCAGGAGTTAATTAAACAAGTCTTTCACTAACGTTCGGGATTAAACCTTGCAACCTTCGTATCGTTCGAAATTCAACTTGCCACCCGCTACTTAAAGATACTGCTTTATACCATTATCAATCTTTTAAATTTTCTTATATGTCAACCCCGCCATGAAATGTATCCACGAGGATAGGTACCAAATGTTCGTCGGAGAGTCACAAACACACAAATCATATTGTTAACTAATATTACAGAAACGTAACATGTTATTTGCACTGATGACCGTCTTAATGGGGATCAGCAAGGCAAGACCTTACACTGCTAGTATTGGAGCTTCTTTGTTCAAAGGGAATGATGCAATTTATATTTGCTTCGCCAAGCATCATTGCTTTGTCTTGGTTAATACCATTTTGTCCAAATTCACACTGCTTGATAGTTAGATCGGTCAGTAACCGTGAACTATCCATCAATCTTCTGCATCCTCATTTATTTGAGAAACATATTATAACTACAGATTTATCTTGCCTTATAAAATGTTGTGTCCTGAATGACTAACTGAAAAAAAAAAACTAAAAAAGGCGGCTCAACACACAGCCTAAACCGCTGATCTTAAAGACTTGAAACTTGGACGGTATATTCTTTGTATGACGTAAGCATCCGATAAGAAAAGACTTTCCAAAACGACCTTTAAAGGCATTCCTTTGAAGGTAGTTCCTGTTTCACCTGTGTACTTGTTTCATTAAACAGGTGTTCAAAGTTTGTATGGAGAAATCTACATTCATGCGGGTGAAGCCACTGGTAAAAACTAGTGTAAAATACAAGGAAGTAAAGTATCCTTAAGTTATTCCAAAGCTTTCTTACACAGTTGAGCCGTCAATGGATTTTGACGTTCTATCATATCTGCGCCAGGCTTACCTACTCAGCTTATGAGGCTTAGGTCCCGTTTTTTACATTTTGGGGACGAAATAATATTTCCTGTGTATTTTTCCGCAGTCCGTAATCCATCGTATGCAAACGGATGATAGGATGAACTGCCGTTACAAATATTTTTCATAACTGTTTCTGGATTTAGTATGTTTTTCCCAAATGCTAACCGCGTTTAGCTGCAATTCAATAGAAAATGTTTTATTTAATATAAGTTTACTTAACATAACTGCGCATTGGATTCTTATAAAACATCAGTAGCTAATGGACGGTTCCAATTGGTAACGTAGTTACTCAGATACCCGCGAAACGAGACACAATAGTAAAACAATAACAGCGCGGTCTCATAGGACCGGTTGGGGATTCAAACGTTATTTTGGAGAATCGGCAAGAAACTCATGGTAACTCTTTTATAGCATTATTCTTTTATGGCTATAGTGACCTAATATTTACATTATAAAGTGAAACTATATAATAATATAAATTCACTGCAAATAAATGTCGATTTTCTAGACGTTTACACAATAAATAAGATTACCAAACCAAACCATTCCAACCCATTAAACAAAAAACCATATCCAACAAGCTTGTCTTCAACATAGTCTTGGGTGGTGTAATATATTTTTTTTGTTAAGTTACGTTTGATGTGGGTTATTAACTTCCCTCGTAAAGTTCTGTAACTAATTTTGGCAACGTTTTAGAAAAGCTTATACGGTTTATGAGGAACAACTTGCTAGTCTAAGGTAATCTCCATATAACTTCATATTTACTAAGCGTCTTTATAATTATTTGAAAATTGGTTCTAATTTAGAAAAGCCTTAAGATTTTACAAACATACAAAATACTTTTTAATATAAAAAGTAAAGGTTGAGTCAGTATTCTGATCCTTTCGAGATCGGATCAGAAATGAAGATATCTGCAGGAGAACCAAGGTAACGGGCATAGACCGACAAATCGCCAAAGTAGCAATGTAAGTACCTTACATTGCTCGTAGAAAAGTTGTTCAATGGGGTCGAAAGGTTCTAGAGTGGTGACCATGTACCGAAAAATGCAGTATTGGAAGGCCTTCCACAAGGTAAACTGACGTGACTAACTGATGATAGTTGAGGGAATCCGTTGGATTTGCGACGCTCAAGACAATTAATTGTGGAGCATGTTTACCAAATAAATAAAAACAAATAATGATTACCAACCCACGTGAAACAAGAAAATTATCACAAGGGAAGAGACTCTCGCGATGTGCTGTTCCATGACATTGTGCATGTAGAAATAATAAACACACACACAAACTCACAAAACTTTTACCTTTACAATATTAGTAGATATGATTATGTCAACTTTCAACATTACATCTGTGTCTCTTCATAAATCATACCTAAGAAAGGGGTAAGATTTATGATATTGAACTAAGGCTTTATATGGAGGTAATATTGGGTCTTTACTACTTTATTAGTTTTATGAAACGGTACACTTTGGACTGTTGTATCTTTAGACTGAAAATAGCTTGGAATATAAGTTAAAAAAACTGTCTATTTTAGGCAAGTAAGTTACGGTTTCTGTTTTTTGTTTGTAAAAATTGCTGTATTTTATGCCCATTTTTGTATGAAATCTAAGAATACTAAGGTTTTTTATTAACATGTGTTCTTACGCGGAAACTAAGCGTGCCTAGCGATACGCAATAATAATTGCACACACTTGTATAAGCTAGGAGCTATAAAAAGCTAGTGTGACTCACCATCACTGCTTACCTGTTGATACCTGTGATCAGGTGGAATCACAGTCCAGCATTAGTTAAATATCATTTAAAAAGAATATACATACGTAGAAGGACCGATTACCTATTTCATTTTGTTTTTTTTAGAATCTTTATGTGACGGCTAAAATTGTATAGATGTTAAGATATTTTATACAAGGCATATTTTTAAAGGTTAAACCAACTAGTAACATAAAAACCTCATTAACCTTGTAATAAAACGCCAGCATTAATAGACACTTTATTTACCTACAGAAAAAACCCTTTTAAATATTAGCCTTTAAAATAAAACAGCTTTTTTCATAGATCCGTAAAAACTTCAGATACGGCTTAAATTAGAAATATTTTTACAAGGCAATAGAAGTAAAAAAGATAATAAATCCACGTGCCAGATGTTGGAGATGGGTCTAGTAATACAACAGAAAACAAAAAGTACAGAGGACATTAGGAAAAAAATTGTCTCCTCTTTTCAACAACCTGCCACCTGTTATTGCCTTCAGAGATGTTTTGAAGCACGCCACCAGTTGCTAACCTTCGATATCTGAGTGAAGAATTTGTGGTTCACAATTTTTTTAATCCTACTTTACCTCAACAGCGAGACCTGTCAAGTTTTCCAGTTAAGGTAGGGCTAGACTCATTGTTGAGACCAATTCTGAATACTGATTCACAAAGTGTTGAATTGAGTACCTACTCTCAGATCTCTGATTTAGGAATATCACCTATGATGTTCAGTATTGGTCTAATTGCATGTTATGAAAAACTAGTGTTATTCACTATCAACGACCGCATCACTGCTTACCATCAGATGCGATCGTAGTCAAGCACCGGCTTATAATATTTAAAAAAAAAATCACAATATTTGAAACTAACAGTTTAACAGATACGTGCAAAGGGCTGTACTAAAAATTAGGCATCATTTGACGGAGTAGACCATTTGTAGTCAACTAATACCCAAAAGATGTCAACCGAGAGAATGTATTAGCAGAGAAATTAACGACCGCATTGACCTTTCTTCTAATGGCATAATTCCGACAATTACTGCCGGCCTGGTGATTATGGCCGGTTTGTAGATCATTAAAATGATATGAACAACTACTAATTGGTTTATATACTTCTAATTGCTGACAATCGCATCCCTAGAGGTAATGCTGAGTGAGAAACCGTGTATATGGTTAAATTTATTTATTTGATCGTAGAACTTCCAACAGTTATAACAAATGGATTACAGTTGTATATGAGACATTGAACCAATTACAAGTTCTCATGGGTAAAACAGAAAAAGCAGTAGAAAACTTAGGATTACTAACAAGCCCACCGATTGTACATACGTCTGTACAACTTGAATGAACTTGAACAACTCTTAAGCATCATATTGTACCCGGGTGTACAAAATTTATCGACCTAAAATTCGTCTTTTCTATTGGTCTTTTGAGGGGGGTCTTATAAGTTAAAACGCACGGTGACATAAAAGAAACGCACGAGGGGTTAAAAAGAATAAGTATAATTAAATAATTAGCGCAATGCACTTTTTAAAAAGGCTGCATTTAGCCGAGTTCGTGCAGAATAGGTTTAAGTGGTAAATGGTTCAAATGACGACTTTAACAAAGAACGTTAAACCCCTTCTAGACTCGCTCGCAACATGTATGATTTTCGCCTGTAGCTAGAAGATACGAAATTAATACAATGTCGTGATAGTATGAAATAATTAATTTAATACACAAATACATTTTTCACCTCAGCACCTCAAACAAGTATGTTTTGCAGTTTAAAGACAGTGAGCAAAATTCGATTTTGCTGCGAGCGTGAGACAAAGTAACTTTTTAATTATTTTTTTTAAATGCCGAGTCAGTGCTGGGTCTACTCACAACATTCGAAAGATTTGAACTTCACTTTGTTCTGTCACTTTCACTTCGATACGAAAAGAGCGAGAGATAGAAACAAGTCGATTCAAAGTTCGATTTTCAAATTCCATATATAATAGGCTCAAAAAAGAAACCAACAATAAAACGTTCGGAAACACGTCACCTATAAAATTTCAAATCAAGGTTTAAATGTAATTATTATACTTTTCTCTTAATAATCGAATTATATTTTTTTATGATCAAATAAAGAGATGTTGAATTAAAAAATACGAAGTTTATCATGTATCTACATAATTATTTAAAGTTTTAACAATCTTTATTGTGACAGAATAATTTAGTAATAGTGCAATTTCCGAACGCATCTTTAAAAAATAGCGGGCTTTAATTTTTTATTGTTTTCTTCTTCTGTTCGCTAGCTACAAAGTGCGATATACGTTGGATATTATTAAAATAATAATAAATAAATATGAGTGAATCCAGTGATGATGTCTGCGATTTAACACCGGAAGAATTGAAGCAGTATGTAAAAAATGCAGAATTAAGTTTCCTGCCTGAAAAGTCTCGCGAAAAATATCTTAAAGCTTATGATTATTTTTATAAGCTGTAGTTACTCAGATACCCGCGAAACGAGACACAATAGTAAAACAATAACAGCGCGGTCTCATAGGACCGGTTGGGGATTCAAACGTGTACAGTCATGTGATGTGAGTCCTTATGTTATTATTTGTTCTCGCTGCTGAAGTGAAAAGTTGTATGTGCTACACGAGACCAAAGTTATTTGCATCTCGTGTCTTTGAATCCCTCGCTGCACTCAGGATTCTAACCTAGAATCACTCGCTACGCTCGTGATTCAAATATAGAATCCTTCGCTTACTCGGGATTCAAAATCAACACTCGCGGCAAAAACCAACTTTGCTCTCTTGTTGCACAAATAACTATATTTACCTTGCAGGCCTACACAATGAAGAAACAGGTACCTATCCTCGCCTAAGTTCTAACAGTTCATAAATATAACTTATAAACATAAACACCATTTCGAAATCAAACATTACTTAAATAACTTCTATTTCAAATTATTCCGTACACCTACCAAACTATAGTTGAGTGTATAGTATATATATAGTTGAGTGGGAGAGCGAGGCAAGGCATTCGGCGGGCCTCTCTCTCGTTCGGTGACTCATCGTAACGTTACCGAGCGTTACACTTTTTCATAAGTGACTCCCAGCCGCAACCTAATTTAAGACGTTGTCACGTCAAAACGTAAGAAAATTTGAATTTCGCGGGCCAACCTGGAACATCCCCCTTAACAATATCTTACTAAAGTTTACAAGAAGCAAGTTATAAAATGAACTACAAGAAAAAACTTGCGGTTATGGGTGACCCGGAAATTCTTCCAATCGTTTACTTAGAATTTATTACTAACCAACTCACGACACGGAGTGTAGAAATGTTTATAGATTTTCCTTGACTATCAATTTACCGTCTTCAGGAAGGGCTGTAGATTTCCCGGAAAACAATGTCTTGAACACGTGTACGGTCATTGATTTAGTAAATACAATATCTTCAGAGAAATACTAAAAATGCGTAAAAGGTTTTTATTTTTTTTCTTATACACTTCAAAATGTTAACAAGAGAAACATTTTAAACTAAAACTAGTGAAAAAATTGGGCGGTTGTATCGCAAACTTTTCCAGAAAATCTTTGGATAGCTTGAATGAAAGAAGATAGATTGGAGGATATCACTGTTCAAAAATCAATAAATTTTTCTTAAAAAGTTAATATAAAAACATGAAAAGAAAGAGATTTATTAATTTAAAAACAATTGAAATAGTTTTTAAATTCGCGATGTTAATGATTTACAATACGAAAACAAGTGTTTCTTGCAATAAGTTTTGTGAAATATTCAAGTCAATGTAACAAGAAAACGTTACATAAAACTTCTACCCACACGCACTTACCACACACAATACCACACCACGTCCTAGCAACAAATTTCTTCTCCAAAAATAGCTACTTAAAATCCTTTTGCCGAAGATGAGAGATTCCAATTACCACCTAAATTGCTTTCATTGCATCTGTAAGTACGTTTAAAGGCACCCTTCTACGTTTTAGAGGGCCCCAAGAATGTATGAATATTTTTGTGACCGGAAATTGCTCCCAGACGAACCCTTTTAAGGTGTTCACCCTTTTCAGAGGCTTCGGGAATCAACGAGATGAATTAAACTTTGTGGTAACGAGGAGTAGATAAATTATTGTCTATTCATTTGGAGTGTAATTTTAATATTTGATTGGTTTGATGAATATTTAGTGCTTGAAATTGCGTGTTGTGGTTGTTGTCAATTTGTGGTATTATTACAAGAAGCACTCGCTTAAGTGAGTATCCCTCGCAATGTTCAGGAGTTAATTAAACAAGTCTTTCACTAACGTTCGGGATTAAACCTTGCAACCTTCGTATCGTTCGAAATTCAACTTGCCACCCGCTACTTAAAGATACTGCTTTATACCATTATCAATCTTTTAAATTTTCTTATATGTCAACCCCGCCATGAAATGTATCCACGAGGATAGGTACCAAATGTTCGTCGGAGAGTCACAAACACACAAATCATATTGTTAACTAATATTACAGAAACGTAACATGTTATTTGCACTGATGACCGTCTTAATGGGGATCAGCAAGGCAAGACCTTACACTGCTAGTATTGGAGCTTCTTTGTTCAAAGGGAATGATGCAATTTATATTTGCTTCGCCAAGCATCATTGCTTTGTCTTGGTTAATACCATTTTGTCCAAATTCACACTGCTTGATAGTTAGATCGGTCAGTAACCGTGAACTATCCATCAATCTTCTGCATCCTCATTTATTTGAGAAACATATTATAACTACAGATTTATCTTGCCTTATAAAATGTTGTGTCCTGAATGACTAACTGAAAAAAAAAAACTAAAAAAGGCGGCTCAACACACAGCCTAAACCGCTGATCTTAAAGACTTGAAACTTGGACGGTATATTCTTTGTATGACGTAAGCATCCGATAAGAAAAGACTTTCCAAAACGACCTTTAAAGGCATTCCTTTGAAGGTAGTTCCTGTTTCACCTGTGTACTTGTTTCATTAAACAGGTGTTCAAAGTTTGTATGGAGAAATCTACATTCATGCGGGTGAAGCCACTGGTAAAAACTAGTGTAAAATACAAGGAAGTAAAGTATCCTTAAGTTATTCCAAAGCTTTCTTACACAGTTGAGCCGTCAATGGATTTTGACGTTCTATCATATCTGCGCCAGGCTTACCTACTCAGCTTATGAGGCTTAGGTCCCGTTTTTTACATTTTGGGGACGAAATAATATTTCCTGTGTATTTTTCCGCAGTCCGTAATCCATCGTATGCAAACGGATGATAGGATGAACTGCCGTTACAAATATTTTTCATAACTGTTTCTGGATTTAGTATGTTTTTCCCAAATGCTAACCGCGTTTAGCTGCAATTCAATAGAAAATGTTTTATTTAATATAAGTTTACTTAACATAACTGCGCATTGGATTCTTATAAAACATCAGTAGCTAATGGACGGTTCCAATTGGTAACGTAGTTACTCAGATACCCGCGAAACGAGACACAATAGTAAAACAATAACAGCGCGGTCTCATAGGACCGGTTGGGGATTCAAACGTTATTTTGGAGAATCGGCAAGAAACTCATGGTAACTCTTTTATAGCATTATTCTTTTATGGCTATAGTGACCTAATATTTACATTATAAAGTGAAACTATATAATAATATAAATTCACTGCAAATAAATGTCGATTTTCTAGACGTTTACACAATAAATAAGATTACCAAACCAAACCATTCCAACCCATTAAACAAAAAACCATATCCAACAAGCTTGTCTTCAACATAGTCTTGGGTGGTGTAATATATTTTTTTTGTTAAGTTACGTTTGATGTGGGTTATTAACTTCCCTCGTAAAGTTCTGTAACTAATTTTGGCAACGTTTTAGAAAAGCTTATACGGTTTATGAGGAACAACTTGCTAGTCTAAGGTAATCTCCATATAACTTCATATTTACTAAGCGTCTTTATAATTATTTGAAAATTGGTTCTAATTTAGAAAAGCCTTAAGATTTTACAAACATACAAAATACTTTTTAATATAAAAAGTAAAGGTTGAGTCAGTATTCTGATCCTTTCGAGATCGGATCAGAAATGAAGATATCTGCAGGAGAACCAAGGTAACGGGCATAGACCGACAAATCGCCAAAGTAGCAATGTAAGTACCTTACATTGCTCGTAGAAAAGTTGTTCAATGGGGTCGAAAGGTTCTAGAGTGGTGACCATGTACCGAAAAATGCAGTATTGGAAGGCCTTCCACAAGGTAAACTGACGTGACTAACTGATGATAGTTGAGGGAATCCGTTGGATTTGCGACGCTCAAGACAATTAATTGTGGAGCATGTTTACCAAATAAATAAAAACAAATAATGATTACCAACCCACGTGAAACAAGAAAATTATCACAAGGGAAGAGACTCTCGCGATGTGCTGTTCCATGACATTGTGCATGTAGAAATAATAAACACACACACAAACTCACAAAACTTTTACCTTTACAATATTAGTAGATATGATTATGTCAACTTTCAACATTACATCTGTGTCTCTTCATAAATCATACCTAAGAAAGGGGTAAGATTTATGATATTGAACTAAGGCTTTATATGGAGGTAATATTGGGTCTTTACTACTTTATTAGTTTTATGAAACGGTACACTTTGGACTGTTGTATCTTTAGACTGAAAATAGCTTGGAATATAAGTTAAAAAAACTGTCTATTTTAGGCAAGTAAGTTACGGTTTCTGTTTTTTGTTTGTAAAAATTGCTGTATTTTATGCCCATTTTTGTATGAAATCTAAGAATACTAAGGTTTTTTATTAACATGTGTTCTTACGCGGAAACTAAGCGTGCCTAGCGATACGCAATAATAATTGCACACACTTGTATAAGCTAGGAGCTATAAAAAGCTAGTGTGACTCACCATCACTGCTTACCTGTTGATACCTGTGATCAGGTGGAATCACAGTCCAGCATTAGTTAAATATCATTTAAAAAGAATATACATACGTAGAAGGACCGATTACCTATTTCATTTTGTTTTTTTTAGAATCTTTATGTGACGGCTAAAATTGTATAGATGTTAAGATATTTTATACAAGGCATATTTTTAAAGGTTAAACCAACTAGTAACATAAAAACCTCATTAACCTTGTAATAAAACGCCAGCATTAATAGACACTTTATTTACCTACAGAAAAAACCCTTTTAAATATTAGCCTTTAAAATAAAACAGCTTTTTTCATAGATCCGTAAAAACTTCAGATACGGCTTAAATTAGAAATATTTTTACAAGGCAATAGAAGTAAAAAAGATAATAAATCCACGTGCCAGATGTTGGAGATGGGTCTAGTAATACAACAGAAAACAAAAAGTACAGAGGACATTAGGAAAAAAATTGTCTCCTCTTTTCAACAACCTGCCACCTGTTATTGCCTTCAGAGATGTTTTGAAGCACGCCACCAGTTGCTAACCTTCGATATCTGAGTGAAGAATTTGTGGTTCACAATTTTTTTAATCCTACTTTACCTCAACAGCGAGACCTGTCAAGTTTTCCAGTTAAGGTAGGGCTAGACTCATTGTTGAGACCAATTCTGAATACTGATTCACAAAGTGTTGAATTGAGTACCTACTCTCAGATCTCTGATTTAGGAATATCACCTATGATGTTCAGTATTGGTCTAATTGCATGTTATGAAAAACTAGTGTTATTCACTATCAACGACCGCATCACTGCTTACCATCAGATGCGATCGTAGTCAAGCACCGGCTTATAATATTTAAAAAAAAAATCACAATATTTGAAACTAACAGTTTAACAGATACGTGCAAAGGGCTGTACTAAAAATTAGGCATCATTTGACGGAGTAGACCATTTGTAGTCAACTAATACCCAAAAGATGTCAACCGAGAGAATGTATTAGCAGAGAAATTAACGACCGCATTGACCTTTCTTCTAATGGCATAATTCCGACAATTACTGCCGGCCTGGTGATTATGGCCGGTTTGTAGATCATTAAAATGATATGAACAACTACTAATTGGTTTATATACTTCTAATTGCTGACAATCGCATCCCTAGAGGTAATGCTGAGTGAGAAACCGTGTATATGGTTAAATTTATTTATTTGATCGTAGAACTTCCAACAGTTATAACAAATGGATTACAGTTGTATATGAGACATTGAACCAATTACAAGTTCTCATGGGTAAAACAGAAAAAGCAGTAGAAAACTTAGGATTACTAACAAGCCCACCGATTGTACATACGTCTGTACAACTTGAATGAACTTGAACAACTCTTAAGCATCATATTGTACCCGGGTGTACAAAATTTATCGACCTAAAATTCGTCTTTTCTATTGGTCTTTTGAGGGGGGTCTTATAAGTTAAAACGCACGGTGACATAAAAGAAACGCACGAGGGGTTAAAAAGAATAAGTATAATTAAATAATTAGCGCAATGCACTTTTTAAAAAGGCTGCATTTAGCCGAGTTCGTGCAGAATAGGTTTAAGTGGTAAATGGTTCAAATGACGACTTTAACAAAGAACGTTAAACCCCTTCTAGACTCGCTCGCAACATGTATGATTTTCGCCTGTAGCTAGAAGATACGAAATTAATACAATGTCGTGATAGTATGAAATAATTAATTTAATACACAAATACATTTTTCACCTCAGCACCTCAAACAAGTATGTTTTGCAGTTTAAAGACAGTGAGCAAAATTCGATTTTGCTGCGAGCGTGAGACAAAGTAACTTTTTAATTATTTTTTTTAAATGCCGAGTCAGTGCTGGGTCTACTCACAACATTCGAAAGATTTGAACTTCACTTTGTTCTGTCACTTTCACTTCGATACGAAAAGAGCGAGAGATAGAAACAAGTCGATTCAAAGTTCGATTTTCAAATTCCATATATAATAGGCTCAAAAAAGAAACCAACAATAAAACGTTCGGAAACACGTCACCTATAAAATTTCAAATCAAGGTTTAAATGTAATTATTATACTTTTCTCTTAATAATCGAATTATATTTTTTTATGATCAAATAAAGAGATGTTGAATTAAAAAATACGAAGTTTATCATGTATCTACATAATTATTTAAAGTTTTAACAATCTTTATTGTGACAGAATAATTTAGTAATAGTGCAATTTCCGAACGCATCTTTAAAAAATAGCGGGCTTTAATTTTTTATTGTTTTCTTCTTCTGTTCGCTAGCTACAAAGTGCGATATACGTTGGATATTATTAAAATAATAATAAATAAATATGAGTGAATCCAGTGATGATGTCTGCGATTTAACACCGGAAGAATTGAAGCAGTATGTAAAAAATGCAGAATTAAGTTTCCTGCCTGAAAAGTCTCGCGAAAAATATCTTAAAGCTTATGATTATTTTTATAAGCTGTAGTTACTCAGATACCCGCGAAACGAGACACAATAGTAAAACAATAACAGCGCGGTCTCATAGGACCGGTTGGGGATTCAAACGTGTACAGTCATGTGATGTGAGTCCTTATGTTATTATTTGTTCTCGCTGCTGAAGTGAAAAGTTGTATGTGCTACACGAGACCAAAGTTATTTGCATCTCGTGTCTTTGAATCCCTCGCTGCACTCAGGATTCTAACCTAGAATCACTCGCTACGCTCGTGATTCAAATATAGAATCCTTCGCTTACTCGGGATTCAAAATCAACACTCGCGGCAAAAACCAACTTTGCTATCTTGTTGCACAAATAACTATATTTACCTTGCAGGCCTACACAATGAAGAAACAGGTACCTATCCTCGCCTAAGTTCTAACAGTTCATAAATATAACTTATAAACATAAACACCATTTCGAAATCAAACATTACTTAAATAACTTCTATTTCAAATTATTCCGTACACCTACCAAACTTCGGTTTGACAAAATATTTATCAGAACTTTGTATATTCACACAAAGTTTTAACATAACATTCGAGACGCGAGTCTGTTACATACGAGAGTTTATTTTAATCCAATTAGACAACAACGTCTGTTATGTTACACGTACGAGTGTATTAAACTGTTTATTTACTTATATAGTTTTGTAACATACGTTTGGTAAAGTTACTATGAGTTTTCAAATCAAATCAAATCAAATCAGTTTATTGCAAACATGTTGTACAATTGGTGGAATAAAAAAGTATGGTTTCAAACATGCACCCTGTTTGGGCACTGCAAAACAAATGAGTTAAATTACATGACAAAATTAACAGTTTTTTGTGGTTTCGTTCGCGGAACCGTTCGAAGCAAAAAACGGGAGCTCCACTGAAATATTTATTTTATTCTGTTTTCAGTATTTATTATTATAGCAGCAACAAAAATACATCATCTGTGAAAATGTCATCTATATCTATCACGGTTCATGAGATACAGCCTGGTGACAGATATCCTGGGCACCACGAAGTCATAGCTTTATTGCGACGACTTGACTGTCTATCCAAATTGTAAAAACGGAACCCCATATTTCCGGTTTTATCCTGTAGGTAAATAGAATAGATATATGATATATCTGAACCTTTCACCAAAATCCAACAGCATTTTTATTTAGG
Organism: Mythimna separata; assembly: GCA_030763345.1. NCBI lineage: Eukaryota > Metazoa > Arthropoda > Insecta > Lepidoptera > Noctuidae > Mythimna > Mythimna separata. Next base: position 296,672 of record CM061178.1, on the reverse strand, counting down.
CCTGCTACGCGTCTGTTACGGTCAGTGAAACTGTACGGCGTAGTGACCTGAACCTCAATAAATATTCCAGCATACTGACCTGTGACGTCACGATATAGCAAATTTAATCGACCGTGTAAGAGCACCGGAAATACCAGAAACGGGAGGAAGGGAGGGGGGTACAATTTGACCTATTGTAAGCCGCAAACCGCAGAATAATTAACAATAAATATTTTTTTAATAATTGAAAAGGAAATGCATCGTTTGAATATGGACTACTTTACAGGGATATTTCATGTTTCATATTTATTCTCACCGCAAATAAGCGGTTACAATTTGAATTTAATGTTTATTTTAATTAAAATTGTAATGTAGCAAGGCATTTATTACGATAATTATACGGGTCATATATTTATCATAAATTATATTGATCATAATTATTAATCTGAATCAGTTTCGATATTATAAAGTAAGAGTTTGGTAGGTAATATTTATTGAGTATATTTGTTGAGATATACATACATAATAAGGATTTTTTTGACGAAATAATTATTATAGTTAGTTGTCTATACAAGTAGTAGTAGGGAGTTTAGGTTTATTATCATTGTTTTTTTATATTACGTTTTAGTTACTTCAGTATTTTTAAATATAAATTATACGTGTAAATAAATAAAAGGTTTCATGTATATTTGTTTACAGGTTATTTACGTCTAAATACAAAATACTTTAGCAGGTCTCAATTGATGGCGACCGTTCACGAATATGACGCGTGCATCAACACTCAGCTCAACCATTTTCAAGGGGACTGAACGAACACATGTGCCAACAGCGAGATTTATAACAACACTTTTCGCTATGATTATTACCGATTGTCGCTATTTATTTTGATTGCCTTTACATTTGGTAAATATTTATTAACGTGGGAACCTGTTTATTATATAGCATATTTTTTAGTGTGTATTTTTGTCATAAAATGAAATATGTGCATTAATTTATTGTCCTGACAATCTCAGCCTATTCTAGGTTGGTTGGAAGAGATCGCGAAATGCGATAAGGCCACCGATTGTTTTAGATATTAGTTTATATTTATTTATGTATCATGTGGCTGTCCTATTTCTGGCTAACGGCCTCTCACACGCAGTTCCTCTTCTTAGTTTTGGCGGAATTAATTATATAATAAAAAAAAACAACAATAACTTACCAAAAAAAACAAAAAACTAGTGTTTCGATAACTAGCCATGTGTTACATAATCTTTTGCTCACCCCGTCTTCTTAGCCTTAGCTTACATTGACCAAAACCTCGGTCCACTAATACGTTCACTGAAATCAGCTGACACGTCTAACCCACTTTTCATCTTGAGCTAAATTCCATTACGTCTTCATTCCGGTCCTGTCAAGGCATTTGAACATTGGGCTTAGGGCCTATTTCACCACCTATGATTAAGTTTCGAGTATCTTACTTAGCAAATAATTTCATACAAATTCTGTTCCATTTTTTAATTTATTCAGTGAGTAGTGCCTACTCGGACATTGTGAAACAGGCCCTTAGACCATGAAATACATAAGTAATAGCTTTGGACTTGTACAAATTATGCAGACATTCACGAAGTAGCTCAGGTAAGGTAGACGGGTGCTTGTTCGGTTTCTGGCACGGCTAATACTCCTGTATTATTGAAATCGGATGTGGTGTTCAGAAGGCAGGCTGAGTTTGAGTCGGTCATGTTATGGCTTCACCTGCTAACATAATGGTGCTTTGATTGAGTAATTTTCAAAGCGTTTACATATTCCAATTGTATAATTTACAGGCGCATATACATATACACATATTGGTAGGAAGTTGGTTTCTTAATGAGAGAGAAGCTATGGAGAAGAATGTGTAAGATAATTAATTATGCAGAATCTTTGATAACAGTTTATTATAAATTTTATTAATTTATATTTAACCTATCATATACCCGCAAAATGAGAGACAATAGTAAAACAATAACAGCGCGGTCTCATAAGACCGGTCGCGGATTCATGAATTAAATGACCACACGTCATCTACATGGCTAGCGATGGTATGATCGACGGAGGAGCACGTTGGACTCAAAGTAACCTATATATTTACTCTTGACTAAAATACTTTTAACTTGTAGCAATCAGAAAACGGAACTCTGCAGAGGAACTCACTTTACTCAACTTATTTGCTGTACGCTCAATGAATATGTTCCTAAACTGTTTTTTGCGTATAAATGCGATGTTAGCTGTCTTCAGATTATTGATAAAAATGACAATATGGGTATGAATTTCTTTCTTGTAAATACAAGTTCTAAGTATAAATAGCCGTAGACTTAAATCTGATGAACTTATTTGTATGTTGAAGGACTTATATGAAACCTTGCAGGCAATTTATCATTAATCATATTTCTGTTTGGGTTTTCTAATACAAAAATCCACAAATTGACATCCTGATATAGGCTACACTGCTACAACTAATATTAACCAAGTACAAACACACGTAACCCCAAGATTCCGTGAACCCAAACCTCATGAATAGCTGTTGAAATCTAACCAGCCCAACCATTGTAGAGGACAAATAATTCAGGCGTGCCCATTGTGGCGTGCCCATCTACAGCAGCGGTCATTGAGAGTCGGATGTGGTATACCGCCATCTCATTCATCTTATATAAGAGACGTCGCAATACGTCGACATCGCATTGCATAATGGTCTGGCTTTATTGGAGAACTTTTCAATAAAGTTGTAAGTTTTGTAAAAGGAAAAGAAATAGTGGGTCGAATTCTCGAGACAGTTGGGCACGGATTATGTTATGTGAGAGAAGAGTAGATAAGCTAGGAACCTTTTTATACACGTCAATGTGATTTTTTATGGTTCGTTAGCTAACTTTTTATCTACGCTTTATTTCTAATATCGCAAATAAAATAGGAAAAAATAATAACAAAATGTTTTCGAAAATCGGAAGCGGCGAAGCGGAAGTCATTTGTTTTTTTAGTTTGGATATCATTGAATGGTTTCTCTCACATGAGAGTGTGTCAAATTTGTACCGACTAAAACCCATCTTCTTTATGTAGGAAATCATACTAGGGGTGATCCAAAAGTAATGATAATCAATATGAAATAAGGATATTTTAACTATAAAAAAAATATATTCATCTATATAGTCTCTTAGCAAGTCAATACATATAGTCCATTTTTTTTTAAATCCACAATTCCCTTTGAAAAAAAATCTTTGGCTTGGTCATGCAAAAACGCCTCTACAGTAGTCATCACCTCGCTATTATCGTCATTTTTTTTGCCTCAGAGGTGTTTCTTGGGCCGAAAAAAGACATATAAGTCACTTGGTGCCAGGTCTGGCGGATAGTGTGGGTTTTCAAGCAATTTGAATCCCGTTTCTTGAATGGCAGCCATCGCAACGGCGGCTTGTGAGCCGGTGCGTTGTTTTGGTGAAACAACACTCTAACTCGGAGTTTGCGACGTTTTTTTTCTTGGATGACCTGCCGCAATCTTCTTATTTGGTCTGCGTAGTAAGAGTCCATAATAGTGGCTCCTTTTTCCAAGTATTCCACTATTATAATTCCTTCAGCATCCCATAAAACGGACGCCATAACCTTTCCTGCCGAACTTGACTCATTGAATTTCTTCAGCGACGGGAAGAGGCTCGTTTCCAAGTCTTAGACTCTTGTTTGGTTTCTGGATCAAAATGGTGGATCCAGGTCTTATCCATAGTCACGAAACGAGACAAAAAAAATCCTGATCCGTCTGGAACTTTTCGAGATTCGCCTTCGAAATGTCGACACTTTTTGATTTGTGTTCGTCGGTTAACATTCTCGGCACCCAACTTGCAGAGACCTTTTTCATATGCAGTTTGTTCGCAATGATTCTTTGAACACTTGTCATATGACATCCCTATGACCTCAGCTACATGCTTTATGGTCAATCTTTGACCTGCCAATTCGACATCTTCGACTTTTTTTACTTTTTCTGCAGTGTGGGACGTGAGTGGGCGTCCCTCGCCATTATCATCTTCTGTGGATGTTCTACCCAGCTTGAACTCCTTTGACCAGCGCGCAACTGTGGAATATGTAGGAGCAGAGTCCCCTTATATTTCCACTATGTCATTTTGTATGACTCTGGTAGATTTTTTTTTCAAACAGAAGTACTTAATGACAGCTTTGATTTAATTTTTCTCTATTTTGATGTTTACTCTCTGACTGTTCGTATTCAAATGAGTGTAACTCCCTGTAATCGTGGCCTATTTTTATGATTTTTTTATGATGAAGTACTGGATATATGAGGAAACAAAAAAAAAATATTTCATATTTTTACATGCCCTACAAATATCCGATTATCATTACTTTTGGATCACCCCTCGTATAACGACTTCTTTTGCTCTTGGGCGGAGCAGGATGGCTAATTTTACGGACTAAAACCTACTCGTATGTTCCTTCTTTGCCTATCGTGTTGGTGTACCAGAATATAGTACTTATGTGTTTTTGACTCATTTTTAGGGTTTCGTAGCCAAAGTGTAAAACGGGATCTTATTACTATACATCCGTTTGTCTATCCGTCTGTCACCAGGCAGTATCTCATTATCTGTGATAGCTAAACAGTTGAAATCAAAGGGGATGTATTTCTGTTGCCGCCACAACAATAAATACTAAAAACTGAATAAAATAAATGTTTAAGTGGAGCTCCCATACAACAAACCTAATCTTCTTCCTTCCAAAGATACGAAACCCCTCGTGCACGAGTCCGACTTGCCCGGTTTTTTTATAAATATTGATATAGCCGTCCCAAAAGTCGATGTTTTATTTATTTGTATACGCTTGCTAATGAATAAACGACGATCGTCTTTGAGAAAGTCGCCCATTAACAGTAGGCTCGGAACAAAGTGAAAAGAAGCCTTTGTACCAAGTCGACAACATGAATCGAACTTTTATTCTCAGTTGAGTTACGAATGAAGTGAGACAGTCGTTTCTAGGTCGTTTTAACTTATAAGTGTTCTAATTTAAATTGTGTTGTTTTCAACAGTATTAAGAGTTTTTGAGTTTATTCTTTAATATATAGTTTTATCATCAGTATCCAGCATTGATCGTCTGACTCCAGTCTTGCCACGAAGTACCGTGTTACCCCCGTATTAATGGATTGTGGAGGTCTGGTAGGCAGCCGCTTCTCGTAAAATACTGGTATTTAGCTAAATCCAGCTTGACTGGAAACCGACCCCAATATAGTTGTGAAAAGCTAGGCAGATGATGATGATCCAGCATTGATCTTCATTATTTAAGTGAGACATCTGTGTATCTCGGTTCTGTCTTTCTTCTCATAAGTGTTGTATGTGGTGTCATGTTGAATGTAGATTCTGCAATTATTGTTCCAAAAGTTGTGTCAGTCCATAGTCACGAGCCTCGATATCTCCATTGGTTCTAGAACTTCTGCTCACGATATTTTCCTTAACCATTTTGAGAGATGAAATAAATGACACAAAGTAATGCGGCTGGCTGGGTTTGAACCCGGCCTACAACTCGTAAGTCCGCTGTTTCCACTGTCCAATGCGCTATGGATTTTAGTCAGCAAAAAAATGGAACTTGTTCTTGCTTCTCCAGAAATTACTTAATGATTTCTCCATTAAAAAAAGAAGACAGAAAATTTCATGATCATATTATACCTTCTTTTTCTTCTTCTTCCTGCTCTTAACCAATATTATTTGGGGTCGGTGCAACACGTTTTTTTCTTCCATTCCGTTCTGTCATCCGTTAGACTATGTATATACCTACAGGTTTATTTTCCTAAAACCGCACTAAGATATCCCTCAAGCACTATTTAATTTAGAACTAAAATTACTGTTGCCTTGATTGTGTTTAGATCTTGTCTCAGTATTAAGAGCTTTTCGGATATTGGGGGCACTAACTTTAACCTAATCGATCGTCCGTCTGCTTTCAACTTGTCTAGATGAAGTCGGTGTATTCCCGTTTCGAAACCCAGATTTTCCGCACCAAAATTTTCGCCACCCAAGATATTCCCGTTTTGACACCAATAGGTATTTTGGATTGGGAATTTGTATTAGTTACTCATCATCTTCCTGCCCTTATCTCAATTATTTGGGGTCGGCGCAACATGTTTTTTCTTTTTTTTTCTTCCATTCTGTCCTGTTACCCGTCATGCTATCATCAACTCCCTTTTCTTTCATATCAGTCCTCACACAATCCATCCATCTTTTCTTTGGTCTCCCTCTTCCTCTCCATCCCTCCACATGTAAATTCATAACTGCTTTAGTAACATGATTTAATAATTTGTATTAGTTACTCTAATACAAAATACTTGAGGAGCTCGTGGCTAGATAATAACAGCCACACAGGTCGATCTTCAAGGTTAAGCAACGCTTGCCTAGGTTGGTCTGTGGATGGGTGACCATCTTAACATAACGAGTTTCCTCCGTGCCTCGGAAAGCACGTTAAGCCGTTGGTCCCGGCTGTCATTTGTAGATCTTTGGCAGTCGTTACGGATAGTCAGAAGCCAGTAAATCTGATTCCAGTCTTGCCATGAAGTACCGTGTTACCCCAGTTAATGGGTGGTTGGGGTTCCGGTGGCAACCGCTGCTCGTAAAATACTGGTATTCAGCTAAATCCGGCTTGACTGGAAGCCGACCCCAATATAGTTGGGGAAAGGCTAGGCAGATACTATAATACAAAATACTTATTGATGCCGAAACGGAAATAGCTTAGGTACCGAAAATTTTGGTGCCGAAAATCTGGATGTCGAAACGGGAATACTCCATGTAGTCCACGTCTTCTTGGAGATACTACTAAGTGCTTCTCGAACAATAATAAACAACGATAGATCTATCCGTCACCTTAAATTGAGGCGTTACTGTGTCAAATGTATTTGTTGTTGTTTTAGTTGATTATCTGGTAGAGTAACTGGTGAGTTTGTTTTTATTAAAAAGAGAGTTAGAGATAACGTGACGGTTGATTGAACAGATTGGTAGAAACCATCTTTGTTGCAGCTAAAATACGTCCGCTGCTAGACATAGGCTAACCCAAACAGTCGCTACAATGACCGGTCCTGTGCATCTCGCGTTTATCGGATTTCCGCAACCAAATATAAACAAAAATATCATTAAAACTCGGACAAGTTGGTTAGAGGAGTTTTATAGCAAACACTGTGATACGAGGATTTTATACACATAATAGATTTAAAAAAACATTCATAACTTTAAAGTTCATACATGTTAATCTCATGAAAACAACTATATCTGCTGACTCTGACTACGTATTTTTTTGTTGACTGTACATTTCTCTACACCTTAATTGGATAAAAACATGAAAAATATCTATAAATGGCAAAGAGCATTCCCCAGTATTTTTCCAAAACATCACTGAAAAAAATCTTACAGTCATACTTGAATATTCTCCAAAATGCTCCCAAAACCAACATCAAAGGGTGAACCGGAAATTATTTCATACATACGTAATTTTAAGTTCAAAAATACATAACATGTGTTCCCCGAGTATTCTTTCCGCAGAAGGCTTGAAATACATAACGTTGACGGCGTATATAAGACGTTTTAAAACCCTGAAGACCGTACATACGACATTTTAAAAAAACTGGTACCGTACATACGACCTTTTCATTATTATTCAACCTTTTTGTGCTGGGTCTCTGTCAGACGCAGACTCTTTTGATCTTACTATAAAGATGCACTTATTTTACTTGAGAGAGGTCCAGCATTGTGGAGATTTTTTTATAGTGTTAGAATCCACGCTGAGGATCTTTAAGCTAAGAGTGAAGAGGTTACTTCTAGGCAAGGGAGCTCCATCGTCGTTTTCCGTCAGGTGAGATAGTGGTCAAGCGCGAGTTTATCAACAATAAAAAAGAAAAAAGTAAAAGTGTGTTAAAAATATGTGGTTTTCATTGTACCAGTAGCTTCTGCCAGTATATCTTGCTCGTGTGGATGTCGAAAATTATACATATAAGAGCAACATCTATATTTTGACAGTGAAAGAGTAACATACATGTATACACACACGTTCATACACACAAACTTTCACCTGAAAAATATTTGTGTTATAAGATAAATTGTTAAAGGGATGAAAGCTACACATTGTGTATAGCTCGATTTCTCTTTCTCGTTCGCACGCCTGACACTCTAACACGTCAAAGTAAGGTCCCTATATTCACTTACAATCAATTAAGACTGTGATATCGACATGATCATCGCTTCATTTAAATTAAGTCTCCTTTGCTATACTTCTATTCAAATGGTTCACAGAAATCTTCATGAATTCGATTCATGAAACAAGTTTAATTCTAGATGCAGCTGGCTATTTAATTCCATTTCCACCTTGTAGAAGTGAAAGGACGTATTGCTTTAGAATTCAGCTTGCTTGCTCAATTTCTACTAAATTACTACCTACCTGTAATCCTACTTCCTATCTTACTAGTAAATCTATAAATCTGTATTTATGTTTTGTTAGTTTGTCAATTGAAGACAATTTCATCAGGCGGGATGGCAGTCAAGCACTCGTTTATGAAATGAGATGTGGAGACTATTGCCTGGATTTCTCGAAGGCTAAATAAAACTGAGCAAGTAGAACACGATTATTAAATTTCAAGAATTAATCGTATTTTGTTATTATGACACTGCAGCACTCGGCTCCATAACAGTTTCGACTTCTACCTCGGTTGTTATAGGTAATGATAAACTTTCGACGTTTATTTAAAAATGTACTAATGTTATGAATATAGTTGTTTTTTATTATTATTTGACTTTATATCATTTTCTTTTTATCAATACTTTGATACATTTTTTTTTATATAAACATCAAATATCTCCTATAATTTTCGACGTTCACGAAGGTGAAACCGCTAGCAAAACTATTTGCTGAAGTAGTTACAAACCAAAGGATAGGCCACAAAACCTCACTTAGCACTAAACTTAACTAGATAAGTAAATCGCTTTGAATAAACTTGAATCAAGGTCAAAATAATATTGCTGACCTAAATATCTAATTTAATCCTTCATCTTTGTACTAAGTTTATTTAAGGAACGGACTTATCTACTCTGTAGATATTATTTTAGGTAGTCTAAAAAAATCATTCCAGTTTCGGTTCTTTCGTATTTTAAGGAAAATATGCCGAGAAATCCTAAGAAAGAAATCTTTCAGTAAGTCGTCTGACTTAGCCAATCTGGCACAGGTTTATCTTGTAATGTAAAAGGTGTACTTGTAGATAATTAGGGTCTGAGAACATAAGCAAATACGGAATACCAAATTCAGTATCGAAAAGAAACTTACAATAGATCTATACCAATCATGATGAAGTAGTGATAGAGACATGAATTCACGAGTTAGGGGTCGGTTTAAATCCTGGTGTGTTTAGGCATGATTGTAGAGACAGACGTGATTCAAACTTACAATTTTACAACTTTACAACACATTTATCCTCTTTTTTTAGAGTCATTGGTATACTCCTTCATTTTTTTGGTTTTACTTTTGTTTAATTACTTGTAGTTGGGCCCAGTAGATTACTAGCTACGTAAATGCAGCATCGATTGCTTTCATTAAGTTCTCCAAAGTGTAGATGTATAGGGGTAGGGCACTTGGAGCACTCCAACGTGTGGCTCATATTCCGAACAGGGGCACCGCACTCAGATCCTGTGTCCGACGGGTCTTTGTAGCCCCATTTTGCCATCTTATGTTTACAACGACCTACCTAAATGTGCAAACAATTTAGTACTCTCCATATATGCACAATGAAATGAATATATAATCTGTTGCTCTTAGACAATTACTGTCGTGGCAGAAAACACCATTTCCTAGGACATTAACGCTCTCCTGAACAAAAGCACAGATCTGCGGATGAATGGAAGATAATAATCGTCATCGTCATCATCTCAGCCGAAAGATGTCTACTGCTGGGCGTAGGCCTATCCCAAGCGTCGCCACAAGGACCGTTTCTGTGCGTCTCGCATCCAACGAATTCCCACGACCCTCGCCAGGTCGTCATCCAGATAATACTGTCAGAAATAAATTAGGTACAAGCTTGAATGATGTAATTACCGTCTGTTTTTTGTACCCTGAGACTAAAATGACATTACAACATAAAAGAACTGGCATCCTTCCTATATTGACATTACTTGTGTCAAGGTGTAAAAAACCAATACGACGATAGTTTCGGCCGTTCTATTTAGATGTAAAATAAATATATGCCACTACAACTCAATAATATCTAGCAAATACTGGAACTTTATAAATACCATCAAATAAATACCACTGCTGAATGGCAAAATGAAATTCCTTATCAAATATAAAGGTCGTTCCCTTTGTTCTAATACCAGCTACCTCCCTACCTACCTGCCTATAGCTTCAATATAATCTAGGCTTCAATTCGATCTAGGTTCCAATCGAACCCTAGGTTCCTATTTGAATGTTGAAATTGAGATTTTCAATCCAATCATGATTCAAATCTATTTTAACTCTTTCAGGTTTGGTGGCTAGTTATCAAACCACCTATTCCCAATTTTTTTTAACATATTCTTACGCTATCTATTGGCGCTCTCCTTGATTATTATGGTTTTTTAAATAATTGTTGACAATAAACTATGAAATTTTGGCACAGTAGTGCGATGGTTAGGAAATAACAGTCATTTGAAATTTAGGTGCATTGCTATTTTTGGAAGGGAACATTTCAAAATTAAATAATAAAGGTAAGACTGTTTATAATGCTTCAATTTCAATAGGTTCGTGGTATTTAGTATTTGTTTTGTTGATTTAGGAAGAAATAAAAATATTACTTTCTACCTTTTTCTAGAAATACCGTAAAAAATACGGTGGTTAGATTACTAACCACTGTGACTGAAGTAGGTTTTTATTTGTATCGTTCATGTTATTGTATACGTTACTTTTCAGAATGCCACGCGAACTCCGTGAACTTGAAATAAAGGACATTATTTTAGAAGTTATTCTATTAGATGGTGACAGGGTCTATAGTCGGGTATTAGACGAAAAATGCGTTGATAAATTCTGAAAATTTTCGGTAAATACTCCGCCACAACTTTAGTGTGCACATGAAGATGAATCTGATTAGATGACATGTCTTTACTGAATTTTGCAATTGTTTCTAGAATTTGAACATCTATGTGTTTTGCTAATTATGTAACTATACCTACTAAGAGTATATTACAATCATCAACTAAAACTACTATGATTCCTTCAAAGTGGAAGAAAAAGTTCAGAATGAAACGGCCAGGTGAATATACAAGAAGTAGATGTATAATAAAACAAAATAATTATACCATCAATCAAAAATAAGAGAAAATAGGTCTGAGAATGGGTCAGCATAATTTCAGTCAGGACAGGTCAGTGACAAATACGTTGCAATTATGAAGTGGAAAAACCAAAGGTTGGTTTTTATTTCAAATTTTTAGACTCGACAAAGACAAGTAATTTGTACCCTCAGGGAATGCAATGGAGTCAAAAGAATGGTTTTTCTAATGCTGGTATGCAACACCACAAAATCATAAGCTTTATTGCCAAAATCGACCAAATGAAAAGTATTTGTGCCATTGACAGGAAGTCCCACAAATGATAGCATCGATTTTTTTTTACACTTTTTTGGAGACAGTGCCTTTACTCCTTTCTGTATAAAGATCTCCTAAAGGAACACCATCCAGAAATGGACCTTGAAACTGAACACCAACGACTTTCTTAGAATTATTTACCCAGGGATCTTAGCACAAGTCAAAGCGAAAATCTGCAGTCTAATTTCTAAACGCTACTGTCTGTTGCAACTCTGGGCGGTCTTTCTCATTTATTGTTTCAACAAAATGCCATAAGCCGTTAGTTCCAACAGAATTCCGCTTAGAAAGCAATATAGATAAGCCCGAGCGATCACTTCACAAAGTTGCTCAAAATGCAGTACTAAAAGAAGCGAATCACGTTATTTATGGCAATCCAACACCTGCAAAGCCACTCTTTGAATTAGCAAGAATTAAATATGTTTAACTATATTTTATAAAATAAATAAATTTATTCATAGTTTATTGTCTGTAAATAATAATCTTTGTTATTTTATTTAGCCGAAAGCCACGGTGGTCAGTAAACTAACCACCTGATTCCTGAAAAACCTTACATGAAATATTTTTTTAAAATCTTTTTTTATATTTTATAAACCCTAATTACAAAAAATATTCAATCATTTTATTTATAATGCCATTTATATAAAACCGTGGCTGAAAGAGTTAAATTTAAACGAATCTACATTGTAATAGGCGTCCTTATTCTAAACTAGGTTTAGACAGCGGTTTCGTCAAAAATCGAAAATGTATCTCAGAGTGTAGATGATGAAAAACTAAAAATGGTAATGGGTATTTCACATAAATAAAATCATAGTCTTTCAAATAACGAATTAATTCATCTTGAAGAACAGTGTAGGTACTTCATATGGATTGGTTAAAGATTGTTTTATTGGAAGTAGACATAGATGAGTGTAACCAATAATAATTATGCCAACACACACAACTACCATTTAAAAATAACGGATTTTAAGTTTTTTCATTTGTAAGATCTTCAAATCAAAAAGCTTCTAAATCCATTCAACCGCTAATTCATGATTAATTTAGTCAATCACACAACCATTTTTTTTAAATAATATTGTTATAGGATGAATCACAGAACAGTTGAAAGATGAATGATGTAAATAAAATCAATAACGTGACATTTTTAAAATGGAACACGTAATAATCATCAAAATCAATGTATATAAACGAATGTACTACACAAAAACAAACCTACCCACAAATTCAGAACCTCATTCTTTTTGAAATCGGTTTAGAAGTTGAATTTTGTGAAACAACAAAGTCAAATTCAATAAAAAGTAAGGCAATCACAAAAGCTACTTTATTTGTTTCAAATCTTTACCCACCTACTTACGCCGAAGACGATGCAATGAAAAGAATCCTAGGATTATCACGTCCTATACAGAAGCTTGAAATTTAATTGATTCAGGCGCATTGGATTTTCAATTCAAACATCTGGGGCATTAGGATCAAATTCAATTTATGTTCGGAAGGAAAAATGCTATTCTCTGGATCACAATTGCCTGGGCCGATACGGGAGCCTAGTGAATTTTATGATCCAAGGATTCTTCTAAATCCGAGGATTTGAAAGTTCACGAGGGCTTAGAGAAGTCTTTCAAGTTTTATTCCTAAATTGTTTCTATAGATATACGAGTATTTTGTGTGAATGGTTTATTTATTATGCTGTAATCGTGATACGATAATGGAAATGTAATTTGTGAGGGTTTTACATAAAATACGCGCTTTAGTCGTTTGGAGTTGCGGATGCCTACCCGTTATACAATATAATTTATGTGGATTTGGAGTATCAATTTCGAGATGATCATGATTATTATTTGTGACAAAAATGTGTCAGACGAAATTATGCTTTAGTGGAGCTTTTCAAATTCATGAATTGCTTGTTACATACATGTGTATTATCAGTTCTTATAATTATTTGTTGTGTATCACTGTAACATACCCATGGGGTGTACAATGTTTATTATACTATGTGTCAAAAAATTCTATCAAAATAAAAACGCTATTGGTCACTTTTTACTCCAATAAAATTGTAGACAAATTCGTTTTGGATTTATATCTTTTGCTCAGTCATTCGGAAATTCATTAATTGAATGGTATGTATTACTAAAAAAAAACTCTATAACTCTGAACTTAAAAATATTAAAGGATAGGATATAGTTATTTTATACAAATTGGAAGTCTGTTATAAATTTTGGTTCCTGTCTTTATCCTTTTTATTTACCTATTCAAAAATAGAACCATAACTAAATAATCACTTATCGACACAAAACATAGATAGAATCTGACAAACACGAGCTCCACAATCGGCTGATGGCACCGATAATCGCAATCAACCACTTAATTCGGGCTTTAATAAACGGAGATTAAACGTGGAACGGAACACTATTTGCTAATGAACTGGCAACACGCGCGGCGACAGCCCATGTCACTGTAATCAAACATAATGAACGATGTTAATTGATTTCATTAAGCCATGGTGGCGTCAGGCGTAGGTATGTAATATTCAAATGCAACTGTCAAAGTCATTTTGAATAGAATTTGTGAATTGGTCGATTTGCAGGTAGTTCGAGTGATTTCCAATAGAAATCGTGAATGGCTTGCATGTTGGAATTTAATGAGTGAGTAACTGCAAAATGCAAGCTCGGAAAGCACGTCAAGCCGTTTGGTCGAGGGTGTCGTTAAAATTTAGATCTTTGTCAGTTGTTACAGACAGTTAAAAGCAATCAAAACTGAGTGTTCTTGCAAAAAGGATCCGCAATGTTCTTGAAGATTTGTCATGGACAGTCGTTTCGTCCAAAATATTCGTATATACATGTACGAGTATACAAATATTTAGAATAGTGGGGTAAAAGCTAGGTAGATTGATTGATAGATAAGCTAGAATTTATTTCTTTGTTGAATTCCAGTTTTATTGCATTTTTTGGCAATTGATTTTTGTAATACTTAACCAAGGAATAGTAAAAGTTCTGTACTTATTTAATCGTAGGAAGAAAAACGATTTAGTGGGTCCTTGGAAGGTTTAAAAATACGGTTGGACCCGGTACATACGGAATCAGGTTTTAATTATTTTTTTCGGGCTAGTCAACATCTGCCGGAACTACCTACTAATAAACTTATAATCATAAAGCAAGAATAGCCAATTTTTTTATCTCATTGAACTACTAACTGTTATACCTTCACAAATATTTTCACCAGATTTTATCAAATAATTGGTTATTCCATTCGGGTATTATGATTAAAGGAAAGTTAAAAACTTTAAGACGGATGAGTAGTTTTAAATCTTGAATAGTGAAGCAGCGAGCCAAAAGTTTAGACGAAAAGTCCGAAAAAGGTCAGATAGCCGTCTTAAAGGAACTATTGTAGGTATCTAACTCGTACCAAAAGTATTTATTTAAGCTTTATGGTAGATACATTTGCGGACTTAATGCAGGCACTCTCTACTAGTCAACCTTTTTTATCAGGTGAGAAATCTTAGTGATTTCCGCTTTTGGATAGAGTGGAAGGGCCTGTCAGACTTTTACTGACTTAAACTACACTTTTGTTCCTTTATTTGCCTTTTACTATCTAAAACCACGAGTATCCTTGTCAGAAGTTTTTCCATGACCATTGTAATTTAATTCATGAATCCCCGACCGGTCCCATGAGACCGCGCTGTTATTGTTTTACCATTGTGTCTCGTTTTGCGGGTATGTGAAAGGTTAATAGAATAACATTGGTTAAATTCAATCTTTCAATTATTTAACAAAACACACGAAAAGTTTGAAGCTTAAAAAAATAGACATTCAATTTCAGTTATCTGTTAAAAAAACTGCAAACGTGAAATTCAAACGGGGTTTTGTCGAAATTTGCATTTAAATCACTATGTACGCTCCATTTTACGGAACTAGCCGTCGAATTTGAGAGTAAATTCAATACAAACTTTGATTAAAGATGACCGAATGAAAACGCGAAATGATTTATTTAAAACGCTTTTTAATAGTGACAGGATTGTCAGCCATATAGAAAGTTCACGGTGGAGTACACGGTAGAGGCGCGCCCCGCTTGGGCGGAGCACCGCCGTGTCCTTGTGGACGCTATCGGTAGCGGTGTCCACCAGATCGAAGGCATCGAAGAAACAGGGTGGGGTTTATCCAGTAAGAGTCTGAATACGCCCGCTCCGCCCAAGAGCGGGAGAAGTCATTTTGATGATTTCCCTTCCAAAAAAAGCCGTTTAGAAAGTTGCATGCATCCCGCTTATCATATCCTGGTTTTGATATGGTGTTTGGGTAATTGTGACTTTTATTTTTCACGGTTTGTCTCTAAATGTACAAATAACTAACAACATTTATTTGAGAAGACGTGCTGAGAACGAGTAGTCTGAATATCTAACGAGTGCATCTGGTAGTCCGGTAGTAAAACTATGATGATGGAATAACCTTCTGAGGCCATGGATTGGCTTGCGAAATGGCAACCCCGGTCCTGGAACGCAAGGCAAAGGAGGATGTGATTTTAGTCAGTAAAAGTCTGACATACTCGGGCCTTTCACTCCGCCCAGAGCAGGAGACGACATTCGATGATATCCTCCCATAAAAAAAAAATGAATGTCTCATGAATGTGGTTGAACTGTGTAGTTATTCTGTTTTGAAAACCATATATACACCTTACTATACTTTAAAATAAAGAATCGTTCTCAAACTCAGAGATGAATCTCTACAAAAATAAAATACCTTTCCATTTAATTGTTCCTGCATGTTGTCGTATCTCATTTGTTTTCGGTATTGGTTAACTTTCCACTGCAATGTTGTATGCTGATTTTGCAAATGGAAAAATAGCAATCACCGGTATATTCTTGTGGATAACAATTAAAAATAAATTGTTAAAATTCAGGTATTGTGCGTAACAATGTAACCACACGTTTTCATAAAAGTAGTTTTATTTGTCGAGGAATTTTAAAACTAGTTTAATGAAATAGTCGTACACTGTCGCGTCGTCGTTGAATGTTTGCACCTGTTTACATTTAGTAGCCTCTCTGATTCCAGAAACTCAAAAGGTATTGTGGAATTCAGCTTCTCTACATGCAATTGTGAATAAGATACTACTTCATTACAATATGTATCTAATGTTGTCTTGTATAATTACAATCAAAGAAAACGCTTTTTCAATACACTTATTTGAAAAGCCGTTCTTATGCCTACCGCTTTTAGCTACGCAATTTACTGTTTTCTGCACTAGTATGAAAAAATGTGCGAGCTTGTTTACGCCACAATTTACTCTATTTATCGTGTCAGGCTTTCGTTGACGTTGACAACTTGCAGGTTTCTATTATGAACGGGGATCATTTTGGATTTTTAATCACCCGCGAATCTTGACAGATTGTCAGGCTATTCCTAAAATAAAGTTCAAAAACCGTGAGGCAAGTAGTGAAGCTTATTTATTATAAGCACATCCGTTTATGTTGCGTTTTCACGTCCTTCCACAATTCGAGTGAATGCGTAAATGCGGCATTTCTATTGACATACGCCAATAGCTTGCTAATTGTATTTGAAGTGCCGACGCCCTCTCTTGAATTCCCTATGGTTTTGTTCCTTATTTTTCAGAGTTCTATACCTATTTTGGTGGAATTGAAGGAACGCACGGATTAAGCTGAAATTAATATCAAATATTCAGGTCTGTTACCCCTTAGAGCAGAGAAAGAAAAGTAATCTAAAGATAAGGCCGTTAATGTTTTGTTTAGCTGTATATTTTGGCACTCGCCAGGAAATCAAAACTTTGGGCCCTGGAATGAAGGCAAAACGGAACAACGGAGTGGGTTTAGCCAGTAAAAGTCTGACACACTCCCGCTGAGCTCTACCCAAGAGTGGGTGAAGTTATTTACCTTTTGACCAAGAATCCTGGAATTCGGCAAGAAATACGATCACGTAACACAGAAGTAAAGGAAAAAAAATATAAAATTTGTAGGTATAATGACAACAGCGCCTGCCTTTAGGTAAATAATTATGTGAAGTCGTACCTATAATTTCTTGACCTAGTGATATGGGTTATCACCCCACTTGGTTCAAGTATCTATAATTTACTAAAAATGTAAGAAATATAACATGGTTTTAGAAAACCAGACTGCTAAATAAGTTTAAAAACAAGTCACTTACTAATGGTATAACTTTTTTTTACTAATGCGTTTGGCGTTATTTAATCTGTGATGGAACTAAAATACATACCTACAACTGTTTCAAAGAAACACGACGAATTCCCCTTCTCAATGTCCTATGTCCTTGACCCGAGTTTTTTATTGGGTAAAAGCTTTGGTTTGCAAACCTACTTTCGAAGGGTAATCCCCTCTCACCCCAGTTCTATTGATATTGACAGATTTGTCAACCTTAATGAAATACGCTTTTCATCTGGCGAGCTTGCCTTTTCACAAGTGACGTTTAAAAAAACATCTAAAGAGTTTGAAAAATTCCATGTTTGTTTTACTATTAATTAGCTCGCTTTTAACCTCTATCTCATCTGATGCAAAACGATGATGTTGTTCAATTGAGCACGTTTGCCTAGAAGTTACCTATTCACTCTTAACATAAAGATTTCCAAGTTGTAGCTATCAGGAATCATGGACTCCGACTGGAATTTTTACTCCTTAGATGTACGCAGAATGAATGTGTTCCCACACATTTTGTGTGTATATCTGAGATTAATGAAATGATGACGGTTTTTCCTTTCAAGTAGAGCCTAGTTTTAAAAATACACTATCAAATAAAAAATATATAGGAAACGTTACCAAAAGCATTTCTTTACAATAATTATTATGTAACATCTATAGGCAATCCAAATAACTGCGTGGTTGCACACCCCAATCAAAATTCCTCACATGTTGAACGCGTCTTCTATCCCCACAGTCAACAGCCCCATAATAAACGGCATTTAATTAATTACAGTGTTAAGGGTGCCTTGTAATTACACTCATATAAATGTTAACAGTACCTAACAATTAATTTGGCACTTATAGGCTGTTTATGTTTAACCTCTGCTTATGATCCAATGTATTTGTTAGTAACTATATTGGTAAGTATTCCTTTTTTAGATATTGATAGGCTCACACTTAACCACTATATTATCTGATGTAAAGCGACGATGTGGTCGATGGTGGAGCATGCTTACCTAGAAGTAACCTTTTCACTCTTGACTTAAAGACCCCCGGGTTTGTAGCTGTCAGGATTCAATTCCTTTTCTGTACGTATAATGAATGTGTTCCCAAAATATTTTCTGCGCGTGGGTGTGATGTGCACTATGAACCTACCGAAGCGCATTTCCGTACGTCTGGTGGTTTGATGATAGAATGGGTTTGGCGGAATTAAGTTATACAATTCAGACGTACACTTCTCGAAATGCAGCCGATAGGAAAGCAACCAAACTAAACTAGCAACTCGGCGTCTGTGGTCAAGACTTTGAAGTTTCGACTCGATAAATACAAATATTAACAGAGTCTCACATTCGACGTGCACGAGAAGTCATTGGATAACATCTCCCCCTTAAAAAAAAATAAACATCACAACATAATTATCCTTGGTTCACTGGACGGTTTAGACCAGAAAATCATAAGCAAGAACTAACAGCGTGTAACGCGCTTCGTAACAATGTAGCCACACGTTTTCATAAAAGTAGTTCTATTTGTCGAGGAATTTTAAAACTTTTTTAATGAAATACTCGTACACTGTCGCGTCGTTGTTGAATGTTCGCACCTGTTTACAGTAACCTCCCTGGTTCCAGAAACTCGCTTTGTATTTTACCTATTTCCTACTTTTCCTGAAGTAGAAATACTAAATAAGCTAACCGAATGCATTAAAAATTTTAGAATGTGGTACATCCACATTCTAAAAGGATCATATTAGGATTTTTTTGACAAATAATATTGTATGATTAAAAAAATATTTCTAAATATTTTTTTTTAGAAAAAAGAGAAAATAAATTTTTAATTAGAATTTACTTAAAAATGATAAGTATAGACGTCTTTGCAAAGCCAGATCTAGCAAAATATAAGTAAGCAAACACAACAACCACAATAAAGCAAAATCCACTACAAAGTTCTTTTATCACTTACCCATAAAACTACACAACTTAAACGCCCATATTCCATTAGCCCCACGGAACAGATATTAGCCATCTCTATTGGTCCTGAAACACATCTGTCATACTAATTGTTCAGGCGTTGTCAGCTATCTTCGTCACTCGGCCTTCTGCTCTGCAGAAGATGGTGGCATAAACGTATTGTACAGATAATGGTATGGTTTTTCGTTTTGTGCTTACGGAGAGGACATCATCAACATCGTTTTAGTGAGGTTTAGCATTGCATCACTGCTTAACATCAGGTGGGGTCGCAGTCAAACACTAGTTTATAAAACTTAAAAAAGATAATAATCCCATACTCCCTGGTCTTTTCTTCAAGAGTCGCCTTTCGGTAGTTTCTCATAGCAAAAATAGATAAAGGTATTTTATAAAATAGAGTGAGAGATGAGTGCCAAAAAGAGAACCAGACACCTGTGGAAGCACACAAGCTAGGAATATGTGCGAGGAATGTAAACACACCGCTTTATTTCTTTACTCATTATAGCTTTACTTTGTATCCTTAGCAAAGCTTAAGTCTAAACCTTCACAGATTTTCACAGCGCCACTACACATTTTCTTTACTTAACACATTTTTTTGTGGAAAATCACCCTAAATATACATACAGCTATAAAGTACTCTAGTTCTATTAAATTGAGTGCGGCGAGATTCCCACGGAATACAGAATGAGATACGAATTAAAACACTCGGCATTCCAAGGTGATATCACGTTGGGCTACAGAGAATTTTGCGTAATTGAATGGTGGCTGAAAAATGAACGAGTTTCCACTTTCAATGGGAATATTTAAGGCTTAAGAGGGGATTTATTAAATTATATAAAAGTTTGATTTGGGTATTTGATATATTGTCATTTGTGTGTGATTTGAATTTATCGCGGTTGTTCTCTGGATTATATTTTATTTTAAGTCAAGTGCTCATCCAATAGAGGACTTATCTAGTTGACATTTTGCAAGCACTACCTATTCAAGCTTACAGGCTAATACTGAGATTTAAACAAAAGTAAATTTGAAGCCCAAATAAAATGCCAAAAAAATAAATCTAAAATAGTTCATGAAACACGCACGATTCACAGAAATTATTAAGTGAAAATAAATATGATATGATATACTGTTTACGGACCCGTAGTTTCGTAGACGCAATATGCGTCTATGAAACTATTAGTAGTACTAGTAGTTACTAGTTATAATTAAATTTTTGGAAATGATAAATTATCATAAGAACTTTTTAATTAATGATGAATTTCTGGAAAAATACCAATTATCGCTTACAGCGTTCTTCCTATAAAAGTCGATTTATATAATTTTACTTAGTTTTTCATAAAATATGAACATTCAGGGTGCCCATATTATTAACAAGTCTTTGTTACACATCTATCAAATACTGACTCAAAAGTCAAAATATTTTTATTTCACATAGGCCTACTTGGGCACTTATAAAACGAGACTCTGTTGAAATCAACCACATTGTGTTTACATAGTAACATACACGCAGTTTTCACTAAGGGTTGCGTGAAGGGAACGAAATAGCCTATTACGCCTGAATGGAATCATTGACAAACGATTACTGATGCAGGATTGCATATTACCGTGACTAATGTGGAAATTTTCCTCTTCAATGCAGGCTTTTATCCTTGTCTAACTATTCCACATTAGTTTATACGATACTAGCTGCTGCCAGCGGTTTTGTCCGTATGATAGTAGGAAATTATCCCACGGGAACATACCGAACATACTCGTGAGATAAAAAGTATTCTATGTTCTATTCTAAGACATGGTTTTACCAAGTTTAATTGAAATTCATTAAGTAGTTTTTACAATAAAACAGTAACAAACATACGTTACATGTCCTACAAACTTTGGCTACCTACATTTCGAACCTATTTTCATATCGAATCTTTTCAAGAACACCGTAAGTATCCCACAGATTTTTTCTTCACTAATTAGAAAGACGTATTTATGACAATATTATAGTACTAGAACCTATTCTAATAAATCACTGATTGTATGAGTAACTTTTATTTTATTATAAAATACTTTATTTTTAGCCTATGTCACTGCTGAATATAAGCCTCTTCCTTCTCCTTCCAAACCTCTGAGCGATCTATGGACAAGTTCGTTCCGCGTACATGATGAGATCGCCACGCCAACTTCACCGCTGTCGTATTCGATGTTGGCGAATTTCCCTCAGGCGTCCAGGGTTCGACGATCGTCACCCACTTATCCAGGTGTAGCGGTGACTTACACGTAGGTAGAAACGTTACTCGTAGTGTGTAGGTGACCTTGAAAATAAGAAAGAAAAGAAAGAAAGAAAATACGTTTATTTGGCACACTATGATTCATGAACCTAATGTAAATAAAACTAAAATGAAAAATAAAAAATAAAAACGTGAAGAAAAATTAACAATATAAATTGGTCAAATACGACTCAAATTATGACGTAAGGCGGGAAACATGCGATGAACCCGCAACACGTAGCCAACCAGTCAATCGCTCAATAACTGCGCTCTCTCTGCTGATAATTTGATAACTTTTACCACGTCAAAAATAAAGAGAAGTTTACCTACAAAACTAATATTTTAGAGATAACGCTTTAGTCCTTAGACAGTCACTTGGAATTAAGTTCTGTGAATAGAAATAATTTCTCGTTAAAGCACTTAGCATTGGTTTAGAAGCAAAACAGTATCGTTGCTGCTAACTGAAAATGTACTTTTTGGTTCAAAACATAAGGTTAAAGTTGGATTAGCACAAACGGTATGATTTAGAGAATCCTGTTCTGGCAGTGATCGTAATTTAGATTATATCCTAGATTCCTTTAAGTAAATTTTTGGTGTAATTAAAGATTTTTATGGGACTTTGAAAGTGATATTTCTTACACAGTTTTCCAAGAATTATCTACTTTTTAAATGAATTTGAATCTTACTGTAGACATTATACTGCAATGGCTAAACACAGACGTGTACTGAAAAAGGAGTTGTTGACGTTTTCCTAGAATATGTGCGTGCGTGTATAACATATTAAACTAGCTAACTTTGCAGATGTTGTCCTGTCTTAGCTGGACAAACGTGCGAAAGTTAAGAAGTTGTATTTTCGAATATCTCCAATTTTATGAGCATTTTTCTTGTTTTTTTTTCACCTTTTACAAGGTAATACAAAACTTTAAAAAGACGAATGATAATGGTAAACTCGTTCTCAAGTTATACGTGACCAAGGAAAACATGAAATAATTTTTATATTTACTTACCTTGAAGTTCTAGGCTTTTTTCAATATTACAACATGCATGTAGGTATGTACTACAACCCCTGAACCTTCCTAATGAATCATTTTGTTTAGAGGTAAAAACTTCAAGAAAATGTGTTCAGTCGTTTTCAAATTGATCGTGTTTAAACAGACGCAGGATATATGTAGCAAAGATTACTGATCTACTGTTAGGTAGATCTTGGCTGTCATTTGTAGATCTTTGGCAGTCGTTACGGATAGTCAGAAGCCAGTAAATCTGACTCCAGTCTTGCCATGAAGTACCGTGTTACCCCAGTTAATAGGTTGTGGAGGTCTGGTTGGCAGCCGCCCCTCGTAAAATACTGGTATTCTGCTAAATCCGGCTTGACTGGAAGCCGACCCCAATATATAGAGAAATGGCTAGGTAGATTGTGATGATGACTGATCTACTGTTATGAGCTGAGGAAAGTGTACTTAAACTGTTTTTCTAACTACTTACATTTTTTTTGTGGGTTTTAATATTTATTAGTGTTACAAACATGTAGTCCTGTAACAATATTGGCTGCCGATCTTGGCAACCTCCCCTGAGTATTAAGATATTTGAAAAATAGTTACAGGACTCGAATTCAGACCAGTCTATTTTATTCTTCAACCATTTATCATCAGTTTAACTTGAACATTTTTCAAAACTTTCTAGTAAAATCGACCTACCTACCTACTAGGTGAGTAGGTAGGTAGGCCCTACTTACCTACTTATAAAATAACTGAAGTAAAAAAATGCCTGAAGACCTATGTCACTTTTCATTTCAAACATGCGTAGTCATACTTCAGAAAGTGCTCCTTTATAACAAATTCAAGTCTTAGGGCTCTTGGCTCTATAAATTATCACGATCCTAATTAATGTCTCAGAGTTTGACACGTTGAATCTTTTAGTACCTAAATGTCTCATGTCTGTAACTAGCTTCGACTTTTGGTTTCACCTGCTTTTTTTATTTTGATGTGGGTCTTCATCAAAACTTTCAGGGTGGAGTAAGAGAGGGTTTCGGATAATAATATATTACAGAATGATTTACCTTTGTCGCCTCATTCTTTTAAAAGATTATTATTCTACTAATAATATAATACCTAGATGCTTTCCTTTTTGACTCTTTATGACCTTCAATTTTAATAACATAATCTACCAGTTAATTATTTTCCCGACTGATTTTGATCCTGGTTGTCAATCTAAACTGAGATAAGCCAGATACACCAGAGATATTAGTGCTCAAAATTCGAAAATACGGGTGCACTTTACGCTCATTAGATAGGATTTCAATCCCAGACGACTGGCGAAAGATCAGGCGTAAGATACACGGCTTTATGTGCTTTCCAAAACGGGGGGTCACTAACCCTTTAAAATCAAGACCTAAAAAAACTTAATATTGGAATAAAGTGTGTG
Organism: Mythimna separata; assembly: GCA_030763345.1. NCBI lineage: Eukaryota > Metazoa > Arthropoda > Insecta > Lepidoptera > Noctuidae > Mythimna > Mythimna separata. Next base: position 272,347 of record CM061178.1, on the reverse strand, counting down.
TTTTTAGCTGGAAATGATAATAACAGACAAAACCTAAATTCCTATGATTTTATATGTAACATCACAAAATTTTAACAAAAGGAATTTTCCCCAATTGACTTTGAAACAAAGTTAGGAACTTGAGCCACGTAATAAATTTTATTTGATTCTCTTTAGTGTCAAATTATAATGGGCAATTTTAAAGGAATTTAGGAGGTATTTGAAGTTCGTTTCGATTTGTTATCAGCATTTTGTATTATTGGACATTTACATTTATATTGTGATGAATAAAAGACTATTTTGGGGACGAATTTGGGAATGCGTGGATTTCTCTCTTTCACAGTCATGAAATATTCACATCTTTGCTCAAACTGTGATTACCCGGAGATAGAGAAAATTGTTCAACTAAAGCTATTGTCCACGTTTAACGCGTAGCTTTAGAGATGCGTGATCGTCATTTTATTCTGTCGACGAAGCTGCAACGACACGATGTCACGACGTTGCTGCTTCGTCGACAGCGCTTCATAGTTTTGTATGTAACTTCACGCCGCGCGACATATATATCAAACTTATAGTGACGAATACGCATCTATGAAGCTACGTGTCCATGAACAGAAGGCCTAAGACACACACACAGTTTTTTATACTTTCTGTTGAGACAGAAAGTATAAAAAACTGTCTCGATGAGTCGAGAGAAAAAAAGTATGACAAAGCTACAAAAATATAGCACAATAAATCAAAAACACAAAGTGCTCCTCTCACTTAAAATCGTAAGCACCATGTACCAGATTGATGGCCACAGAATATAAGGGAAAAGATTATGCAATGTAACAGTCTGTAAAGATACCGTCATTTTTCCTCCCGTTTAGGGAATGGTGCGATGAAAAGAAACATTTTATGTATGTCAACCAAATCGTCTCGAGTTTTTTTGACGATCTTATTTCGTGGTTTTATGCTCTCTCGAAATGTTTCATGTCTTTTACTATGAAAATATTTTTTGTCAAGTTGTTTACTGGTAGGTAAACACATTTAGTAAAGTAGGTACTCAATGAAAGAAGTCGTTTTTTTTAGGTAGAAATAATAACTTCTCTTTCTAGAGCTGTTAGGCATATGGCAAAAAAGGAACATAGGCTGGTAAAACCAGTCTATGTTCCTTTTTTGCCATTCGTTCCAGGACCTCAGTTTCTTTTTTAACAACCTATTGCTCTAGTAGACTGAAGCCTTACTGGGAATGGAAGCCATCAATGATTCCATTCCTTGGATGGATGTCAAATTATTTCTGACTAAAACCCATCTGTATTTTTTCAGTCGTCTTTTGCTTTCCAAAGCTGCGGTTAAACGTTCCTCCAGCCCTGGCAGTTCTCGAAATCCTTGCCCATGCCCATGCTCCAGTAGGCTATGGCCCAACTGGGCCTCTACAGTTTTGCTGATATCCCCTAAGAAATAAAGGCACGATATGTGCAAAACAGGTTGTTCTATCAGTTGTTGCTGCTGTTATGGTAACTTAAACCCTTTTAAAGAATATTCATTAAGATCATACGTTTTGTAATCTTATTCAAATGAACCATTAAACTTTCTTCAATGCATTAAATAATTTTCAGATTTCTTGAAAAAAAAAAAAACTGAAAAGTTTTCAATCTATTTACACATCGTTGCTGTCTGAAATCCGATTTGTATCCGACGATAAATTCCTTCACTGTAGTTGATAGCTATGTTATTGTTTCTATATTGCATTTCAGTACAATGACAAGGCGGGTGCCTCGTTTGGTCTTTATGCTAGTTGACTTGCCTGAAGGTGCATTGTATGTATGCGTTTTAGTTTTAATTTTTATGTGTAATGATGTACAATAAAGAAAATAATAATAATTACATTAAAATTATTCATTAACATACTTAAGAGTAAAATACCTCTAAACAAGGTATATGATTGCCACACGGAGACGGTAATTTATACCGTACTTGTTGTACATTTAATTCGTACCGATAAGACTTTTCTTGAAATTATATAAAACCAATAAAAATCTACAATTCACACTCAACTTGAACCTTTTTCTATAAGTAAATTTTATGACGAAATCTAAATCAACTGTGCAGTGAAACGCCATTTTCAAAAGTAAGTATTTCTCATGAAATTCACTGTGTACTTACCTTTCATCTAAACAGTAGAATAACATCACCAGTTTTCACAAGAATTCTTCCATATGTAAAAGGAAAAAGCACTTATCATAAACTTATGATAAAAATCTTCACTTCAGGACACCTATTTATCAAACTCGAAAAAACCCTGAAGTCCTCTCAAGTCTCCCGTAGCCAATAAATCGTTTTTATTTTCCCTTTGTGCTAGCCGAACCAATGTTATAAAGGCGTAAGTGAATCGCTTCACTTTCACGACTCAGTCACAATCATGAAATTCACATGGCTTTCACATATCCTGAGTTGTAGAATTGAAGTGAAAAAAACTTTGATCCACGCGGATTTAAGAGTTCCTTAATAAAAAGCTGTGAATCTTACGCTATAGACATCGTCAACCTAACCACCTCTAGTTATTTTAGGGTAGTTTTGAGTCCAACCATATCATCATCATCTTCTTGCTCTTGTCCCGTTTTATTCGGGGTCGGTGCAACACCTTTTTTTTCTTTCATTCTCTCCTGTGACTCGTCACGCTATCACGAACTCCACGATTTCCAATTCATCCCATCTTTTCTTTGGCCTTCCTTTTCCTTTAAGTCTAACCGTATGCAGCTAAATATAAGTAAGTGTCAAAATAGAACGGCTGCATCGTCACCGTAACAGGTTGGCAGAAATAGGCACATAGTTCCCTCCTACTTTTCGAATTAAATATTTAAGGACAGCAGAATTCTTTTATACCCTAGCGGAAGCAAAAATGCTCAGCCGACGATGCCTGTCGACACTGACGCTACAACATTAGTCAAGTAGCCAGTAGAGTAGACTAGTCGTATCAAACACTCCTCGATACTTTATTGCACTGCAGCCTCCAGCGTCATTCAGTTTACCACAAAAATATTCAAGTTTCTTCCCAAGTTGATTCATATTCATAATTTGTTACTATTTTTAAAGATCACAGAGTTCGTTTGTGAGATAACGAGGGAACATCAGCGATCATCCCGAAAAAGGAATTTTAATTAATGAATATTCTGATTTGATTAAAAGTCGAGCTGTCTTTAATTTAAACGGCCTTATTGTAGGATTACAATGTTGAGTATTTTGGAGAAAAGAATGCGTTGAAAGGAAATCGACTGAATAATCGTAAATATTGCTTTGTGATTTTTACTCGACTGCCCCGAAAATAGGTTATTTATTTTCAAGACAAAGACTACATGTTTACATGGAAGAAATAGAAATAAGGTGTAGAAATTTTAATTAAAAAAAAGTGTGAGTCGCACGGCTGCTCCAAATAGGTCCAGTTCAGCATAAGTGCCCTGTACCCTGAAATGGAGCCTGACTTTGGATTTCAACTGAACCTTGAGTATGTATGTGTACCTGTTGCTTACGCATGACCTGTAGCTTAAATGGCTGAAAAGATTTGACCAAATGTGGCACCATTAAAGGATCCAAAACCTAGAGTTACATAAATAATAAGAAATTAAAAAAATAATTGCAAACATACTACAGGTTTTTAGGGTAGTAGTAGAAGTACTGACTAGTGACAACAATTCAAATTGGATGGAGTCGCTGGTAAATTGATAGTCAGTTTTCAACTATTGGTAATTTAAAAAAATACATCGTTGTGCATGCTACGATTAGAAAAAAAAATAGCTTTTGAATGTTTTTCAGGTACAAAAATTCCACATTCACCAGACAAACGTTTCTGAAACAATTAAAATTTAATGTTAATTAGTTATATGAGTTTTTCGTCATACGGCTAGAGCCTAAAGGCAACAGACCCTTTTTTTAATGTTCTATAAATGTAAAATCCTGAAACACGTGTATTTTTTTAATTCAAGTTCTTGAGTGATAGCGGGTAGAAAAAAACTTTCCAAATAACTTTCAATGAGCACAAGTTGGACGTCTAAAATAGACTTTTCCTTATGAAACTTTCCTAAGATAGACGATTTAGTATTTAGAAGGTTCATGCCTTCTGGGAGTTAAATAGTCTTATATGTTCCGCTAACTATTTTAGTTAGTCTATATGGAGGGCTCCTTTGGGAAAACTAGCTTCCTCTAATCTTAATTCCTACTTTGGCTTTTGATTTAGCTCAGCGTTAGGTATTTATACACTTTCTTCGTATTATGTAAAGTTATCCAATTACTAGCCCCGCCCGTGTTTAGTGGAAGTGTCTGAATTTTACTGACAAAAACCACTCCTGTACTCCTGTTATCTGGCGTTCCAGGACTCTTGTCAGACCCAGAGTTTCCTTGCGGAAGCCAAGGCTCCGGTAGGTTTCGGCCTTGCTTGGCCCTTTCGGATTTGCTGACAAGTCTTTGAGGCGCGCGTGGAACTACTACGTGATGTCGCGGTACCCTCCCACTTCGCCTTTTAAACGGAGAAGACATTGGATATTTTTAACCTTAAAAAAAATCAGTTATAACTAAGTTACCATTAAGTATGTTCTGATGACAGTGTCGGAGAACGACATTGCCGAATAGGTACTGGGCCAGACAAGGAATTTAATATAGGAAAATTACTATTTTGGTCACCAACGACGTTAAAAAGAAAATCGATGTATTTCTCTTTAATATCTATGACAAACAGATTTTCCTTTGCACAATTACGATACAGTAAAATATTTTTACGAATAGAAATTTGCATCCGCTATGATTAACTCCTACATATACATGAAACCTCATTAACATAAAATAAAAAAGAAAACAAAAAGATATTCCGCTCTACTGTAACTGAAAAAATCCAACTCTCAACAAATAAGAGCAGAAATTTAATAATATTGATTCTCTGTAAAATTACGTACCATTTGATCCAATCTGAACATCAGGGAGCTCATCAAATAACATTATTTGCTAAGCGAAACTCAACCATAACTTTGTAACAATAGAGTGTAAAATTTAGTAGCATTAATCTTTTCTCCCTGAAGGTATAATTTTATACGTACTTTAAGAACAAGCCTGTCATTGTTATAAACAGGTAAGTACGTAGGTTACAAGGGAAATATTAGGTTAGGGACTCGTTCCGAATATGACGTGACTTGTTGTGAACTTTTCGAAAAGGAGAAAATAAACTTCAGCAACAAATAATTGATACTCGAGTTCGCATGATTTGTACCTACAAGGTCGCATGAGTTTTTCTCGAGTTTATTTTTATATGATTAACTAGCTGCTTTTGGTTTCGCCCGTGTGAAAGTAAAAAATCGTCTCAAGAATACATCATCATCTGCCTAGCCTTTTCCCCAACTATATTGAGGTCGACTTCCAGTCAAGCCGGATTTAGCTGAATACCGGTATTTTACGAGGAGCGGCTGCCTACCAAACCTCCACAACCCATTAATTGGGGTAACACGGTACATCGTTTCAAGAATACATATTCCCATGATAAAAGTATTGTATGTGTTAGACCAGGTCATGGTCTACCTGTGTGCCAATTTCATTCAAATCTGTTCAACCGTTTGATTATAAAGGCACATTCAAACTTTCTTCCTTATTATATTGTGATCGTCAGACGTCAGTATCTTTTGAAGTCCAAACAGCAAACATCATCATCATCTCAGCCGAAAGACATCTACTGCTGGACATAGGCCTCCCCCAAGCGTCGCCACAGCGACTGGTCCTGTGCGTCTCGCATCCATCGGATTCCCGTGACCCTCGCCAGGTCGTTGGTCCACCTTGTGGGAGGCCTTCCAACGCTGCGTCTTCCGCACACAACACACATGCACGCACGCAGCAGCAAACATGTAATTGATTAAATCATGAGAACTATGCAGATTATTGCCTGATATGGCCTTTGAGGAAAAAATCTCGCTGATTTGAGTGGACAGGTCCAGCCATTGTAGCTCAACTCACGACTACTATAAAGCTCGATCAAAGAAAAAACATTTGGTTAGGCCGCAGAAAATACTCAAACTGCGTTACAATTAGGTTCTTAAAAAACCTATAACCTGGAACAAATTTTGTGTAAAGATTTGTAACACTGAGCGAAACTGGGGGCAGGTCGCTAGTAATTTGTAAAGAACTAAAAGGATGCGGCCAGATCTGTGAGTAGCAGTTAGTTTTACATAATCATGCCATATTGACAAAATATCACCGTGTAATAAATTCAAATATTAAATTTATTTCAATACCACTGCTCTCAAAATGGTGAAAGAAAACATCGTGAGGAAACCGGCATGTACCAAAAATTCGAAGACGTGACATCCGCCAATCCGCACTGGGCTCGAACGATGGATTATGGCCCATTCCCTCTCCTAGATAGGAGGCCTGAGTCCCAGCAGTGGGAACATTATAAGGCCGATAATGCTAATAAATTAAATACCGTCACGGTAGCGATAAAAAAATGTCACCCCCTAATGACTTCCTCACCCCTTGATCCGCCATTTACCCCATAAATCACGATCATCGCCATCGAACATTCAATAATGATTTATAATTTGAGTTTAACGACAGGCTCATGGAGGAATCAATTTCCCCTAATATCCATACATCATTCGATAAATTATAACGCTTCAGATACCCCAGAAATTCCGGGAATTCATACTTGTAATAAAATAAAATGGGGGAAGTGGGGAGCTTGGTCGTGAAATTGACTTTGAGTAGGCGTTGCTATTTTTTTTTTAATATTAGGAATATAACACACAAATACTCGTAGTACTAGAATTTAAATGACAGATTTTTTAAGTTTCTAAATGAACAGGTAACTATTTGTTGCAACAACAACGAATCAAAGACGAATGGATAGTGTGAGAAGCTGTAGTGAGAAGTGATAGTGTAAAGAAAAGGAAGTTAATGACAGCGCGACGGGGAACGGGATAGAATGGAAGATAAAAAACGAGTTTCGCTAACCCCAAATTTCTCGGGATAGGGGCAGGGAGATGATGAGCAAACGAATTTCCCATTACATGAAATTGAATGTGAATGTCAAAGATTAAGAAGAATAGGGATGAAACTCTCTGCACAAGTACGTATAAAACATTTTGGAGAAAATTACTTACCTCATTGTGGAAACGTCTTAACATACGCGTAAGTAGGCGTACGGTCTTCATCCAAAATAATTTGTCTGAAGAAAATAATTACCGTCGGCATTGTGCTTTCGGCTCGTCGAATTCCACGATGGAATACTTGGAAATATATGGAGAGATAAATTTATTATAGGCTTTTATAGGCGTTAGTTAAATGTGTACGATTAGTTAATTTAATTAGTTTGCCTTGTCAGTTCAGAGACTCGGAGGAAAACAGTTCGGTAGATGTGGTTGGTTAGTAATGAGAGCAAAGGAGACGGCTGAAACCGTGAGATAGAGACAAGTCTCACGTCTTGACTCCTGCCGGAGACACCCCGCAGGTATCAGTTGGCTGGTGGACGGTGAGCAATGGGTACCTCACCATCTGGCTGTCCAGAAAAGACTAAACCCTGATGTCAACTAAATTAATGGAGCCAGTTAAGATCAACTTCTGCCAGGGCTGCGGATTGTCAAAGGAGTTTCCATAGCCCTCGCCAAAGGGGCAACTGTAGGAATGCTGCGGGTTTTAGTCAGTAAAAGTCTGACACTCTCTCTCGTTCCACCTAGAGCAGAAAAAGTTATTTGATGATTTCCCAACTCCTAAAAATCCCTAATTTAGTAGATAATTTAAAAAATAAACATTCTTAAACATAAATTATGGTTCCTTCAAGTTACTTTTCATTCATTTATTTTGTGTTTTCTTTTAAAGTCGAGCTTTAACAATAAAACATCGCACAGTGACAATTTATTGTCCCAGCACTTTTCTGAGAAAACCTTTGACTACCCACTTAAATATGTAGGGCTTTTTAATCAAAGTTAGAGAAGTGGAAGTATTTATTCTAATTAAAATAGAGACATTTGCTAGAAATTTGGTATGACAAGTAAATTGTCACAAATTTTAAGGCCTACTGATATATCATAGACGCGTATGCGTCATTATACGCTTGGTGTACGCCAGTGTGCAGACAGCGTTGTGCCGTCCGCTTCGTCAACACAGTATAACACCAAGTGACAAAGCAACAATGCCGCAGAAACCATGCGTATGGTTTCTTTGGCATTTACTGGAATAAAGCTAGCATTGTATAAGAAGGATCCAATCCAGTCTTTTCGGATCGCCAATCTTTCTATCTTATTTATTATTTGCTTAATTGCAAGTACACCATTCATACATACAAAAAAGGAACTAAAACTTAAAACAGGTACAAACAGTGGGCGGTCATACATCTTCCCACTTTTGCAAGACAATACAGAAAAAATAACTACATTAGCTGCACCAAAATCACACACGCTTATACCTAACAACAATAGATACCAGGAATGTATGTATTTATACCCAGGCCATGTCTTGAACTGCCGACTTCAGACGACCTGGCGTTACATTCCACTTGCTCATGTAATAGAAGGATTGACAACACCAGGTCTTTCTATAATCCCACTTTAACAAGAAAACACGGATGAAATATTTCATCAACTGGCTGCAACAAAATCACAAACTCATATACCAAAAAACAGTAGGTATATCTAACCCCTACCCTGAACTGCCGACCTCAGCCGACTTGATGTTGGGCTCCACTAGCTCATGTAGCCGCAACCACGAAACCTCCAATCAATTCCCTAAATGACCCGTAAATTCAGTGCCCGAAACTTTTTGTACCCACGACCTATTTAGCTTGAACACAGGATAACACGTTAGTATTCCCTGAAGGGTTACGGGTTACAGGTGTGTTACTACACACCTGTTTATCTATATTTCAGTAGTATCTACAGTATATCTCACTTTCATATTATAAAGGCAAAGAGTAAGAATGTGTGTGTGTAATTATTTATTCTTGATTACCCAACTATTTAGGTACTTTAGATTACATAGTACTGCACACTTATAATTATTCAATGACCGAAGTTAGATCTATACTAATATTATAAAGAGGTAAAATTTGTAAGTTTGTAAGTTTGTATGTAGGGGGTAATCTCTGGAACTACTGGTCCGATTTGAAAAAATCTTTCAGTGTTAGATAGCCCATTTATCGAGGAATGCTATAGGCTATATACCACGCTACGACCCACGGGAGCGGAGCAGTAACGAAAAATGCGGGTGAAACCGCAGGGGACAGCTAGTATTTTATAAAATGGGAAAATGTATATGTCGCCGTTAAATTGTAATTACCGTCTTTATAATTATATATTTTTGCTCATATACAGTCACGTCTAATAAATATTATTTATATTTTATCAAAATAAAGGAAATTGTTTGCGAAACCTTACCCGTGTTTAAGTTTCATCTGAGTACGTTCTGCCATTGATTTGAGTGTGGAGAAGTAACGAAAATACACACTCACAAATTAATGTGTGTGATGAATGTGATTGTAATTATTCGTTTCTAACATTCATCGATTTTTTTAACAAGTCAATTGGAGAAGTTAAATACTGCAATCAATATTCAAATAACGTGAAAACACCTTTAAATGTTTCGTTTAGATTTATCCCTGAACTCCTAGCCCGTTTGTCGGTACATGGTAAAAAAACTAGGTACAATGCAATAAATTTTATAGCAGGTTCAGATAGAAATTCCATTCTAGATGCCAAATTTTATCTGCTCGAACATATTTTTAAGCTCTATTCTGTCGATTGTAATTTACTGTTCGATAAAGAATTTAATAAAAGACAGGTTTGGAGAGCGAAAATTAAGATTTATAGGTTATGAAAAGCAATTTAGATCTGGGTAAAGTAGAATTTTTCGTGCGTATAATATTGAAAAGATTTTTATTTTGTGCAATTTTTATCCGCACACATAGTTACAATTGGGATGACGAATAATCTGAGTCCCTAAGCGAATTTAGGTCATAGCTGCCAAGTTCAGCGGAGATTGGCCATCGATGTGAAGGATAATCTTTTTTTAGGGTTTCGTACGTCAGTCGGGAAATACGTGTCCCTTATAGGCACTTTGCTGTCCACCTATTCGTGTCTCACTATCCACACCTATCCGTGTCTCAAGAGCTTTTTACTGTGAAACATATAAAGGTATTCAGTTGAAATTAATATCAAATAATCAAGTCCACCCCATTTTTCGAGGTAAAAAATCATGAAAAACCGACTCTTCTAGAATGAAACAAGAAGGCGTGTCAATTCACTAAAAGTCTGATATATCCTCTTGCTCCCCTATATACCAGAAGATCTCATCAAATAATTTCTCATCTCACAAAAATCAGGTATTCTATTTCACGAAAATGAGTTCATGAAATACTATATCTATTTGAAAGAAGAGCTGGAGAGATGCAAATAATTAAGTTGATGTCCAACTCTTGCTATTCGGAAATCATTTTGCAACTTTAACAAAGAGCTTTTCAATATCAATATTGAACACCCGGTGACTTTTGAACCCTCCAATCAATGGAATGTCTTCCAAAGTTTAAATTTAGGTCGAAATTATCTTTATTATGTTCCTTTGTATATTCTGTATTCTGTAGAAGGTTATCCCAAAGATCCCCGGGTTGTAGCTATCACTAAACACAGATTCCATCAGGGAGTTTCACTCCTTAGCTGTCCACACAATAGATGTGCACAATGTATTGTGTGGACATGATGTCCACCATGTACCGGTGGCGCATCGCCGTACGTCTGTTGGTCCGATGGTGAAATGGGCTTGGCAAAATATAGTATACTAGCGAACTACCCTAGCTTCGTATGGATATTATAACTCTATCTTTGAAAAACTCGGTTTTTCTTTACTATAATAAGCATGTAACGATTATAACCACAGAACATATAAATAGCACCTTAACCTGTCTTGTGAATGACTCTGTCTATTGGTGAAAATCGAGTGTAAATCCAGTTTTTTTTTAGTTTCACTTACAATTACATACAGGCAGGTAGATGCAGTAAGAGAATTTGTTTTGTAATATGTAAAATAATATATGATATGTAGGTATAATCTATACTGTATTTTTAATTTACACCTATATATTACGTGTATTTACCATCCAAACATTCATAAAAATTTGATAAGCTTATTAAACTTTTCACTCCATTTTTTCAGGTAAGCCTCAGTTTGATTAAATTCCGTCAGCAATTTTCACACGGGGTGAGTACATTTTTGGGTACTTTCAGTCAATAATTCCCTTGGGAAGGTGGAATATTAAACGTCAGTTGCTCCCGGTCTCCGGAACGAGTAACTCGTCAGGATTACTGTCAGGTAACGCGATTGGCTGCTACGTTGCATGCTGCGGGTTCGATTCCCACACGGAACAAATATTTTACTACGGCCTATTTAGATTAAAGTATGAATAGTGCCCATCAGGATCAGTTCCCCATCATAACCTTCTCAAATGTCGCAGGCCCATAAAAGAATGCTTGAAATGTCAGCCAAATACTGAAAGTTGGCAGAACCCACTGCCGTAGTCAAAGAGGGGCTTCGCGGGGTAGTGCTTTGGGGCTTCTTTTTGAACTAGGGAAAAATTCTCCCACCAAAATCTAAATAAAATAGTTTGCAACACTACTTTAATCATGGCAACTCATTTAAGTCAGGAAAAGTCTGTCAATCCCTCCCACTCCACTCAGAGCAGGAGAAGTTATTAGATAATTTTTCACATAAAACAATGGACCTCAGATTTTTTTGCTCTAGAGCCGTTTATTTTTTACCTACGCGGTTAGATTTATTTTCGTTCTGCCAGTGGGCAGAACCTAGTAACAAAATAAATCTAACTGCATTAGTAATCCATTTAAATACCTTAATATATCAATCTCCTTAATCTGACCCTTATCCTCAAGGACATAAGGACATCTAGTATGTCTCAATTATAAGCCTGCTTGAGATCCATACGAATCCGACATTCCTGGCGACACAAATGGGCATTCCTGTGAGAATAGGGTCGGTGGAATGCAATTTGTTCCCAAAAGCTGCGAATAAAGAAAATAACTTAATCTTAGAATGCGTGAAATCTATTTGAGTTTAATTGTTTTGTTTCTTTTGAAGTTCAAAAAGCTTTGTGTGTTAGTTTTAGGTGAGAATTCTACAATAGAATCTTTGCTATTTGTCACCAACATCGACGGGCTATACACTTCTTATGTGAAAGAAAATAAAAGAAAAACATTTTTTTTTTGCCTCGCACTACTTATTAAAACATATACATCTATATTATGTAAAAGGAAAAACTGACTGACATATTTTTATCATTATGCAGGCCAAACGACTGGGTCTAGTAACGCGAAATTTGGCAAATGTTTCCCTTTATGATGTAGGCGAGCTTTAAGAAGGGGTTTAAAAAAATTCAATTTTAATGGAAAATTTGACAAAGAGAAATTATATTTCTTGGGTAAAAACTTAGCATAAATAGTAACCTAAATAAATAAACAAGGTTTTCATTATTCGATTTTCAAAACTAATAGTTAAAATAGTTTAAAGGTTGTATGAAGAATATTATTTCTTGGATTAATATCTTGAAACTTGCCACAAACTCTAATCAAAAAGAATAATAAAGACTGTCACTATTAACTTTTCAAAACTTCTCTAAAAATACGGTGTAAGGGAAATTAAAAAGGTCAAAGTCTTTGTTCATGTTTGGCACATGAGTCCGGAGCACGTCCACTGTTGGACCTAGACCTCCTCCAAGCGTCGCCATAACGGCTTACTTCACTAGAATAGATTAGACAGGTAGAGAATTTATAGAAGCTATTTTTTATCTCGGTAGTGTACCTTTTTGGGACTCTGTAGCTCCAAAAGAAAAACAGAACCCTTATAGGATCACTTTTTTCGTTTTATGGAGGCGAACCTGCTGACACGAGCAAGTAGCTACTAAATGCAATTTAGTTACAATTCCCAACACGCATCCGGGTGTCGAAACCAATCTATTTAAGTATACACAAGCTAATTTGTTATGTATGTAGAGAGACCTATGTTTTATTCATTCGTTTATATATTCAAGAGAGGAAGCTCTTTAAAAGGCCTTGTAAATTGTGGCTAGCAAAAGAATTTAATTTTATACAGTGGGACATATACGAGTAAGACCAGATATTAAAATGTTCTCCGCCTGAAAGTCGTGTCTGAATGCATTAGTTCTTTGAAGTTGTGAACTTGAAAATATACGATTAGCATCTTGTGGGTTATGCTATCCTGGTACTTTTTGTCGTGATGGTGAAGCCTGGCTTAACGTTGATGGCGATGCTGCTATGGGTTTCTAGAATGTCATGGGGCTCCGTAACCGTAACCAGAATCGATATTAAAGGTTCAAATAAAAGCAAAGTCAGGTTACGACAGGTTTTTGTTTGTTTTGCCTGGCCAAATAAAATGATGAGCGGTAATACCTAGTCATTAGATGATTTCCCACCCAAAAAATATAATAGTCCGAAATTAGTATAATATTATTCTTATCCGATCCAGAATTACATATCCATAACATTCTTGGTTTCTATCCCCAGCTACGAGAAATGTTTCAAAGATGCACAAGTATTACTGATATGTATATAATACGATTAATTATTTATTCTCTACATTATCATTTCTGAGTAGTTATCCCGCTAAGAGCAGAATACCAAAATAATATAATCAGTCATAAATTATTTATGATGCGATCGCTAATGAAGCAGTAATCGAAAAATAGTCAATGTCGAAGACTCTGGGACATGGGTTGACTTTAGAAAGGACAACCAAAACCAAACGAATGCAAAAAAAGATCAAATAAGTGGGTTTTAGTCAGTAAAAGTCCCGCTCCGCCCAAGAGTGCGAGAAGTAATTCTGATGATTTCCTACCTTAAAAAAAAACTTGAGATTGCAAGCTTTGAAGCACAGAACACATAAAAGAGGTTAGAAAAAGATCAACAGGTAAGCATAAAACTTACTTTTTAAAGTACTACTGAAATTCTGAATATAAAAAAAACTTGAAAATAGTTTGTCTATTCTACCCTTCTTTAAAATCTGGTGTTAACAACGCCATCTACACGTGGATGCTTAAACTGAATAGTGTCAAAGTTCAAACTAAGAACGGGTTGCAGTTCAAACGTTAGTTGTTCAGTGGCACCAGCATAGATGGCGTTTTACACTTCCCTTCCTTTGGACTATGAAAAACGTGGGGTTTATGGTTTATAGAAAGTACTGATTTTACAGTAAATCAATATTTTGTTTCGCAGTACTACCTAATGCTAGATATAATTTACCTTAATTGCATGCATTAGAGCTCAACTTTTACCAACTTTATATCAATTACTTTTAATATAAGGAAACCCGCAATTGATTTAAAAAGATATAGATATTTACATATTTTGTGTCAATGAGAAAAATTCACACCATCAGTTGGCGACTCTTGGCGGTCAAGTTTTTTCCTTTGAAAACGGGTACATGACGTTTACGTCTAATATTGACGTTGACGTTGATATGCCTAATTAATGTCATTAACATTTTGACAGCCGCCTAGATCTAACGCCTCAGTGCTGCCACCTTGTGAGCCTCATTTTAGAAAACCCTCATTATAATGTCTGTTTCAATTTCCTCCAAGTGACCATAACTTCCTAGTACTTTCGGCCCAAACGCGTTGCTATTAGCAACCAATTGAAAGTCTGAATGAATACCTTTTTTGTTACTTGCTGCAAAGCCTCAGCATAGATCTATTTTTTTTTACAGTATTTTGATAATCTTTACGCTATATATGCTGCTGCAAAGTATAGTCTTTTCAGAGCTACTTACCTATAGTACTTTTTATTTTACTTAAACTGTTGTTACAAATACTAGAACTATTACCTATTTAATAAAATTAAGAAGATTATTTTTTGATTATTAAGATTTATTAATTTTGTAATTAAAGCTTTTGTGATTGACAAAGAGACTAAGTTCTTATAAAAAATACTAATTTCAAAGTTTTTTGGCGAAGTTCTCATAAACGTCAATATAGTTTATTTGCCAGAAACATGGAATTCTTCATTAGAAGATGTTAAATACAAAAAAGTCGTTACACTTGTTTCATCAGTAATTGGTATACAAAAATATTAGATATTAAAGTTATATTGTCATAATAATATATTAACTTAAACACCACTTAAACAGTTCAACGGCAGGAAATTAATCTAATAATTTATTAAAGTTACAACAACCATTATTATTTACAACCACTGATCAAAAAGTAGTAAGTAAATCAGTTTTTATTTCCACCTGAAACTTAAACCACTTTATCGGTACCCTTTACATTTTATGTCCCCCTAGTACCTTTTGCCCGAGCGCTGAAACCTTCAGCGCGTTTCTATGGGCAATGTGACGCTTCGAGCTACGTCATAAATGACGTAGACGTGAAATGGAAATAGTAGAATGTACTATGTAGTCCCCAGGCGGACTGATTTAGGGGAACTTTGTAAAATGAGGGTCTTGTTTGACACATTGTTACGTTTTCTGACAAGGTTTTGTAGATATTGAAAGATCATAATTTTAATTATCGATTAGTATTAGTAAGAAAAATTAGTAGTTAACTTAGTGCCTTGGAAAGCACGTAAAAACGTTGGTCTCGGTTAGCTTTGTAGATCTTTGACAGTAGTGACGGGTCCCAGAAAGTCAGCCTAACCGTAGGTACCTAATGCTAGTCAAGAAAGCGGGAGTAGTAGTCATTAACGTTTGAATCCCCAACCGGTCCTATGAGACCGCGCTGTTATTGTTTTACTATTGTGTCTCGTTTCGCGGGTATCTGAGTAATTAAGTATATGATTTATCACCAAAAAAAGTGTCTTCCAAATTGAATAATATGTATTATCATTGAACCGGGCGCAATCGCGGAAAACTCGAGCTGATATTTATTTTTATTGTAATATTGAATAGGTACCTACGGTATTAAAGAAAGCTTAGGTATTATGAAACTTCACACGTTACATTTAGTATAAACACAAATATTGTATTATACGGCATCCACATTCTAATGGACAACATTTTTTCTGTATCAAGAACTAAATTTATACTGTCTAAAATATAAGCATACATTTTGAGAAGCCAAAGGAAAAAAAGTACCTAGGTAGTCACACGGTTATTTTGTTTTGCAAGGGATGTCGCCATCTAGCGGTATCACGGTGAACAACAATCTGCACTAGATGTAAGCTATGTTGTTATATGACCGAACAAGTTTGAGCAACGCAAAGCTTGGCGTTGGGGCCACCCTACGTTAGATGTCGCTGTTAGGCGAATTGAACAATTGTTTAGCTAAATAGTCCTTCTTCACCTCCTATCCTATCCTCTGGTGAGACAATTGCTGAACATTAGGATTAGACAGAGTACTAGTGTTTTTCGGCCACATAGCCAAGAAAAATGGTTAAAACTTTGAACAGCTCATCGTAACTGGCATGGTTGATCAACCAAATGACTACTATTTCTACAGTTAATTAATATTGAGCATTTAATTAATAATACTTTAACATTTAAACTAAATTAATAACTGTAGCACTTGCCGAGCTACAAGTCCAGTTTTGTAAATTAAAGATACGAAATTACACCAAGTTTACATTACAGTTTCCACATTGACTAATGTGCGAAAATATAACATCTAGGAAAATTCTCGCCAAAACCTGCACTTTTATTTCAATACTCTGTAAAAACCTTTAATCGTGACGTCACCCCCTACGTCATCTCGTAGCGTTGACCTTGTAACCCCAGAGCTACGCAAGAGTGAAAAGACGCTATACAAAATGGATTATACCCGTCTCTTTCTTCATTCATTCAAGGAAAATACGAGGAAAACGTAGTATGTACCGTAGCGTAGAGGGTAGTATTAGAGGAGTACAACAACATGAGATAGCAATATTATTCACCCTTAAGTTGCTGCTACCCTAGTACGTATGACCGGAGCGCTGAGTCATATTCTTGCGGTCGAGGGCATTTTCAATGGCAGCGTAATAAAATGATATACGAGTATGGTTATGGTGGTGTAGTTTTTTTCCTTTGCTGGTTTACAATTTTCGGTGACATTTTTGAGTTCAATTAAATAAAAAGCAAAGTTTTGTTTTAGAAAAGAATGTCAATATTAATAAAAACCAAATTAAAATAATTGGTTTTTGTGGGAAATATTCCTTTTAAATTATTCTGTAGTTTTCTAGTCTCTCGTTTTACTATTGTAATGTTTACCCCTCCCCTTTTTCCTTCCAAACCTCTCTGTCTAGTCTCTGGTCTTAGAAGGTTTTGACAGAATGACGTCTATTAGCTCTATTTTTGAATAAAACTTACCTCTTATTTTTATCGTTTTCATTGGCCATTCTCCGTCTGTCGTCACCACGGAGCAAGTACACAAAGGTCGTCACTGTGTTCATTATTTGTAGTTTCAGTATCCATCTCTTTAAGGTTCTGACACATTGGTACTTTTTCAGCTACAATCATCGACAATTTGCCCTTAGTGCGAATTCTGAAAGCTTCAGTTTTGTTTAATATCTTATGACTAATGGTGTCCTAGTACCATTGAGACGAACAGTTCAGTTCAAAGCCGGACCATGTTTCCAGCATGTTTTCATGAACATTATTTGCCGACCCTGAAATTGTTTGAAGGCTTTATTCACTGCCCCTGTAGCCTTTGGTGCCCTAGTAACTTCAAACTAAACATGTCGACTTGGCAACGCGTGGCAAAACTTGGTCGAGTATTGTTATCATGATTGAAATCAAGGAATGTTATCCTGAATATGTTTCATTAATAAAATTGTGTGATCCCAAAATAAATTCTTGTCATCATCATCATCATCAGGCTAGCCTTTTCTCAACTATATTGGGGTCGGCTTCCAGTCAAATTCCTAATAATATCATATCGATGAAGAATTTAGGAAAATTTATATTTTTATCACCTGAAAAATAAATACACCACAAAGCATAATGTGCATGGGATGGGAGAAAGTAAGTAAAAGGTAGATCGGTTCACCTAGTGAGAATCGCAAGAATTCGTTCAAGACGCATAATTATATAGGGCTGGTCGTTGTGGAAATACTTGGTGAAAGCCTACACTTAACAGTGCACGTCTTTCGGTTGAAATGACGATGATGTCTTATTTTCGGAGCTACGAAACCTTTTGTAGTTTTTATCTACCTCATTGGGAATACAGGGAAGGCCTTTAAAGCTACTATACTCAGACTTATTTAGTCATAGCACTGGTTGAATGTTAAAAACTAATTTTAAGCGGGGTTGTCACCATTTTCAAAAGTTGGGTGCACTGAGAAGCGCGGGAACAATTTGACTTTTGGTATCGAGATTGTGTGTGTGAAGATCGGGTTGAAAAAAATTCTTGAATGAGATTGGTGTCATGAACTTACTGTTTGGACATAACTTATAGGATCAATGACTATTATTTAGTATTTATTAATGTTGTTGTACAACTTTTCTGAAATGTATGGAACAATAAATAGCGACATACATTGTTTTGCTCATTTGTGCTCGCATTTCACCCAGATGACGTTCACGAGATTTATGAACTTTGATGATATCGAAGAGAATAGTTTTTACTTTTACATACTAACTCGCTTTTGTCCACAAATTCGTTCGCGTGAAAGCTGGTTATAGCAGATGCAAAGTCAAAGTTTGGTATAAAGTAACTTGAAACTTTGTTGTGAAAATGTCCCGTTGCCGCGTTGGCGCGAATAATTTGGTTTTCAGTTCCTTCATACCTAGCGATACATGTTGCCTTAGTACTTTTTCAGGCGAAAGCAGCCTTCGTCTCGTCGCTATGGTACTGAAACCTGTGTCGACAACGTTTTCCAACAACAACAAAATTTAGAGAGTGGTTGTTGTGAGCTTGTTCTTCTATTTTTTTTTTTTGGAAACCTTCTCAGTTGTTTTCTTTAATTATTCAAATTATAGATCGCTAAAGAAAAATAGGTGCATGTTTTTTATATTTTTTTAGACTGAACTAAATAACGTAACTGTAATTACTGACCTCAGACAACTTTCAATCGTTTCATGAATTTCAGACTACGATATCTATATACTCTTCGCACCTAATGGATCCCTAGTACATTTAACCCAAACGCTGAAACAACGTGGCGCTGTCGGGCCACGCCCGTCCTGAAAATTTCATTCAGGCTGAAGAGCGGTGCCGGTTTTTATCACAAGCTGTCGCTACGAAGTTCGTAGCAGCGTACCGATGTAGTTGCTACGACTTGCTACGGTCCGCTACGTGTTTTTGTAAGATTTAAAAAATATTCATGGTGTTGTTGTGCTTTTTCTTGAGCCCAACATAAAAAAACATTTTGGATAGTTTCATACTAGCACAACGATAAAACGCAAACGAAATCTGTTATGGAATACGAAGTGCGTGAGCAGCGCCATCCATCGTCTAAATAGAGAGGTTCTGGTGTTCGCGCCGTCAACATGGTTGTCAATAGTTGTCACTAATATGGTCTTGAATAAAAATATATTTTTCTCCTGTTAAATGTGCTTATTTCCCCCATAAACCTTCAGGTTATGGGCCCAGGAACTGCCAGTAAGTGAAATCAGAAAATGATTTGTAACAATAACAGTGATTTGAACTAAAACAGTTCGTTACTATTGCATTGCTGTTTGTTGTTTTTGGAGTTGAAGAAACTTCGATATGGCTACATCCATTAAGATTGATCGTCTTACTGGTGAAAATTACGATACGTGGAAGATACATATGCGAGCCATCCTAATCAAGAACGATCTATGGGAATATGTATCGGGAGATTTACCTAAACCACATTCAAGTGATTCGAAATATGCCGACTGGAAAAAAGCGGACAGAAAAGCCGAGTCAGACATATTGTTGACGGTGAGTCCTAGTGAATTAGCTGCATTAGACGGCTTGGAAAGTTCCAGTGCTATATGGAATAAGCTGAAATCTATTTACCAGTCGAGCGGGCCTGCCAGAAAAGCGTCGTTATTGAAAAAGCTGGTTCTTACTCGCATGCAGGAAGATGATGATTTGAAGAAACACATCGCAGATTTTTTCGAAGCAGTGAAAAATCTCAAAGAAATTGGTTTAATTGTTATTGACGAACTTCTAGCCATATTATTATTGTACAGTTTGCCGGATTCGTTCGCCATGTTTAGAACGGCAATGGAATCACGCGACGATTTGCCATCTACTGAAACATTAAAGGTCAAGATTATCGAGGACTACGAAGGTCGAAAATTCAAGACTGTAGACCAAGGGACTATGTTCGTCAAGCGTATCAATAAATATAAAAATACCAATCAGAAGAAAAATAATAATCATCAAGGTCATACAAATAATTTCGAGTGTTATCGTTGTGGTCGTCGTGGGCATTTAGCAAGAGAATGCAAGACTAAGAATATTGAAAAATATAAGCAAAGCGCACAAAAGTTAGAATCCAGTAAAGACAGTGAGCAAAAGACAACTATGTTATTGAGTACTACCGAAGAGGTTATGTTGGGTGAGAAATTAAATCCTATTTGGTGCATCGACAGTGGATGTACGGGTCATATGTGCAACGAAAAGCAAATGATCGAGGATTATACGCGGCTGGACTCCGAACTAAGTTTAGCAAATAGTGACAGAACCCAAATTACCGGTGCTGGTAAGGTAAGGATTTCGGTAGACACGGGCAGTGAAGAACGCCAAATTGATATAGAAAAAGTGTTCTACGTATCCGATTTACGTACAAATTTACTATCAGTGGCCAAGATGACTGATCGTGGGTTCGAGGTTCGCTTCAGAAAGAATGATGCGATTGTGATTGACAATAATGATAAAATTCATATGCGGGCAGACCGTGTTGGTAACCTATACCATGTTCGGATGAGTCAGAACTGTGTCAATAATGTTGAAGCTGTGAACAATTCACTAGACACTTGGCACAAACGTCTCGGACATCTCAACGAACGCGACTTGAAAGCTATGGCGAAGAATAGCTTAGTACACGGGCTAACATTCAAGGATGATGAAAAATTGTCTGAATGTGAGATCTGTATAAGTGAAAAACAGACTTGCAAGCCTTTCCCAAGGAAAACAGAAGGTCGTACAAGTGAATTATTAGAAATAGTGCATAGCGATGTTTGTGGCCCCATGACACATCAGTCTTATGGAGGTAAAAAATATTTTGTTACATTCATTGATGACAAATCCAGATGGTGTGAAGTCTACTTCATAGCAAATAAAAGTGATGTCTTGAATGCATTTAAAACCTATAAAGCCTATGCAGAGAATTTAACAGGGAAGACGATCAAGTACCTTCAGTCTGATAACGGACGTGAATATATAAACAAGGAGTTTGATGAGCTATTGAATAAAGCTGGAATCAGAAGAAGATTGACAGCACCCTATACACCCCAACAGAATGGGATCGCTGAAAGAAAGAACAGGACATTAGTTGAGATGGCACGTTGTATGATGCGTCAAGCAGGCAGTCCTCCCTTTTTCTGGGCAGAAGCAGTAAATACTGCCAATTACATAAGGAACCGGTGCCCAACTACAGCATTAAATGGTCAAATACCGTTTACGCTATGGAAAGGGAAGAAACCCACTGTAAGATATATGCTTGAGTTTGGTGCAAAAGCTTATTACAAAGACAAGGGAAAACCAAAAGGTAAATTTGAGTCTCGTTCGCAGTTAGGAATATTTGTGGGCTACGATATTCAATCTAAGGCATATAGGATACATGACCCTACGACAAGAAAAATAATAGTGAGTCGTGACGCGAAGTTTATGAATGAGACAGCGTTTAGACATGAATATAAAGAAATATTTGATGAAGAAGAAGACACTAGTGAAGAACAAATAAGTGTTGAATTGAAGGCGTCTAACGCGAATAATGAAAGAGAGGAAGATAGAGACAGAGGCCAATTACATAGAAAGAGAAACTCAACTGTTTCGTGGGAAAATTTAATAGAACCTACTAAAAGAGGAAGAGGAAGACCTCGTTTAATTCGTACTGGTATGATGGGCAGACCAAGGAAAGAATATCATACAGTAAAAGAGGATGATACAGATAGTGAAAATGAATCAGATAAACCGAATGACCAAATAAGTGCAGGGATAGCAGTGATAGAACCTGCAATGATGTGGAAAGATATTGAGAAGAGAAGCGACGTAAATTTGTGGAAATGTGCCCTAGAAGATGAGTATTTGTCACAAATAAAGAATAAAACCTGGGAAATTGTACCAAGACCAAAACAACGAAAAGTTATTGGAAATAGATTTGTGTTTAGTACGAAAAGTACAGGCAAGAAAGTGCGCCTCGTCGCGAAAGGATGCTCACAACGGCCAGGGGAGGATTTTCACGAGACCTCGTCCCCGGTTGTGAGATCGTCATCAATAAGGCTTATCGCGGCTTTATCAGCCGAATTAGGATTAGAAATCCATCAAATGGACGTGGTAACGGCATACCTTAACGGTTCACTCGATGAAGAGGTATATATGGAAATTCCAGACCAGTTAAGCGAAGTTCTAGAGGGAGTACTCGCAAAGGAAAAGATTGGTTCCCAGAAGAAAATAATAACAGAAAAGAACATACTTCAGACAGCTAAACGCTGGAATAAGGCTCTTAATGAATGTGTGGATAGTGTGTGTCTGTTAAGAAAATCTTTATATGGCTTGCGTCAGTCAGGGTTGCAATGGCATAAAGAGTTAGTGAGAAAGTTGAGTGATATTGGTTTTGAAAGTTTGCCGCAGGATCCTTGTGTATTTATTGCACAAAAAGGTGAACAAGTGATGCTAATTGGTATATATGTTGATGATATTATTATATCAACAAATGATGATGCATGGATGAAAGATATAAAGAATAAGTTATCGAATGCCTTTGAAATGAGAGATATGGGTAAGATATCAACTTGTTTAGGTATTGAGTTTAGTCGTGATGATGAATATAGAGTGTACTTAAGTCAAAAATCATACATAGACAAACTATTAGAACGGTTTAGTATGAGTGAGTGTAAATCTGCTGTCACACCTATAGATGTAAACGTTAAATTAGAGAAGCCTGAATGTGTCAGATGTGATATAATGGAACAATATCCGTATCAAAGTTTGATAGGTGCGTTGATGCATCTGGCCGTATCAACGAGACCAGACATCACGTACGCCGTCAATTATTTAAGCCAATTCAATACAAATTACGATATTGAACATTGGAAGGCCGCTAAACGTGTGCTGAGATACCTGAAAGGTACATCAGATTATGGACTAGTGTATGAAAGAACAGGTTTGCCTCTTTTTGGTGTGGTTGATGCAGACTGGGGAGGAAATACGATTGATCGTAGATCCTATTCAGGTTTCGCATTCATTTTGGCAGGTGCTCCGATTAGCTGGGAGGCAAAAAAGCAGCGGACCATTGCTTTATCAAGCACCGAAGCTGAGTACCTGGCCATTTCCGAAGCTACTAAAGAGGCCATGTATTTGCGTGATGTTTTGGGTAGCATTGCGATTAAATGTGAGTGTGTGATGTTATTTAATGATAACCAGGGCGCGATCAAACTAGCTCAAAGTAGGAATTACCATCCAAGAACGAAGCATATCGATGTGAGGCACCACTTTATTCGAGATATGTGTGAACAAGGTGTAATCGATCTTAGATATTTATGTACTGACCGAATGCCTGCTGATACACTCGAGAGCAAAAAAATCGCACATCATGACTTGTTATGTTAAAACCGTTTTTGTCATGAATGTGAATGGATTTTGAAAGAAATGCATACACAAGTTGAAAGACCATTTCTTTACCTTTCTAATGATATGAAATACAGTGTAAAAAAATACCCTTGAGAAGTTTAAGAGCACAATATCCAACATAAGAGTAAAATTACCAAATTTCACTTATGAAAAAATGACAGTCAAACTTAAAATTCTTGGTTAACCAGTTAATTAATAGAGTGTATTCTCTCTCTTAGCCTTAATTACAGCTGTTAATCGATATTTCATGGACCGTATTAATTTTTCCATGAAATTGTATGGTATAACCTTCCACTCCTCGTCAATGATAAATTGACACTCTTGGAGTCGCGAAGAACCAAGTTTTTAGGGTTCCGTAGCCAAAATGGCAAAAACGGAACCCTTATAGTTTCGTCATGTCCGTCTGTCCGTCTGTCCGTCTGTCCGTCTGTCACAGCCGATTTACTCGGAAACTATAAGTACTACAGTGATGAAATTTGATGGGAATATGTGTTGTATGAACCGCTACAAAATTATGACACTAAATAGTAAAAAAAAGAATTGGGGGTGGGGCCCCCCATACATGTAACTGAGGGATGAAAATTTTTTTTTCGATGTACATACCCGTGTGGGGTATCAATGGAAAGGTCTTTTAAAATGATATAAAGTTTTCTAAAAAACATTTTTCTTAAAGTGAACGGTTTTTGAGATATCAGCTCTCAAAGTCGTAAAAAGTATGTCCCCCCCCCTCTATTTTTATAACTACGGGGTATAAAATTCTAAAAAAAATAGAGGTGATGCATGCTAATTAACTCTTTCAACGATTTTTGGTTTGATCAAAGTATCTCTTATAGTTTTTGAGATAGGTTGATTTAACTGTAATTTTGGTTAAGTTATTATATTTGCTGCTACGGAACCCTTTGTGCGCGAGCCCGACTCGCACTTGGCCGGTTTTTTTTGCTCTAACTCTTCTTTTAAGATCATTCCAGACATGTTCAATTGGATTAAGATCAGAACTACGCACTGGCCTCCCTATCACGATGATTCCAATGTTTTCCATGTAGTGTCCAAGTGGTCTAGTGACATGCGATATGGTGTTGACGAGCATTAAGAAAAAAAAAAATTCCATAAGTTACACCAGCGGCTTCACAGATTCTCCGAGCAATTTTTTGACGTATCATGGTGCCATCAACCCTCTCGATTTCGGCCAGGCATTTGCCCCAATGTATGAATACAAATCAGTTTTACTGTACAACATTTTGCCACCCCAAAACGCCTCCAAAAGCAACATGATTGCTTATGCAGCAGTGTTAAAATTAGCCTGATGACCTTCTATGGATCCTAAAGCGTCCATCATGGTCATGTAAGTCATTCTGCAGTTATCAGAAAACACTACAGTTTGCCATTAGTCATACACGTAATTTAAGTGTACCGTGGCAAATTGTCACCGGGCTTGTTGGGGAGCTGTGGTCAGTTTGGCACCATTTGCTGGATGATGTGCAGTCAGAACTGCTTCATCCAGTCCTTTTCTAATTGTCCACTGATTTATACTGACATTGCGAACTTCTTAAACCTTTTGTCTCACTTCAATCGCAATCGATAACCGATTTCTCACAGTACTTGTTACAACAAAGCGATCATCACGCCCTGATCCTATGCGCCACCGGCCAGGTCCTGGTCGCCGAATGTGCCCACTGGTCTCTTGAAACCTTTGGTATATCCGAAGATTAGGGAAGCGGCTAAAATTTAGCTGTCGAGTAACTTCATTTGGTTTATGGTATGTTTTGGGCAAGGTTATTACTTGAACAGCTTCTACGGGCGTAGTACCCATATTTTTCTGGTCAATCCATCTGCTTCCAGTAGGGACACTATCACGTTGACGGATACTGAGTAAAAATCTAAAAAAACACCCCTTTTGTAGCTCTGGATCAAGGTGAAAGTTGAGAAATGCAAATGAGTGAATTTGGGAAATTGGGTGTACGGTTGATTTTTGTGAATTACGTGACGGCCAATGATCGTAATATGGTTTTTTGTAAAGCTAACCTTACATCCTTTAATTTTGTTTAATCATTTATACTCCATTTCTTTGGATATAAGGAAATATCAGTATTAAACCAAATTCCAACCCATGTGCGATTTTTTTGCTCTCAAGTGTATTTTGACCAAAGGCTTGAGTGGAACAAAGCATTATGAGTGTCTGCGTAATTTAGGTATGATGGATGAATGTATGTGAATGTCGAAGATACATGCTCATGACTTCGAGGGGAGGTGTTATGGAATACGAAGTGCGTGAGCAGCGCCATCCATCGTCTAAATAGAGAGGTTCTGGTGTTCGCGCCGTCAACATGGTTGTCAATAGTTGTCACTAATATGGTCTTGAATAAAAATATATTTTTCTCCTGTTAAATGTGCTTATTTCCCCCATAAACCTTCAAAATCCAATAATTTATTTTAATCTGTACTATTGACTAGATACATTATGAGGTTTACAATAAAGACTATTTTAAAAACAAATAATAAGATCTTTGAATAGTAATTAAATTTTCCTTTCTTATGTTGTAGTTACATTTTAATTATGCAAAAATATCTTACTTATTGGCATAATCATAATTATATTATAGTCAGTAGTTGATGCAAGAGCCTCAATCAACCACTTAGGTTTTGTTACGAACATGAGATTCACTCTTGGACACGTCAAAATCATGGCAATAGGGCTCCTAAGGAGTGGTTATGAAGTCGCCAAGGCGTCCTGCGCGGGCGGGAAAAGTCATTGGATAATATAAAACTAACTAAACTAAAAAAAAAATGGGTTACTTATAGCTGATGGACTTGGATTTTGGAAAAGATCGAAACAACACAAAAGGGTATAAAGTTTAGAAGAACACCACACTTAAATAAAAATTGGTTCACGAATAACCTATATTGATGACAAAAAAATGATACATTTATATGATAAATAAAGTTTCAATATACAAAGTTTGCTGCGAAAAGTTTAGTCTTGTAAATCCACGTCTTTGGGGGCGTGTGTTGAACTATTTTCACACCCTTACGTTTTGTCTCAGTCTTTCTAATGCTGTCTTTGTCGAGGCTCCGCCCCTAAGCGACTTCCCAACCCCTCTTTCACTTTTCCTATCCCTTCAACGTCCTCTTAAGCTTATGTGTGCCTGGTACAAAGTAGACATTTTCCGCTCTAATCGGGATTTCCAGAAATCTATTAGCCAGGCGCGAATTAGCTTTTCGCGTTTTCCGCTTATCCGTCCCCCTAATCCCTGTCCCCCCGCAAACATTTAAAGTGAGTTTCCATTTCTAAGGAATTTTCTTTCATCTCTTTATAGTTATGCTGCCCCAGTAGTTTGGATGTGAGCGCTAAAGGTTTCTTCTACGCATTATTACTACGGTCACGGTTGTCGGGGTACCCACCCTAGCTTTTTCATCAGTTTCTTAGGAATTTTCCTATTCCTTCTTTCTGTTATGGTGCCCTAGCACAATCGACTGGAGCGCTGAAGCATTTCTATAGGCGTCGTTGCTACGGTCATGGTCGTCGCGGCGAGTCCTGTTTTCAAGAATTTCCTGCGTCTTCTTATAGTTATGTTATCTTAGTACTTTCGACGGGAACGCTGAAGGCTTCCCCTTCACGTCGTTGTCGCCGTAGTGGCGGCACCCTCAAGCTTTTCATTTCAGCCTACATTCATTCAACCATCCCCTTTGACGTATGCTATCCTAGTACTTTATACAAAATCATTGATGGAGGCATTTTTGCTACGGGGCGGTCGCCGTAGCTGCGTGTTTTGCATTGTTACGAATATTTTGCACTAAAAACGGAACTTAGTAAAGAAAAGTATGCTTATAATATTTTCCAAGAATCAGGATTGCAAATAATGTTCCTTGGTAAATTTGATTTTAGTGCTTGGCAAGTATTTACAATAAACAAAAAAACCATACTAACTTCATCGTAGTCTGTTGTAACATCATAATTATAATCTTTTAACTGGCTCGAAAATGCTCATCTTATACCGCTGAGGCTGTCAGTATTAAAAAAGTTATACAATAAAAAAAATACCACTAGGTCTGAGAAGGACGAATTTGCTTAATCATTCTTTTATTTAATGGTAAACATGGGAATACATTTGGGCCTAGAGTAAAAAGCTTAAAAAGCTTGACGTAGGTGTCTCAAAACATTCTGCATTGGTGAATATATTGATCTTATAAAAGAAAACTCATTCTTCGCGGGCTTCAAGGCTTAGGAATATCCTTTACCTGTTAATATATATGGTTCCCTGGTACCAAAGTATTGCATCGTCCCCCAATGCGGCAAACGGGGACATCGCAAAGTTTTCTTGGGGTCTTTGAAACAATGAGTTTACGATAGATGGCGTTCACTAGCAACAGAACTAGAGCAGACAAGAAGTATTAAAAAAAATACAAGTATTTCGTTTTTTATTATTTATATGAATAAAAAAATAATTAATAGACTACTTTAATTATTAAGATACAAAAAATTAAACAATACTTAGTGAAATATTTATTTTAGCACTCTTCTTCCCTCCTACTTTTTCAAATTTTACTGTTTTTAACTGTTTTTAATAGGTCTATAATAGTACCGTTTTCACTTTTAAATATTATCAACTGATTGTACGTAAACATCATGGATTGCAATAATTTAAGATTGATAAGAGCTCTCGAAACTTCACGAAAGAAAATTTACGATCCTTCAATTTCGCAAGTTTTCTCTTGCTCTTTGTAGTCATGCTACCCTAGTAATTGAATATTGGAGTCTCCCCCAAAGCACCGCGCCTTTGCTCGATAGATAAAACGGTGACGTCATCGCAAACAACATTTTCCTTGGAAACGAAGCTTCGTACATGTCGTTGCAGCTTATGCTGCCCTAGTACCAAGCGTCGGAAAATTGAAGACTTTGGCATCAATGACGTCATCTCTGACGTCACGAGTAGTAGGATACATACGTACCGGTACTACGAGAGATGATTTATAAATTGAACGTAGCGCCATCTACGTGCTACGGAATTAAGTTTGTATGTGTTGGAACAATGCTGCTGTGTTGTTTTTCGTTTGTTTTCCAACATATTGGTAATCAATTGATGTTGTTCGTTATTTGTGTTACATATAGGTATCCAAGTCATAAAACAAATAAAAAATGGCGTTTCTCTTCAAATCTTCAAGTAATAATCTATCTGAAAATCTTCTGATTTTTTTTGAAAAGCAAAATTCATAATATCATTCATTACTTAATTCGAGATTTATCAAAGGGCTATGGTGCGCAGTATAGTAGATGTTAAGCGAATAGATCGCGTAAGAACCACCTTGGTGCGCTCCATAACACAAGCAGCATATGTTGGAGAAAAAACAACCAGGTTTAAGTGGGAGTGGGCTGGCCACGTCGCTTGAATGCACCCAAACGAGAATTATCAATCACTGGACGCCTGAAGGAGGTTGACGTCATCGAGGTTGACCGCTGAGAAGGTGGTGTGACGATTTGATCGTGTTCGCGGGGCAAACTTAACACCGCGCCTTTGCTCGATAGATAAAACGACGACGTCATCGCATGCAACATTTTCCTAGGAAACGAAGCTTTGTACATGTCGTTGCAGCTTATGCTGCCCTAGTACTTAGCGTCGGAAAATTGAAGACTTTGGCATCGATGACGTCACCTATGACGTCACGGGTGCTGGGATACAAGAGTTACTACGTGAGATGAGTAATAATTTGAACGTAGCGCCATCGCCATCTACTATACGGGATTAAGTTTGTGTGTGTAGGAACAATGCTGCTGTCAAAGGCTGCTGTGTTATTTTTATTTTGCTTTCTAACACATTGGTAATCAATTGATGTTGTTCGTTATTTGTGTTACATATATCATAAAACAAATAAATCATGGCGTTTCTCTTCATATTTATCTAGTTTATGTATTTTTTTTGTGTTAATTTTTGGAAAGCAATATTTGATATTAATATTATTCATTTGAGTAAATTCTGTACGCTGTATTTTTTGTTTTCTCTGTTGTTGCTACTGATAAACTAGAAGAACTAAAATTTTTGGCGTTAAAATAAAACTAAGGTTATGAACAAATATCTTGAACAAATAAAATACTTAAAGAAAAAATAAAAAAAAATATAGTCAGCTTTCTCAGCAAACTTTGCTAAGCTGAAATATAAGTCCAAAATATATGGTCCAGATACTTAAGATTAAAAATTTATCAATTTTCTTTTACAATATCCAAAAGTAATCAATTTGCACAGCTAGCAATTAACTAAAACAGCGGTTAAACTTAACATGAAATATTCCCGTTTTGATTGAGTTTTGTTTGAGATTCCACAGCTAGAGAGTTCACCATCTACAGTTTATTCTATCCTAGTACCTTTGAGCGTAGTTCTGAAACCTTCGGTTGTTATCGACGTCACGGGGCCTGGCGTATGTTATGACGTCACCTGTAGCTGTGCGTCCTTACGGGCCTGCCGCCATGGGATCGCATGCACTATTTGCGAATAAAAATGCACGAAGGATGAAACTCCACTGCCTTGACAAGTCTTAGCATGGCGGACTGAGTTCCGGCGAAATTTCATGGCATTACTACGACAGCGACTGACACAACCCAGTGCTGGGCACGCCATAATTATGGCGGTAACTCCCGTCACGCTATGAGAAATTCCTGGAAAGGCGTTACGGTGTCCATAAAGTTTACACACAGTTTCACATAAGGCAAACTTTATCATTTTAACTGGTCGAAACCGAAGGCAATGTTATCTTGAATTCGAGAAAACTGCGTGTATATTAAAAGACGTTCTCAATAAAACGTTGTTTAACTCGGAAGATAAAAGCATAATTTTGAGTTACAAATAATTGTTGAAATAACTTGTGGATGTTTTTTTTTCAGGCTCCGGTAGATAGAATAATTTGTAGCGGAGTCTTGCTGCCACAATTTTCTGCATTAGTGCAAAATACAGAACATAACCCGCTCCCATTACCACTGGTTTTAAACTTGCGAGTGTAAAACCAGTGAGAATGAGAGCGGTTTTTCGAGCGAGTTGTAATGATTAAATAAAAAGTAGTTCACTGTTTGCGAATGTTAGTTTTCCTTCCCAAGCAGCGTCACGTCTGCTATTTCCTCCGACGGTCATTTCAGGCACTAGACAAGAGCGAGAATGCTCCACCCTGTTTATGTTATCCTAGTATTTTACTTTTAAAACCTGAAGCGTACGCCACCCATTACGTCATTGTCATGATGTCACTAGCTGCGGGAGTTCTAAATCAAAAGTTGTTCACTGTTTGGGAAAACCGGGAAAACCCACAGGTTTTCCTTCCCAAGCTGCGCCACGTCTGCCATTTCCTTCGACGGTCATTTCAGGTACTAGACGACAACGAGAATGCTCCACCCTGGTCATGTTATCCTAGTACTTTACTTTTAAAACCTGAAGCGTACGACTACCGTTACGTCATTGTTGACGTCACATAGAAACCGAAAGAAAATGTAGTTTAGTAGAAGTTGTGTTTTGAAACAGTTTGTATTAAAACTTTTTAATAGAGATTATTAGAAAAGTTTTATTTTAATTGTGTTGTACAGAAGCTAAGATTAATTATTAAAATCAAACCGAATAAAGAGAAAGCTTTATAAGATAAAGTTTATTAAAACTTAGAATAGAATTACACTTTATTGTACACTTTTCTGTAGTTTCAGAAATAGTAAAGCATGAATTTTTGACGTGACAACGTCTTAAATTAGGTTGCGGCTGGGAGTCACTTATGAAAAAGTGTAACGCTCGGTAACGTTACGATGAGTCACCGAACGAGAGAGAGGCCCGCCGAATGCCTTGCGTCTCTCTCCCACTCAACTATGATCGGTCTGCCGCGCGCGCAGCACTAGAGAATTTTAGTAAACAAAATATATTTCTATAGTTAAAATTTGTGCAATTCTTATTTTCATTCAATTCCTTGTTCCTATTGTGCAATTTAATTATATTCATATCAATAAATATTCTACCGAGAAAAAGACGTTGTCACGTAAAATCTTCGCCCGTAAAAACGACTTTACAGGCAACCATTTTTTAGTCTGTCGTTAATTTTATAACCTCATTTTATCGTTCAGATTTCTTTGGCAAAAGTTGAGGTATAAATAATTAATTGGTAATAAGTTCAGCAAGTTCCGAATCTTTGCAAATTCTGACTATTATGTAGTACGACGTAAGTCGTACACAAATGGAAGAGGTGAGTCTCTAAAACTTTTCCACCTATACCATTTCCCAGCTTTTCCCTCATCAACTATTTCAGGCTTCAGGCCAGGCTTTCCACCTCTACATATTATCCTAGTACTTTACTTTTAAAACCTGAAGCATACGGCACCCGTTACGTCATTGTTGACGTCACTTAGCTACCGAAAGAGAATCTAGTTTTTACGTTAAAGTTGTGTTTTGAAACAATTTAATTATTCACTTTTAAACACTTTATATTTTAAAGGTTTTATTTAAGTCTAAAACTAATTATTAGTATAAATCCAAATATGGTTAGGCTTCCTGTGTAAAGGTAAAGTTTATAAAAACCTAGATACTTTCAAGTGATATGAATCGATTTTGTTTAAGTGCAGGTGATGCGATAAATTTTGCTATTCTTGTTGCAACACTTTTCTGTAGTTTCAGAAATAGTAAAGCACGTTTTTTTTTAGTATAGACTAATTATTAATAATTATATTTATATATATATAACTAATTATACTTATAACCCAATTATATTTTACAGATTACTATTGCAAAGTATGTACATTATGTTGCTTGAATATGTATGTTTGTACCAGGTAGTGTAAGTAAAAAAGCGCTAATCCCACCGACAAACTGCTGCGCAGTTTGGTGGGTTTATTTGTTCCGTACCTGATTGATTCAAATAAAGGATTTTATTATTAAAAAAAAAAAGGATGAGGTATAAATATTTTGCAACAAGTATAAGTTCCAACTCTTTGTAAATTTTGACAATTGCGTAGTAAATAAAAGATGTACACAATAAGAAAAGGTGAGTCTTCTACCTTAAGCTTTTCCACATACGTCATTTCCCTCATTAACTATTTCAGGCTTCAGGCTAGACAGCAAAGATAATGCTTCTACCTCTTCATGTTATCCTAGTACCTTACTTTTAAAACCTGAAGCGTACGACACCCGTAGCGTCACTGTCGACGTCACATGGAAAACGAAAGTGGAAAAGTTTGCTACGCAAAATAAGTTGTTCATTCTACTTTAACTTTACCGTCTGTTGGTCTAATAAAATAATGTTGAAAAAATATATATTTAAAATGTTAATATTTTACTACGTGGTTTAAATAATTTAATTATTTTCTTTCTTTTTTTTTAAAATTCTGCTGATGCATGTTGTGTATATATTTGAGTAGATCGCTAGATGGTTTAAAATAAAATTTAACGCGGTAAGTGGCGCTGCAATCAGGTCCTCGTTTTTTTTTACCGCTGGTGAAAGTATATTTATAAAAAGTGCAGTCTCTGAACTTTAAAAGTAAGTATCTTTTAAAGTTCAGAGACTGCAAACTTTGAACATCTTTCACTTCGTGAAAAACTTGTTTTCCATCACACTCAAATCAACGTCCTTACCTTGTCTCACCCCTTCCGTTTATTCATTCACACTGGCTTCCATGCGTTTGTATAACAGTATCTCCTTTCACCCTCTAACAACCCGCCCTCTATTGAACAAAATGAAACGGAAACTACGAGTATATAGGGCGGGGCCAATTTCCACCCCTACGCAGTTTTCCGCGGCAACGAGAATCAGAACATCCCCTTCTAACTTATGCTACCCTAGTACGTTTTACCGGAATCTTAAAGAATCCCGCAACTATTACGTCATTGAAATGACGTCACTTGGAACCCGAATAGTTATTTAGCGCATTTTTAGACTTATTACTAGTTAATAAATGAAAATTATTTTTGTATGAAATGTTTGGCAGAGATCATTTTTCCGTGTGTTTATAAATTGGGGAAAAGTTTGCCCATTTATTGTCCCGATCAAGTTTTTCCATTTTATACTACCCTAGTACTTTTGCCGAAGCGTTTGGGTTACGGGCTCGTTGCTAAGTTTCAACACGAGGCGCTTTTGTTGAGAAACGGCTAAGCTACATTTTCCTCCCCTTCATAATTACTGTTGCCCTGGTACAAATGCTTGGAGTATTGAATTGTTTCGCTGCCGCTGTTAGACGGTTTAACAGAGAGGGAGGACAACAAGGCGGGTGCGTAAACAACGCTTTAATTCAACCACTACAAAATTTATTTATAGTGAAACTAAGATAGCTTGTTGGGAATTACAAAATTGCCATGTGTAATATAGTGTAAATAAAAGGTTTTTCTGAATGTTGCACTTATGACCAACTTCTCTCTCCTTCTGCTTACAAAGAATGCAACAGATTCTTAAAAATCATTGACGTTCCAATTTTATTAGTTCATCCCTCTTATCGTTTTTAGTTTGTACCAAATGTTCAATTGAACATAAAATTAACCCTACATTTCATTAGGTTACGTTCATTCACGTTGTCGTAGATCATGGTTCTTAAAGTGAGACAGGAAACAGCACTCTAACTTCATTCTGCTGTCTCGCTCGCGCACAAAGCCAAGTAGTTAACGCCATCCTAGGGGGTGTGTGTCCGTGATGTTTTTAAATCAATTTTCATGATGAGGAAAGCGTTTGCTACTTTATTGTTATGTTAGCCTAGTACTTTTGAACCAAGTGCTGAAGACTTTGGCCATTATTGTCGCTACGGAACGCGTTGCCGAGCGTAGCAACGACACTTTGCTTTTTGTAGTAACGTTAACTGTAAAAAATATATTGGCCTGTGATAATTTTATAAAGCTTTGTGAGTGATTCTAATGAAAATTTATCAACAATAATTTTCTTTTTCTTTATAACCAAATTAAAACCGGCCAAGAGCGTGTCGGGCCACGCTCAGTGTAGGGTTCCGTAGTTTCCCGTCCGTCACAATAAGTGTCCCCAACTTTTCAAAAACTGTTCGTCCCATCAAGTTCAAAATAATTTTCCTAGAAAGTCTTTATAAAGCTCTACTTTTCAGATTTTTTTCATATTTTCTAAACTTATGGTTCAAAAGTTAGAGGGGGGGGACATTGTTTTTTACTTTTGGAGCGACTATTTCCGAAATTATTGATATTATCAAAAAATGATTTGAGTAAACCCCTATTCATTTTTGAATACCTATCCAACAATATATCACACGTTAGGGATGAAATTAAAAAAAAACGCTTTTTACTTTATATGAAGGGGGGGGCAACCCTAATAAAACATTTTTTCCAATTTTTATTTTTGCACTTTGTCGGCGTGATTGACATACATATTGGTACCAAATTTCAGCTTTCTAGAGCTAACGGTCACAGATATTAAGCTAGGATGGACGGACAGACATGGCGAAACTATAAGGGTTCCGTTTTTGCCAATTGGCTACGGAACCCTAAAAATAGTAATATGTTTTTCATTAGACAGTTTTTAATTTTTTTTAACTTAGTGTCTCCGAAATTCGTAATTTCAAAAACGATTTGCAATATCCTTGTTTTATTTAAAAATATACATTTCCAAATTCATAAATTAATTTTCGTATTTTCATCAACAAGACAAGCATTTGCATTCAACCTGCCTATATCACACTAGGCGAAAGTTTTATTCTTTTTTTTATTAAAAAAATTTTTACTTATTTATTATTTTGAATCCATTATAGAAGCTTTTTAAAGGTATTCACGTTAAAAGTGATTTGATATACCGTTTTAAATAGATCAACTAATATTAATGTTGGAATTAATAAAGTTCTGAAATGTTCAGCTTTCAGCTTCAACATGTTTCAGCTTTCTACCCCTGAAAGTAGCCGATTCATGCTGCGCAACCTCTGAAAATCCTGAAATCTATTTCGCATGGTTTATGTTGTCCTAGTACTTTTCAGACAGGTGCTGAAACTTCTCGTCAACAACGCGTGGCGTACGATAGTAGCGACGAACTTTGGTGACACCGCCATCTAACTTATCAAACATGAATTAGGCTTAAATAAATTTTACAAGTAGGTAGTAGTCGAAGCATTAGGGGTTGATACTCTCGGGGGTCTACTCTTAGGGGTCTGTCTACAAATGAATAAAATGCATGTGATACAAACAATAGGTATATAGGTACTAGTCCCGACAGACGGTGTCCTGCCTTAAAGCTGGTTAGTCAGAATAAACTAAAATTGGGAACCTAATTGCAGCGCCACCTTCCGGGTCCAACTGTAGTTTCGACCCATTCAATTATAATAAACACTAGCTGTTACCCGCGACTTCGTCCGCGTTAAGTTCGTAAAACTGCACAAAAGTAATCTAAGTATCTAATCCTATACTTCCGAAAAGATCTGATTAATTAATTTTACATAAAACTGTTTAAGTTAAAACTCCAATTAGTACTTTTTTTAGAGTTTAGGAAATCATCTAATGACTTTTGCTCTTGTGTGAAGCGGAAGTGCGTGTCAGATTATTACTGCCTAAGACTCACTTCTATATTCCTTCCTTGCCTTACGTTCCAGGGTCTCCCTTTCAGAAGCGAAACCATAGCCCCAGTAGGTAAAAAACCTAAACAAGAAAGGTTTTTTTATTCAGATGGGTAATCATCAGAATGACTTCTCCCGCTCTTAAATGGAGCGGGAGGGCATGTCAGACTTTTACTGACTAAACGCCACCCCCGTTCCTGTGTTGCCTTCAATTTTGGGACACCGAGCTTATCTTTCGGAATACAGATCCACGTGCTCAGAGGCTTCGGCCCTGCCGCGCCCTACACTTTGCTGACATCTCCTTGAGGCGCTCGTGGAACAGTTGACGACTTGACTCGGTCCGGGTTATTACCGAACTGCTGGACGGCAAGCTACCCAGTGTTCGCCGTCCGCAAGCTTGCGCCTACGGTGGTCGGAAATCGTTCTCATGATCCTGACGGCGGGGGCGTGAGGGTCGTTCCCTTTCGCGCTCGCGGCCGGCCGCCTCCTTGGCTAGCATTACTGCTTCGCAGAAGAAAGCGACCGCAATACCTCTACCGTGTGCTCCACCGTGTCCTCCGGGCGGTCCAGACAGTGCACCCAAGTCTGGCTGGGGCGCCTTTTACCCCTGAATCCGATGCAGGAGCCTCCCGAACTTACCGTGTCTGGTGAGGACCTGCGGCATACGGAACGTGAGGACCTCTTTCCAACTACTTCTCAAAGAGGGAACTTACCGCCGCAATGACGGCGTGCCCAGGTTTCTTGTTTAGGTGGAAAATCATCAGAATGACTTCTCAGAGGGTGAGTTAGACTTTTACTGAATAAACCTCACCCCGTTCCTTCTTTGCCTTCGTTCCAGGGTCCCGGGTTTTCCTTTCGGAAGCTCACCCATGGCCCCAGAGGCTTCGAACCTGCTGGGCACCTACAGTTTGCTGACATCTCTTTGAAGCACGCGTGGAACAATACCCACGGTTGACCATCTGCATCATTACCGGACAGCCAGATGGTAAACTACCCATTGCTCGCCATTCGCAAGCCACTCCAACGGTGGCTCTAAATCGGGGTCGGAATCCCAGCGACTGGGGCGTGAGGACTATTTGCCACTACTCCTCGCTCTGGATCATGGCCTGTACCAGTGCCCAGCGCGAGAGGTTGCTGTCACCGATCGTCCCCACAAGGACACGGTGGTGCTCCGCCTAAGCGTGGTCCACCAGTGCTTTATGATCTAACGTGTCCTCCGGGCGATCCACCCAATGGTAACACCCGGGTTTTTCTTCCGTACGACATCAACATCAACGAAGCACAGAGCCGCAGAGTTCACGTTCTAAATAGTTAATTGCCTACTCTATGGGTAAAGTCGTTAGTTTACTTCATATTGCGATAAAACCAAAATTAAAATGATTTGTTCTTCAAAAAACCAAATCAGGGCCGATAATCGCCTTTAGTATTTGCCTCTTTTTTTGTTAGGTAACCACCAAATACCTTCTCCCACTCTAGGTGGACCGAGAGAAAGTATCAGACTTCTACCAACTAAATTCCACAGTGTTCTTTTAGTTGCAATTTACATTCTAGGGCGACTAATATTGGCACACCATGATTATTACTATTATAAATTCACTCTAAGCGCAAGCGCTTTACGCAGGTCCTAACTGAACATGAGTGTTTCGGGAGGTAGATGTTTTGGATTCGGCGGGAAGACACGGTGGACCTTACGATCGAAATTACCCCGCTAGGGCGGATTCAGATCATGGTATGAGCTGGGAGGAGGAATGGAAAGCAGTCACCTCCTAGAGTGAAGCAACGTGGCTGAAACCGTGCGAAACAGGACATCCTTAGACCCCTCCCATCGCCACTTGGACACTTCCCAGGTGTCATATGTATAGGGCGTTTACCGATCACCATCATTTTTTTGTGTTTGTATTACCTGTTTATTCAGGCAGGAATTTTCTGGTGCGGTATTTGACTGACACCCACCCTAATACACCAAATAAATGTTTTTCTTTAGTGAGAATAATAAACGAATTCTTGTGTGCGAGTATTTTCACCTAGTCGACTTCACATGCTGATGATCGAACGCAGTCTGTAAACTCTCGATTTTTACGGGTAGAGCATGCAGAGCAGTAAAAAATACCCACTTTGTTCCTTTAGAATACGAACAATTTTCCAGCTATCGAAGCCCGTTAGGGCCGTTCTCTTATGCGTATCTCTTTTAGGTGCGCGTGGCACATAACGCAACGTCAGTCGACTAAGACCAGTCTTTATTCAACAGCGAAATGCCAATAGTGCACCGTCCAAAACTCCGCGCTAACGGTATCATGGAATCGCCCTGCGACTCGTAATGCCAAGGGCATCATCTTTGCGCTTTCTGCTACCTTCTTCGCTTCATTTGCGGAAGGAAGTGATGACTGCTTTCCATACCTTCTCTCTCTGTACCAGGACCGGACGTGAGAGGTCGTTACTGCTGATCACCTCCACCCGGAGTCCTGGAATGCAAGGTGAAGAAGGAACATACAAAGGTGTGGGTTTTGGTCAGTGAAAGTCTGACATCCCCTCGTGCTCCTTCCTAGAGTGGAAGAAATCACCTAAAATATAAATCGCCTTTAGTTAAAAAATAAATAAATGGATGTTTGTATTTTGAAAGGAAATCGTTTGTCTTAGTATGGTCATGTGAAGAGGAGGGATTAAAAGCACGTTACCAAAAGAGTTCTGAATTTACATGTGGATGAATGGAGAAGGAGAGGAAGGCCAAAGAAAAGATGGATGGATTGTGTAATAAGGACTGATATGAAAGAAAAGGGCAGATGATAGTGTGACGGACGACATGACAGAATGGAAGAAGAAAACGTGTTGCGCCGACCCCAAGTAATACGGGATAAGAGCAGGAAGAAGAAGAAGGATGTCATTGTTTGTATTTTGAAAACGGGGTGCAACTCCGCAGTTGTAAAATTTGTCACCATGGTTTTTTTTTGGTTAAACAATAATAATAATATTTTTAGGTAATATTTTTGTTAAAAAAATTGTGAGAATGCAAAAATATGTGAAAAAAAAATATACAAAAATTAAAAAAGCTTTTTCTAAAACACCTCCTGGGATTCGAACCACCACCGTCTTACGTCCCAGTCTAGTCATTAATCAACCACGCTGCAGTGTTCGATGAAAACCAAGCAAAATAGACGTTCTCATATAAATGTCATAAATGACTGCCCCGCTCTTCGTCGATGATAGCGTGATGATTTTCATTTCAGTAGATAAATTTGCAGCTAAATGGACTAATGTAACATTGTAGTATGTGAATTTCGTGGACGTTTGGATTTTATAACGTGTTTTGATTAGTTTTTACAAAATATTTGGGAAAAATCAAATAGGAATGTTGATTTTTTTATGAAAAAATGGTAAAAGTATTTTTTTTTCCAAAAACAATAAGATAAAACATTGACAGAAATATAAATTGTAGGTGGGATTCGAACTCGGGGCAACTCGTTCAAAACCGACAAAATGCAAT
The DNA here is from genome assembly GCA_030763345.1 of Mythimna separata. NCBI lineage: Eukaryota > Metazoa > Arthropoda > Insecta > Lepidoptera > Noctuidae > Mythimna > Mythimna separata. The sequence goes on along the minus strand of CM061178.1, from coordinate 232,687 downwards.
TTTGCTCACCCCCCATAGCAAATAGCGTGATAAAATATAGCCTAAAGCAAAAAGGGTCCTATAAGGATTATGTATGCAAAATTTGAACAGGATCGGTTCAGTAGTTTTGGCGCCATTTGCGGCAAACCATGCACAATTTTACTGTTTTATTATATGTATAGATAATTCAGTTAATAGGTCATTTGTTTCTACCAAGCAAGACAAGAGTCAACACTTGTCTTTCCTAGATGTCGACACGCAGACCAAAACCATGGTGGATATACAAACTTATTTGTGTTTTATATTTTATGGAAAGGAAGTTTGCTTGAAATACGTTTATTTTCTCCAACTAAAATCCGTTTTATGTTCTCCTTCCATAACTCTACTCCTACAAACCTTTCAGCTAAACAGAAACAATGTTTTGTTACAGACCCATAACAGAACGGCCATTCAACTTGTTGCGGGAATGTTTGAAAAAGTTACCGTAGTCAGTAAAAACACACACTCACTCCATTCAGAGTGGGAGATATTATTTGATGAATTCCCATCTCAAAAAACCCATCCAGTATTTTCTAATGGGGCTCCCAACTATCTTAAGTTGACAATTTGTACACCAGTTCTTAATCTTCCGTAAATCCCAGATCAGCAGGCTTCTGAGTGGCATTCCCAGTAAGTTGTCAACACCTGTTTAACAGCAGAGCTTGTAGATCGATGGGGTAGTGGTGATTCGCATTAAAGAAAAGAATAAGATTTACAAAAACTGAGAACTAAAGAGGAAGAATGGCTGAATTGAAAGTTGGAAATCATGAAGGATTTGACATGAAATTAAGTAAATTCCGTATGTAACATTTATGTTTATTTTTTTCAGGTACGTTATCAACTCAAACACTACTGCAGATTGCCACGCGATGTCATCATTTCAAACATTACGAGCAAATAGTAAGTTAATTATTTTATAATGTAATAAATCAGTTGTCATCACGATTCCAAAGATGAAGATGGTCATCCATCTCATCCATTAATTTTTATTCTTAGGCACGCCCCAAAAAATAATATGCAACAGATTTTGAAAACAAGCTACCAATATTGTACTGAATTGCATTACCTAGGGTACAATTAAGTATTTAACATTTTTTTTACTTTATTCATCTATACTAATATTATAAAGAGGTAAAATTTGTAAGTTTGTAAGTTTGTATGTTTGTAAGTTTGTATGTAGGGGGTAATCTCTGGAACTACTGATCCGATTTGAAAAATTCTTTCAGTGTTAGATAGCCCATTTATCGAGGAATGCTATAGGCTATATACCATCACGCTACGGCCCACGGGAGCGGAGCAGTAACGAAAAATGCGGGTGAAACCGCAGGGGACAGCTAGTTTTTAATATTACAATCATCAGCCTAGCCTTTTCCCAACTATATTGGGGTCGGCTTCCAGTCAAGCCAGATTTAGCTGAATACCAGTATTTTACGAGGAGCGGCTGCCTACCAGACCTCCACAACCCATTAACTGGGATAACACGGTACTTCATGGCAAGACTGGAGTCAGTTTTACTGGCTTCTGACTATCTTTGGCAATCGTTACGGATAGTCCGTAACGATTGCCAAAGATCTACAAATGACAACCGGGACCTACAGCTTAACGTGCTTTCCGAGGCACATTTTTAATATTACAATAACATACAAAAATACCGTCCACAACGATACGTATTCAACCAGAAACTGGTTCTTCATATTAGTTCTCTAGAACGTTCGAAAATGGCGCCACTTATTTATAAGCTCTCACCATTAACGAAAGCGCCATCTAATAGCCTACACGGAACTACAATTCAACGCTCGACGTTGCACACCCTTGTGTTCTATGCTACCCTAGTACTTTTCACCGAAGTGCTGAGGCCAGCCCCGGCTTTTGCGTCATATTGGTTCCGTCATTGCTTACGTCACATTGGTATTCATACGTCACACACAATGAAAATCGATTGCTACAACTTGAAGCCATCGTTCCGCGTAGTAAGTTACACTTTGTTACGGTTTTATCTTGCAGTTAAAAAAAATATTATTGTTAATAAACTTAAGTAGTTAGGTTCACATTTAGTAAACATTTTTTTACATATTTTTAAAGCTGTTTTAGTGAATACGTCTTTAAAATTACCGCTATAGTAGGAGTTCATTCAAAAAGTGAATGTATTTTTCCTTATCTTGTCTCTTTATAAATTTAAACTAACTCACCATTTTTTTCCTTACCGCTTTTATACATAAAAAGTGCGTTGCAAACTTTTAGTGACGTCGCAACTGCGACGAGTCTCTCACAATAATGGCGGGAAATGGGAGTACGTTTAAGCACTAGGGGTTGTATCTGTCCATTTCACTCGCACTATAAAGGAAGCCCATAGCTCTATCTCTCCTCCCTTTTAGTAACATGCGCGCTTTCCACTTGATACGTAACTTTCCACGGCGGAAAATGTTCATATCTTTTAGTTCATCATTCCCTAGTACATATTGCTGGAGGACTGAAGTCTTCGGATGTTTCACGAACCTCGCTACGGTAGCGTAGCAACGGATCCACTTTGTTTGTCACTTGCTGGTTTCGATCAACAAAGCTTGCTGGACTTAAATTTGGTCTTATTCGAACCTTGGATGCAGGCTGTGGATGTAGCCAGCACATGCGGTGGCTGCACGAAGCCAGCTGCAGTTGCAAGACTGGTTATTTTTGTAGTAGTATGGATTTTTATGAAAACATTCCGAACGCCGCGCGCCGCTGCCGCTGTACATGCTGCCGAGCTTTGGCTGCGAGTGTTGCCGTGACCTGCAGCTGCAGACGATCGCAGGCCATTATGATCATTAGTTATCTGATTCAGTTAATTCAGTTAATAACATACATACCATATTTTTAAAAGCAAACATTTAGAAACTTTTAATGGACTTATTTACTTTTTAGCTACCTAAAACAATTTTTTGCTCTATCCATTCGAGAGTGGGTTATTGATTTAATTCGAATCCAACAATAGGCATAAAATCTATTCAACGAATTTTGGAAAAATAATTTTAACTCACCATTTCTTTTCACTACCGTTTTTAAATGCGTTGCAAACTTTGAGTGACGTCACAACTGCCTCGTGACGTGACTCAGGCAATAATGGCGGGAAATGGAAGTAGCACATGGGGTTGTATCTATCCATTTCACTCGCACTATAAAGGAAGCCCATAGCTCTATCTCTCCTCCCTTTTAGTAACAAGTGCGCTTTCCACTTGATACGTAGCTTTCCACGGCGGATAATGTTAATATCTTTTAGTTCATCATTCCCTAGTACATATTGCTGGAGGACTGAAGTCTTCGGATGTTTCACGATCCTCGCTACGATCGCGTAGCAACGGATCCGCTTTGCTTGTCACTTGCTTGACTTGAATTTGGTGTTATTTGAACCTTGACTGCAGGCTGCGGATGTAGCCAGCACATGCAGTGGCTGCACGAAGTCAGCTGCGGCTGCAAGACTGGTTATATTTCTAGTAGTATGGATTTCTATGACAACATTCCGAACCCCGTTGCTGCTGTTCGTGCTGCTCAACTTCGGTTGCGTGTGTGGGGTAGCCGCAGACGTTCGCAGACTATTATGATCATTTAAGTTGACTGAAAAGTTGATTCAGTTAATACCATGCCTAACAGATGTTTAAAAGCAAACTGCATAACTTTAAGAAACATTTAAAAACTGTTAATGGACTTAGTTACTTTAGCTACCTAATAAAACAAACAGTTTGTTCTATTCAGAGTGGGTAATTAATTTAATTCGAATTCGACAATAGGAATAAAGTCTATTTAATGGATTTATAAATTCTAATTCGAAAGAAAATATCTCTACGGATTTTGGAAAAATAACTAACTTGGCTTTAACTAAATTCATAAAAAATATTATTAGCCCTGTTTTCAAGAAAATATACATGAAACTTTTCAGAAACAATAAATACAAATTAACTCCTTTTTAAACTGCTCTCCTAGTACCTAGACCGAAACAGGCGATCCCCGACCGGTTTGACGGGTGCTACGATTTTTTTTTTTGTACTACGATCATGTTTTGCGAGAGTATTAAATTTTATTCTATTGATTGCAATAGATAAACGTTTCTAAGTTAGTTATATATTAATTATAAAACATTAAGGGCCTGTTTCACAATGTCCGAGTAGGCACTACTCACTGAATAAATTTAAAAATTTGACAGAATTTGTATGAAATTATCTGTCAAGTAAGATACTCGAAACTTAATCATAGGTGGTGAAATAGGCCCTAACTTTTTTAACATAATAAAGTATTTTTGATTTATTAAAATAATAGTTTTTTGTGCATTTTGATAATAATGCAGAACATCCGTTTTTTTTTTTAGGTGGGGGGAATCATCAAAATGACTTCTTCCGCTCTGGGCGGAGCGGGAGGGCGTGTCAGACTTTTACTGACTAGAACCCACTCCTGTTCCTTCTTTGCCTTAAATCCCGGGGCACCGGGGCTCTCTTTAGTCAACCCAGGCCCCAGAAGGCTTCAGCCCTACCGGGCCCCTACTGTTTGCTGACATCTCCTTGAGGCGCGCGTGGAACAATACGCTAGCATTACTGCTTCGCAAAAGGATGCGACCGCCTGCCACTCCTCCTCGCTCAGGACCATGGCCTGTACCAGGGCCCGGCGCGAGAGGTCATTGCCACCAATCGCCACCTCGAGGACACGGCGATGCTCGGCCCAAGCGGGGCATACCTCCACCGTATGCTCCACCGTGTCCTCCGGGCGGTCATCACAATGGTGACACCCGGGCGATTCTTCAGCACGAATCCGATGCAGGAATCTCCCGAACTTCCCATGACCGGTGAGGACCTGCGTCATGCGGAAGGTGAGAACGCCGTGTTGCCGTTCCAGCCACTCCTCAAAGAGGGGACCTACCGCCACAATGATGGCGTGCCCAGCACTGGGTTGCGACAGTCGCAGTCGCCATGCCACCCTGAGATCTCGCCGGAATTCTGTCCGCCATGCCGCGATTTGTCGCGGCAGCGGACTTTCACCCCGGCGTTATGCAGAACCTCAGTCAGTTGGTTGTTTATTAGTCATAATCGAAGTTATTAGTACACAGTTTCGTTTGTTTGCCGTTCGCTACGAATAGTGCTGCGAACCTAAAATATTGATTTCATTACTTTACGAGTAAAGTTTATGAATGTTTGTTTTTTTTACTATCTAATATAAACAGTGTTTAGTTATGGAACTCCTCCGAAGACTTCATATTTATGAAGTATATTATATGTATATTATATGTATGCCAAAATTGGCAAATATACACTTTTTTCGTGTATATTTGCCAATTTTGCGTATTGAGAACATTGCTACAGACTGCCAAGACGACATATTAATGGAGGAAATTACTTAGAGGTGTTTTATATATTTAAAAAAATATTTTTATTCTATAAAGCTAAATACAAATGAGAGACTTGGCTAACTTAATAATTTTGTTAGTAGTTTTCAAAGTTAGAAGAAAACTTCATTTTTTTTTTGATAGAGAAGAGGTTTATTTAAATTTTAAAACCATTAATACAGTTTATGTACATTACAAATAAATATATACACTAAATGAATTAAAAAAAAACCCTAAAGAACTAACTAAAAGTAAACTAAAGAATGGCGTCGAAAAACTCCTCTGCAGCACTGTCGACTGGTAAAGTACCCACAAGGCTGGCTTCAAATTAAAACTTCTAATTAATTTTAATACTGTGTTTCAAATCAAAATTATACGATTTTTGACCTGCCTTATAACAACTTCAATAGTTTTTGTTAGTAACATTATCTTCCTGCCCTTGCGTCATATAGTAGTTATTTTCTCTCCTCTCACTTGCAAGCAAACTCAAATCAAATAAAATGATGTCAAACTATAGCTGTTGCCGTTGGTCTTCTTTCATGAAAAATTTTACTGTAAGGAACTCTTCATTAAGTGTTCTCCTAGTACACATGACCGGAGCGCTGAAGCCTTTCGCTCGTTTGGCGGTCGCTACGGATCTTGGGTAGGTACCTATTAAGCAAGGGTACTGAAACATTACCTCTTAAAAGGGTGATCTCCTAGTACAAATTTCAGGAGCGCTGAAACCTTGCACCAGTCACCACAGCCGCTACGAACGTCGCGTTGCCACGTAGCAACGGCTATTTCATTGATTCATAGTATTGTTATTCTTCAGGCTATTTCATAGATTCATAAATATTTTTTTATCTTTACATTTAAGTAAACCGGGTTTTCTTGGAATAAACTGTTAAGTGATTGTAGTAAGCAATAGATAATTAAAAATAGGTTGCTCGTAATTAAGATTGAATATTATTGTGAGTAATAAATAATAGGGCCTAGGAATGATATTGAGAGAAAATATTTAAATATATTTAGACCTCAGTCTACTTTTGCATGTTATGAAATTTAATCGAGGCAGGAGAAAGCAAATGAAGGGAAGGTCACCGACCTATTATTTAATAATTCCTATTTTTGTTTTCATTTAAGTATCCGTATTTGTAAACGCATTCATGATATACGAGTAATTTCTAATGTGGAGTTAACAGCTTTATTTTTTTAAGTTCTTGCCTCTACAAGTTTAGGACAATAACATAGACTACAAGCTGAGGAGCTCGTGGCTAAATAATAACAGCCGCACAGGTCGATCTTCAAGGTTAAGCAACGCTTGCCTAGGTTGGTCTGTGGATGGGTGACCATCTTAAACATAACGAGTTTCCTCCGTGCCTCGGAAAGCACGTTAAGCCGTTGGTCCCGGCTGTCATTTGGAGCTCTTTGGCAGCCGTTACGGATAGTCAGAAGCCAGTAAATCTGACTCCAGTCTTGCCATGAAGTACCGTGTTACCCCAGTTAATGGGTTGTGGAGGTCTGGTAGGCAGCCGCTCCTCGTAAAATACTGGTATTCAGCTTAATATGTCTCGACTGGAAGCCGACCCCAATATAGTTGGGAAAAGGCTAGGCAGATGATGCCTCTACAAGTTTAGCCTATCACTGTCTCTTTTTTTTAGGTCCTCTCTTACTAGTCTTATTAAATTTATGTGTGCTATCGGGTGCTTTCATGAAACTTTCACTGAAATCAATCTCCTTTGTAACGTGCTCTCCTAGTACATATAACCGTAGCGCTGAAACTTCCGCTGTTTCACGGTTGCTATGAAATATCGTGTAGTAGCGTAGCAACGAATTCAGTTTCCATCGTCCTTTCAGCTGAAAGATTTCCACTGTAGTACACTGCTGGTATCAATATACAGGTGAAACAAGGTCGAAGCAGAGGAAAATAAAGGAAATTAATTTACATGTCTCACGATTGCTTGGACAAATTTCACTTTATTTATATAAAAGGATCGAAGCGTATAAATTTTTTGCTTGTTTAACAGCAACGATGAGAATGCAGTAAAATTATCTTTAACCTATCACATACCCGCAAAACGAGACACAATAGTAAAACAATAACAGCGCGGTCTCATAGGACCGGTCGGGGATTCATGAATTAAAGTTGACTATATTTGTTTCAAGCAAAGTTAGTAAATAAATACATTTATAAAAAGCAAGTAATTTTAACTTTCAATCAATTTTATTCCATTCCACTAAAATAAATAGGACAGGATCACTGAATTTTTTGTTTCATCGATTAGACAAAATTTTATTCGAGAGAGACACGGCACAACGGTTACAAACACAAAGTAAACAAGTACAAAATGCGCTAAACGAGCCCGTACCCAAGTTATTATCTATACGCTGATAACTATTATCTCAATATTATCATTGTAATATGATGTCTACTCAGTCTAGCCTATCACTATCTCTCTCTCTGTCACTTGAATGCTTATCTATGTTGACAAAGACCTATTTATGTGTGGTATCGATGTGCTTTCACTCAAGCTTTCACTGAAATCAACCTCTCAGTAACCTGCTCTCCTAGTACAAATGACCGGAGCACTGAAGCCAGGTGAGGCTTTGACGGCCACCATGAAGGACGCGTAGCTAGGTAGCAACGGATTAATTATATAGAGCCAGGAAGATATCTAAAATATAAGTTTTAATATTTTATTACTTTAATATGTTACAAATTATTTACAAATTATACTAAATGAAATAGAAAAAAAAAAACCCTAACGAACTAACTAAAAATTAAAAATTAACCTAAAGAATGGCGTCGAAAAACTCCTCCCCATCGCTGTCGACTGGTAAAGTACCCAAAAGGCTGGCAGCATTGCCACGCTGTATGGCAATGCTTATTCTCTGACCAAGATAAAAGCCAGCCCTTGGGTCACGCGAAGTGTCAACAAGGCGTTTGCATAGGTCTTTAAACAATTGGTGGGCGCTTAATTATGAGTAACTTATTTTAGGTGATCTGTGCGATTACAATCAATCACTTAACAGTTTATTCCAAGGCACTTGTTTGTAAACAGGATATACTTAATTGTGAAGATATAAAAAAAATTACCATGTTTCATTGTTGAAGCCATTGCTTCGTGGCAACGCGACATTCGAAGGCGAGATTCTGAAAAATTAAGATAATAATTATGTTTTTAACCCTACATTACTACTCATGTTGCGACGTACAAAGAAACTACTAATACGCCCGCGAGGCGCATCATATTGACTAATGATTTATTCAAAACCGATAAGTATGATTGCTGTTTATATAATTGTGTATATTACTAAAAAGGAAAAACCCAAATTTTAAATAATCTATACTAATATTATAAAGAGGTAAAATTTGTAAGTTTGTAAGTTTGTATGTTTGTAAGTTTGTATGTAGGGGGTAATCTCTGGAACTACTGATCCGATTTGAAAAATTCTTTCAGTGTTAGATAGTCCATTTATCGAGAAATGCTATAGGCTATATACCATCACGCTACGACCCACGGGAGCGGAGCAGTAATGAAAAATGCGGGTGAAACCGCAGGGGACAGCTAGTATTTATATATTTTTATTATAAAATCATTAATCAAATAAATGTGAGGAACAAATTTAAGGAACTCATGCCCGTTTTCACCAACAGCCCCTAAAATTAAAGTGGCTCTTACGCCAATATAATCACGGTTTTTGCATATTATAAAGTTATTATTCTGAATCAAAGTATGAAATCGAACACTTTTAAAGATGTCATACTTTAATTCAGAATAATAACTTATTAATAACTTGCAAAAACCGTGATTATATTGGCTTAAGAGACACTTAAATTTTAGGGGCTGTTGGTGAAAACGGGCATTAGGCAATTAAACATTCTTCTCATTAAAAATAAAAAAAAAACATCTTTAAGTATACAATTTTCTTAAAAAGTAGTAAATAATGAAGTAATTAACTAAAAAAAAAATTACAAAGTAACAAAAAAGCATTTTGGATGCATTCGATACAAACATGAACTTGATGTTCGCTGCAAATAGATTTTTGACACTTTAGATGTACAATAAGAGCAATATTTTCTTTTTTTTGGCAGTGGTGGACCCTCATTTTCTACAGCAGAGTAATCGAAAGGTTTTTCAGGATGACTTCGATATAATTCCGGATATTGCGTTTCAACGCAACACACGTAGGTGCTTCTAGTCTTTTTTGTAGTTTTATCAGCAGTTTATCTAAGTTTTATCTTTTGTGACTCTTCTATTACTAGTCATGATGTTGAAATTTCTAAACGTACCTAAAAAAGATAAAACACACCGGTAGTAACTAAAATTACAAAAAAACAATCTAGGGTTAATGATGTAAAGGTGCTCTAAATCAAGCTTAAGCAATTAAAAATAATTCATCCTTTATATAAACAATTCATCGCAAAAATATATCGTTATGGTCGAAGAAAAATGAAATGTTTCAACAACAGCAACCAAACTCGTAAAAGTTTGGTTGTTGTTGTATACAAGTTTCATGCAGGCGTACATTAATCGTATAAAATACACGTCTGTGAAGTTACGCGTCCGTAGAGAGTAGGCCTAAGTTGTTGAGGTAGGTTAAGTTCAGCTTTCACAACAACAACCTACCCCAATCACTTGTTGCTTAACACAATATATTTCAGTGACCGTAGCAACCTCCTAAAACGTGCTTTCCTAGTACACATGACCGGAGCGCTGAGGCCTTCCGACTGTTTGACGGTCACAAATATTAGCGTGTCGATATTAATTACTTTGAAACTCACCCCCAGCCAGTATTCGCGGTCATCGCGTGTGCTCGCACTTCTTTGTATTACTAAACCGCTAGTTTGGTTAATATATGCCAGTTAATTTTATAAACAACAGTATCATTTATCGTTTAGGCATCTTTCTAGTTTCTACATCGGTGATTCGCATTTGGCCCTTATCAGACGGCCGGACGGCGATCTACCCATGACTCTTCTTTGCTCGCATAAAATAGTATTAATAGAAGGAAGAAGAAGGAGGAAACTGCTTTGTATTCCTTCGAGCTCGTCACTATAGCCTGAATCAGAGGTCGCCGCTGCCGATTGCCTCTATGAAGACACGGTAGTGCTTTATCTCAAAAAATAACAAATACCTACAGGTTTATAATTTCAGTTTAGCAAGTTTTTTGCTTGTATTATGGGATCAAAACTTTTTTGGAAAAATGTTTTCATAAAAGTTTAGCTAGCTAGCTCCATTTTTCAATTACTTCTATCTATCTTTTGCTTCAAGGCTTATCTTTATCCTCTGTGTGTTATCGGTGCTTTCAGTTTAGTTTTACTGAAATTGATCTCTTCATGACGTGCTCTCCTAGTACACAAGACAGGAGCGCTGAAACATTTCCCACCTGTTTGGCGGTCGCTACGAAGGGGCGTAGCAACGTAGTTGGTACTACTACGTTGCTACGCTTTCATGAGATTTGTTAATACACTCTTTTAATTTGTTATTTTGGTTTATAACGAGTAAGTATATGTATGTACATAAATTAATAATTAACTTGTTAAATAGATTTTTTTTATATTAACCTCATGTATAAATTTAATTTATACAATATATAAATTGTTACAAAAAAAATCTGTGCTTTGGAACCCAAGAATTTTCGCGTAGCAAAAATTTTAATATGCTCGATTGTCAGAAATAGGCTGCTCGTTTACGTACGTATACTGTACTTTTACAAGACATATAACTAAAGAAAGTATGATGTCTTCATATCCACCGCAATTCCTGAAATTCAAAGAGGCCCACTGAAACCATTAAACTTTATAGAACGTTTTCTCTTTACCAAGAGCGAACAAGACAGGACAAAACACGTGGTGATATTTGTTGTGGTCCCCAACTGGTTCAGCCAATCACAGCCCTCTTAGATAAGTGTTCAAATGCCTCATACATGTGTGCCATCGGAACGCTTTCATGAAGGTTTTCACTGAAATCAACCTCTTTCAAAATGTACCCTCCTAGTACACATGGCCGAAGCGCTGAAACCTGCTAAAACCTTTCAGCCGTTTGACAGTCACTGTAAGATCGGTAGCAAAACTGTTAGTTTCATCATTACTTGAAAACTTAGCTAAATTGTCGTTTGGCAAAAAAGTATACTAGCTAAGTCTGTTTATTTTTAAACAAAAATCTATAGGTTGCGGAAAAAAATACGAAAGATGATAATAACATTGTTCAGGCAGTGACCAGTATTTACATAAGTCATGGTAACCAGTCCACCTGGGTCCAAAGCAAATTTTTGAAAATCCAAAATTTTGTTTTTGAACTCGCAAATTTTGTCACAACAGTTTAAGTTAGGTATTTTTGTCTATCTATCGCTTCAAGTTTAATCTCAAATCTCCTAACTTATTTCTGTGCATCATCGCTGTGCTTTCAGTTAAGTTTCACTGAAATTGATCTCTTCAGGACGTGCTCTCCTAGTATACAAGACCGGAGTGCTGAAAGATTTCACCGGCTTGGCGGTTGCTACGAAGGGGCGCGTAGCAACGTAGCAACAGTTTCGTTTGCTTGATAAATACACCTATCTTTTAATATTTGTTATTTTTGTTTGTAAGTTATTTTTGTCGGTACATAAATTAAGATTTTTTTTTAATAATTGCCCATTTTGTATTATTCTCAGGTAACTGTTCACTTGAGGCCCAAAAATCTCCGGGTATCAAAAATATAAGTTTTATTTAATATACTTAAATGATAGAGGGCAGGGCAAACGCCCAGTTTAAAATAAGGTTTTAGCTTAAATATGTATATTGTATGTCTCTACTTACATTTACAAGACATAATATAAGGATAATTTGATTGCTTCTGAGCAACATGCCCGGAACCTTAAATGCCTTCCACTTATGTGATGGTCGCTACAAATGCCGCGTAGCTACGAAGCAAAGTAGTCAGATTCATTAATTTAGAAAGCAACTATAACTTAATAGGTGCTGCCAGCGTCTTCACCCATGTGATAGTACAAAATCATCCCAAGGGAACATAATCCCGGGATAAAAAGAGTCCTATGTGCTATTCTAGGATATGGTCTACCAGTGCGCTGCGACAAGTACCCCACCACTTATCATAACCACTGCAATTCCTGAAAATCGACGAGGGTCAAGGAAGCCGTTAAACTGTCTAGCTAGAAAGTATTATTTTTACAAAGAGTGAACGAGATGGAAGAAAAGCACGTGGTGGATAAGGTCATTGAACTATTTTCTGAACACATTGGTATGTTTATCGACTAGTTCATCTAATCACTGCCCTCGTAGATGTGTACGTGTGTTCAAATGTCTCATACGTGTGTGCTATCGGGGCGCTTTCATGAAGTATTCACTGAAATCAACCTCTTTCAAAACGTTATCTCCTTGTACACACGACCGAAGCGCTGAAAAATTGTACCCGTTTGACGGTCGCTGAAAAAATTGACAGTTAGTAGTAGTAACACAGTCACTTTCATCATTACTTTAAAACATGAGCGTCGTTGTGTAAGAAAATATACTACGTAGGTAATGTTTCTTTATTTTCATACAAATATCTAATGCTTTTGGAAAAAGAAATGCAAAGGATAATAATTTCATAATTCACAAGCAGGGGCCATAGTCTTAATGTAGGTCATGGTAAGCAATCCACTAAAGCTTTCCAAAACCATAGCCAATTTTTGTTTTCCATAAATATATCACAATAGTTTCAAATATTTTTGTCTATCTATTGCTTCAAGATGTATCTTAATTCTTCTAACTAATGTTTATAATGTTATCGCTGTGCTTTCAGTTTGGTTTAACTGAAATTAATCTCTTCATGACGTGCTTTCCTAGTACACAAGCCCAAAGCGCTGAAACATTTCACCGGCTTGACGGTCGCTACGTAGGGACGCGTAGCAACGGAGCGCGTAGCAACGTAGCAATAGCTTTATAAGCTTGGTTACTACACTCTTTTAATTTTTCTTTTCATTTAGAAGTATTTGTGTGCACATAAATTAATATGTATTTTTAATGTAAGTAAATTTAATACAATTCTCAGGTACTGATTAATGAAAAAATTGATCTGCTTACACCTAGAGCCCAAGATTCTCCGCGTAGCAAAAATATAAAAAGTGTAAATTATAATTTAATTATTGAAATAGGCCGGTTGCAGTTGCTCGGTTTAACATAAGATTAAAACTTAACAGCGAATACTGTACCTCTCTTGCTTACTTATACAGGATATAGATATGATATGAAGCCAAAGCACTAAAGGCTTCTCACCTTAGGAGGTATGTAGAACTAAGAGTAGTCTCCTTTGAAAAGGGAGGATCCTCAGACCAGATGTGTATTATGTCGGTATATTGTAAACCCAATCATTTTTATTTGAAAAGAGTAACCATGGAGTTTCTTGGCGGTTTTTCTTCATAGGAAATGACCGATTGGAACCCCGCACTAGCTTCGACTTTTTATAAGTGCCCATGTAGGCCTATGTAAAAATAAAACATTTATATTATTCTGGAGGGCAACTACCCAATAGGTGCTTTCGGGCTGTTGTGTATCTATTTAAATTGCGCGGAGAACTTTGATTGCGCGATGCAGGATTCATAGTTCTTACGTGATGTCATAGATTTCGCTATGAAAGCGACCAACAAACAGGTGTGTGTTTGATGGTCGCTACGAATGGAGTTAGAATCATTAGTTAATAAAACCACTGAGACTTAGTACCTGCTACCAGCGGCTTTACCCGCGTGATAGTAAAAAATATCCCAATGGAACATACTCCCGGGATAAAAAGTATCCTATGTGCTATTCTCATGTCATGGACATGGTCTACCAGTGTAACAAGTTTATTTGAAATCCATTCTGTAGTTTTTGCGTGAAAAAGTAACAAACATCCATAAATTTTAGTAAGATTTATTGAATAACGTTTGCAGCAGCAAATTTATGACATAACTCAATTTTCTTTTACTTTTTCGCTACGACAAGTACGCCTGCTCTATTCATAGTCACTTCAATTCCTAAAATTGAAGCAGCCCTAGGAAACCATTAAACTGTCTAGTACGTCTCCTTTTTACAAAGAGCGAATGAGATAGAAGGAAACACGTGGTGAATAAGGTCATTGAACTATTTTCTGAACATATTTCCCGCCGTAGGTCCCGCCAATCACTGCCCTCTCACATGAAAGTGTACCTGTAGTCAAATGTCTCATACGTGTGTGCCATCACTGTGCTTTCACGAAAGTTTGTACTGAAATCGACCTCTTACAAAACGTACTCTCCTAGTACACACAGCCAAAGCGCTGAAGCCTTGCACCGTTTGACGGTCACTGAAAAGATCCGTAGCAACGTAGTCAGTTGGTTTCTTCCAAAACTCGGCAAAGTTATCGTTGTGTACCCGTAAGAAAACATACAAGATAATGTGGTTTATTTTCATATAAAAATTGAAGGATTGAAGAAAAAATACAAAGAATAATAATTAATGTAATTGTTCAAACGGGTATACCAAAGTCTTAACATAGGTCATGTCAGTCTACTTGAATGTTCTTAAACCATAGCCTATTTTTGTTTTCCATATGTGACCATAGTTTCAAATATTTTTATTTCTTTGTTGTTTCAAAGTTAATACACACACACATATACACACACACACATACATACACATATTTCTGTGTATGGTCGCTGTGCTTTCAGCTTAATTTTACTGCAATCTCTTCATGACGTGCTCCCCTAGTACACAAGACCGGAGCGCTGAAACATTTCACCGGTTTGACGGTCGCTACGAAGGTTGCGTAGCAACGTAGGAAGTTTCGTTAGCTTGGTTAGTTCTTGTATTTGTTTTTTTTTTTATATAAGTTGCTTGCATATAAAGAACTTTTTAAATGCAAGTCTAATTTATATTTTTTGCAAGTATCAGTTCACTTGGAGTCCAAAAATCTCCAAATAATAAAACCTTGCACTGATCGGCCGTCACTTCTCATCAGTGCGAAAGTTCTTGTTGTAATGTTGATTTTAATGAATTACTACATTTTCCTAAATTAATACATCCATACTTTACGTATTTTATAAATGTGAAAGTAACTCTGTCTGTCTGTTTGTTACGCTTTCACGGTTACACTACTGAAACGATTTTGATGAAATTTTGTACAGAGCTAGCTTGAGCCATGCTGGACATATTATGCTACTTTTTATCTTTCTTTGACTTCGCGTCCGCCGTAACCAACATTCATGTGCGGACGAAGTCGCGGGCAAAAGCTAGTAATAAGATAAAAATAATGTAAACATCATGCCGTGAACGATATAAGAGCCATCTATGAACATATTTGCAAGTCTTGTACACTCACAACATTTAGGCTGCAGTAGGCCAATACTATGCCCACTAGATGGCGCACAAATTGTAATAAATACGAGTAGTTGTTTGTTTACGATGTTGATAATACTTAGTTAATAGCTACTTCCATTTTTAGACTATTTTTGTCTCTCTGTTGATTCAAAGTTTATCCATCTAAGTTATCTTAATTTATTTCTGTGTGTTATCGCTGTGCTTTCTGATAAGTTCCACTGAAATTGACCTCTTCATGACGTGTTCTCCTAGTGCCCAAGATCGGAGCGCTGAAATATTTCACTGGTTTGACGGTTGCTACGAAGAGGCGCGTAGCAACGTAGCAATAGTTTCATAAGCTTGGTCACCATATACCCTTTTAATTTATTATTTTAATTTATAAGTACTTTTGTTTCTATATAAATTAAGAAATAACTTTTTAAATAAACGTTAATTTTATACTATTCTCAGGTATCGATCGATTCAATAAAAATTTAACTGTTCATTTGGAGCCCAAAAATCTCCGCGAAGCAAAAAAATATAGTTAAAAGATTAAAGCATGTTAAGGGTTTAGCTTAAATCCGTATGTCCCCTACCTACTTTTACAAGATATAATTTAAGGAAAGTTTGATGGCTTTTAAAACACCACTTTTAGGCCTTCTTGTTTGACGGTCGCTACGAATGCCGCGTAGCCACGTAGCAACGAAGTTAGAGTGCGTCTAATGAAAGCGCGACCTGGAGTTTTTTTTTAAATTTAATTGGCAACATTATTAAGCCTCAATTGTAGGAAACAAAAAAAAATGTGAAGTGTCAAGATAAATATGATTCTCCTACTAATTAGTAATATCACAGTCATACAAAATTTTGGATTTAACCTCTTTTCCTCAGGTCGCGCTTTCATTAGACGGACTATAGCTTCATTAACTTATTAAACACCCATAACTTATTTATTCATCATTCATTCATTCTTCATTTGTATCTCAATGGAGGTAAGGTGACGATTTCTCTTTTCTGGCCTTCCTTGGCGACGAACAAAGCCGCCAGTCTCTAGGTACCTCCGATAAACATTTCGGACCGCAGATCGACTTAAATTAAGTTGAGCACTCGCGTTTCTTTGGCTGTGTCCGGCCTGAATAAGGGCCACAACTTTGGCGCCGACTTCAGGTGAAGTATTCATAGATTATTGATAGAACCTCACCTTAATGTAAAGAATAAGTAATGTTTGTTGCAAAACCAAAGATATCAATCACTTTTTCAAGAATTAAATCCAAGTAAACCAACAAAACCAAGTTTTCTTAGTATTTGATTGTTTGATATCAACAAACAGGCTCCAAATTGTCTTTTGTTTCTTTAAATTCTGTGTTCGAAATTCAAAAAAAGACTATTGAATGAAATTGTGAATGTGCCAGGTTCAAAACTGCATAAAAACTTTTTGCTCGACCTAATATAAAATTTTAGCTAGGACCAAACGAAACTGAAAATACAAGGTGGGCCAATAGATGTGTCCAGAAGTGTAGTTAAGCTAAAGTCTTACATTAAACAGAGCAGTCTACTTTTATCATTCATCATCATCATCATCATCATCATCTCAGCCGAAAGACGTCCACTGCTGGACATAGGCCTCCCCCAAGCGTCGCCACAGCGACCGGTCCTGCGCGTCTCGCATCCATCGGATTCCCGCGACCCTCGCCAGGTCGTCGGTCCACCTTGTGGGAGGCCTTCCGACGCTGCGTCTTCCGGTACGTGGCCGCCACTCTAGAACCTTCCGTCCCCATCGACCATCTGTTCTACGAGCAATGTGCCCTGCCCACTGCCACTTAAGTTTAGCGATTCTTCGGGCTATGTCGGTAACCTTAGTTCTCTTGCGGATCTCTTCATTCCTGATGTGATCGCGCAAGGAAACTCCGAGCATAGCCCTTTCCATTGCTCTTTGGGTGACTTTAAGCCTTCTGATGAGCGACCACGTTTCCGAGCCATATGTCATCACTGGCAACACACACTGGTCATAGACTTTTGTCTTGAGACACTGCGGTAGGTTGGACGAGAAGATACCGTGCAGCTTCCTGAACGCTGCCCAGCCGAGTCGGATTCGACGATTGATCTCTTTCTCGAAGTTAGATCTACCCAACTGGACCGTCTGTCCCAGGTAGACGTAGTCGTCCACAACTTCGAGTGTAGAGTCTCCGATCTTGATAGGAGTGGGAGCTACATGGATGTTTACCATGACTTTGGTTTTGTCCATGTTCATTTTGAGTCCCACTCTTTCGGAAGCCCTACTGAGATCACCGAGCATTGTACTGAGCTCCTCCGTAGTCTCAGCCATGACTACTATGTCGTCGGCAAACCGAAGGTGAGTGATGTACTCGCCGTTGATATTGATGCCTCGCCCTCTCCATTCCAGAACCTTGAAGACATCCTCCAATGCGGCCGTGAACAGTTTCGGAGAGATAACGTCTCCCTGCCTCACACCCCGCTGTAAGAGGATAGGTTTCGAGGTCTGATCCTGGAGTCGGACTGACATGGTGGCGTTTTTGTACAAACATTTCAGCACTTCGATGTACCGATAGTCAATCTGGCACCGTTGGAGAGACTGCAGTACAGCCCAAGTCTCGATCGAATCAAAGGCTTTCTCGTAATCCACAAACGCTAAGCAGAGAGGCAGGTTATACTCCTCAGTCTTCTGTATAACCTGCCGTAGCGTATGTATGTGGTCTACGGTGCTAAAGCCTTTTCGGAATCCGGCTTGTTCAGAAGGCTGGAAGTCGTCGAACCTGCGTGCGAGACGATTCGTGATGACTCTGGAAAACAACTTGTAGACATGGCTCAGAAGTGAGATGGGCCTGTAGTTCTTAAGGAGGGCATTGTCGCCCTTCTTAAAGAAAAGTACCACCACACCTCTGCCCCATGCCTGTGGCGTTTTGCCCTCGAGTATGACGGAATTAAATAGCTTCTGAAGGGCCTTAAGGACCGGTTTTCCACCCGCCTTCAGAAGTTCGGCCGTAATTCCGTCCTCACCCGGCGCCTTATTGTGTTTAAGTTGTTTCAGAGCCATCCTAATCTCGTACAGGCTGACGTCCGGGATATCTTCGGTATAGTGTCGGGTCAATCTAGCTCTTGGATCGTTCGTTTATCATTCAGTCAAACTATTACATATGTATCTGCTACGCGGATATTCTTGGGTTTCAAGTGTAAACAACATTTTTTTTAATAGAATTTAAAAAGGACTGTAATTTATGTGCAAACAAATTCGTATAAACCAAATAAAAAGTTAGTGTGCTAACCATGATGCTTATGAAACTGTTGCTACGTTGCTACGCGCTTCTTCATAGCAACCGTCAGATTGGTGAAATGTTTCAGCACTCCGGTCTTACGTACTAGGAGAGCATGTCATGAAGAGATCTAATTCAGTGAAACAAAGCTGAAAACACACCGACGACACACAGAAATAAGTTTGGACAACTCAAATAAACTTTGAAGCAAGAGAGAGACTCTCTCTCTCTCTTTCTTTCTTTATTTTTTCTTTCTCTAACGGTGAAAGAAAAACTTCAAGAGGAAACCGGTATCTCCTAGAACCAAAAATTCTAGAACGTAACATCCACCAATTCGCGCTGAGTCTGCATGGTGGATACATACATAATAACCTGTGTTGTTATAAACGCCACCACCATCATAAGTACCACCCCTTCACACGAACAAAGTAGGCAGTATATTCTGTTACCTATGCGAGACAAGGATAGACTTATTGCCATCAAAGGTGTGAGAGAGAGGAAAGACAACGCACGTGGCTGCTGAAATTTCCCCTCTTGCAACAATATGTTATCCTAGTACTTTGTGTAGGAAAACTGAAGCTTGTCACCACGATAACGTCATCGGCTACGTCACGTAGCAACCCGTAGCACTCTGCTACGTAGTTTAAGTCGACTACGGCTTTCGTAGCGTCACGAAACTTTCGTAGAAATGTGCGCTACGAAATGGAGCAGGAAAGTAAGCACATTTTGTTTGGAAGCGATTGGATTTTTTTTTGCCTGTAAATACAGCCCATACGGCCACGTCAAAACTGAATGGTCCCAGTACGCTGATAAAGTTCTAAAAAGTTTACCGTGGCCCTAAAACGAAAAAAAATGAAGGTCACAAGTGTGCCAGTAAAAGGCACATTTTCTTGCTACACTCTAGAGATTGAAAAATACCTAATTCATTACTTAGGTAAGCTAGAGTAAGAGACACGCATGTTTTTGATAACATTGATATAATATCACTCGGTCACCCTAGCGTCACTGTCATCACATAATCGTACAAGTCTTGTTGTGGTGTGTTTTTAGGCTTTCATGAAACTTATACATTCAACTGCTTCATAACATGCTCTCCTAGTGCACACGACCGGAGCGCTGAAACCTTCCCCTCGTTCGACGGTCGCTATGAAAGGTGCCGCTAGCCACATAGCAACGGTTTCAGATTCAATACATTTGTAAAAAATCTTGCAGTCAAATAAATTATTATTGTTATTTATTGTTTTAAGGTCTAAATCATATTTATTATTTTCTTAAAATAGCAGTCATAAATATGTCTTAACAAAAATAAATAAAACATTAAATAAACGATTGTCGCGACATCTAGTAGTAAAGAACGTGAAGATCACGTAGTCATAGTTACGCAGTCAGCTGTACATGTGTTGTAGATGGCGTTAAAATTACTTACGGATGCTGAAGACTCATCGCGTAATATCAGAATAGGCAAATGTTTTTATAATAAAATATTTATTAACCTTCTAAACTCAATGGATAAATACGTCGACTATTGACATGCAAAATAACGTTGATATGCAACTTATTTTAATTTTCCAATCACTTTTATATGCGACTAGCTTTTACCCGCGGCTTCGCTCCCGTCAAATGACTACCCTACATAACCTACCCTACCTTCCCTACCTAATCTACACTACCCTACCTACCCTACACTACACTACCCTACACTACACTACACTACCCTACACTACCCTACACTACCCTACACTAACCTACACTACCCTACACTACCCTACACTATTTACACTACCCTACACTACCCTACACTACCCTACACTACCCTACACTACCCTACACTACCCTATACTACCCTACACTACCCTACACTACCCTACACTACCTTACACTACCCTACACTACCCTGCACTACTCTACACTACCTTACACTACCCTACACTACCTTACACTACCCTACACTACCCTACCTACCCTACTTTACCTAACTTTTTTTTTTTGATTTTTTCTCTCCGTAAGAACCATCATTGAACTTCTAGGATCATTTTTAAAAAAAAATCAGCCAAATCGGTCAAGCCGTTTTCATGTTATGTCGTGACAACGGAAAACGGGTTTCATTTTTATATATATAGATTACTAGCTGACCCGGCAGACTTCGTACTGCCTCAATCGACAAATAAAAGACCTATACATTTTTTTCTTACCTTATAAACCTTCCCTAGACCTCCACGAACATTTCAAGACCAAAATAAGATAAATCCATTCAGCCGTTCTCGAGTTTTAGCGAGACTAACGAACAGCAATTGATTTTTATATATATAGATAACAAATTACTGTAAAAAAATATAAAAATATGTAAACATAATCATGTCCGGACAATACAGTAGTGAAAGCACGTGGTAGAGAAGTTCATTGAACTGTTATCACAATGATTGTAGGTTACCACTGTCTCTGTCTAACTTGATAGCTTATCTGTGTACAGTATTCATACGTGTGTGTGTTGTGTATCAATGGTGTGCTTTCACGAAAGTTTCTACTGAAAACGACCTCTACGCCACGTGTTCTCCTAGTACTCATGACCGGAGCGCTGAAGCCTTCCTTCACCTTTTTGACGGTCGCTACATATCAACTATCAACATTTTGGCGTAGAGCTACTCCGTGCAATGTCAATATAGACATTTGAAATAACAAAAATTCCCGGAGTAGCGACATCTATGACGGTACATGAGAACTAATCCTGCATCGCGCAATAAAGTTCTCCGCATTTTCCGCATTCCTCTAAAAGTCAAACTCTTTTCTGATAATGGTGGTTTTAAATTTTGTCTAGGTAGTGTAATGTTAAATGGAAATAAAAATTGTAATCTACTCGTATCTATTTCATACAAGAAGTTAATAGGTACTCCAAACTCTCTATCAAATACTCAATAAAAAGTATGCTCTTGTAACAAATGTCCTTTTAACCAGGCATTTGTGCGTTTTTTTTCAGTGTGAATTAATTTGTATTGAAAAAAAAACATTACTTATTTTAGAAATCCCAATTAATTCAAGTTTAACTTACGTTAAAGTAAACTGAAACTAACCTACCTCAACCACTTGATGCTTGTCACAAGTTTCCACGAGTGCGGAAACAATAACCTCTTTACACGTGCTCTCCTAGTACACATGACCGAAGAGCCTGAGGCCTTCCACCTGTTTCATGGCCGCTACGATTTGAAACTAACGAAATCAGTAATCATTTTTGTCACATTTTGTTATAGTCCTTCTGAAAATAACTTTTTAGGAAATCTTTGTATATACTTCGACCAGTGGAATGCTGGTATTTTAAGTGACAAGAACATTACCCTATATTAATTTTAAAAGCTTATTCGGCTCAATGACGATGATGCTATCGTTAGGGATAAAAAATGCATCGTAGCCATAATTATACACCATCTTGAATGCTAGCATCAAGAATGCTTTAAAGCATTCTTGGTTTTTTTTTTCTTAATACTTAATTAAAGAATTATTAAGAAAAAAAAACCAATTTACAAATATCAACTTCTCAAACAGTTCAGTTTTTCTCCTTCAACAACTTATTAGTATTAGAAAAACATTCACAGTTTCAGTTTTTCTCTTATCTTCTCAGTTTGCGTGTCTTGAAATTAAATTATACCTGTGTGCCAACAGGATAGTTTTCACTGAATTTATCGTGGCAACGCACATGGATGGTACGTCATTAATCTGCTATCTCTAATTTCAGCCTATTGTTGTTGTTTATAGTGTAGTTCATGTGCTTTCAGGAAAAACCTTCACTGAAAATCACTTCTTCATAACATGCTCTCCTAGTACTCATGACTGGAGCGCTGAAGCCTTGCCTGTTGGACGATCTCTGGGAGCGCTGCGTAGCTACGTAGCAACGGAAAGATTTTTATTGTTTCACCTCATCATTATATTATTGTAGTTTAAAAATTAACTTGTACGACTTATGTCGTGCGTTCAAACCCAAGCAAGGCGTTTTAATTTGTATTTTTTTTTTCAATACGACTGCTCTCAAAAAGGAAAACATCGTTGCTTAAAGAAGCCGGAATGTCCTAGAATCAGAATTTAGAAGATTTGTGACATCCAACAACCCGCCCTTAGGCTTGTGTGGTTGGGCAGTAATCACTGCCCATTCATTTTCTAGAAAGAACAGGCAATTAAAAAAATATAAGGCTGATTATGCTGTTTTGCTATATCTAATGCATAAATAAACATAAATTCAGCTCAATAATATTGACTCGCAGCATCATCCAGTTAAAAAAAAACAAAGCCTTCAAATAGTCGGTATTTGAAGGATTTGTTTATTTTTTTGAGTTCTGAAACTGAAAATAATTTAGTAACTTATAATTAGTATAATTGATACTATTAAGCTCAGTTTTCAATTTGTTTTATGAAAACTAGACATGAGAAAAGTACGCTATGACATTGAACTGCTATCTCAATAATGTTTTTTTTAAATCAGCTGTTTTAGTCTCTCCCTGCGTGTGTTGACATCAAATCATATTTCTTTGCCATCCTTATAAGTTTCAGGATAGCAATCACTGAAATCGACCTCTTCATAACGTGCTCTCCTAGTACACATAACCGGAGCGCTGAAACCTTGACTGTTGGACGATGTCTACGAAATTTAGTTTCAGGATAGCTTTCACTAAAATCAATCTCTTCACAACATGCTCTCCTAGTACAAATGGCTGGAGCGCTGAAGCCTTGCCTGTTGGACGATCTCTGCGAGCGTTGCGTAGCAACGAAGCAACGAAATGATTTTCATTATCTCGCCTTGTAATTAAAAAGTATTGTATTGAAAAAAATTACTTAAGCTGTGACTTCAAACCCAGGCAAGGCGCTTTACTTTGTGCAATTTATTTCCATCAATTTTTACCAATACTCTCAAACCTGTGAAGGAAAACAATGTAAAGAAACCAACACATCATAGCACTGGGTCTGCTGCAAGTTTCACGGCCCCATATTTCTGAAACAGCATAAATAGTAATAAAAGTAAAAAAAAAGATATCTATATTCGTTTTCCAAAACCTACCTATTAAACGATTTAGGGGATGTTAAACGTTATTACAGAAGAATTTTATTCCTTGGGTTAATAAACATAGAACTTGGCTCAAATTATAATCAAAATTAAAAAAATAATAATATTAAAGACTATCATTATTAAGTTTATCGAAAATATTCTCAAAATAGGGTTCAAGTTGTGTTAAAATTATTATAAAAACATCCTCACGAGTCACAGGCAAAGTGTCACTTGCAATTAAAACAATATTTTGCACGCCTGATTTAATTTTCTCTATCCACAATTTATTTTATATTCTACTATTTATTTTATTGTTCCACGTTGACAGAAGAAACCCACGTGATCGTCTAGACAATAACACTGCTATCTCACTCCTACGATAGTTTCAGCCTATCTCCCGTCTCCCTTTCAATTTACTTACATTGATGTCCATAAACATCGTATCTGTGCGCAGTCCGTGTGTTTTCACGAAGGCTTTCGCTGAAAATGATCTCTTTATTTACATGCTCTCCTAGTACGAATGGTCGAAACGCTGAAACCTTCATTCGTTTGACGGTCGCTACGGGAAGGACGTTTAGCAACGGACTGAATTTTGTTACTATACGAACGTGACTGATTCTGAAAGCGTTATTTCTTATGATAACTATGTTACTGTAATTACCTTTGGGAATAATTCATAATATATTGAAAAAACAAGATTATGTTTTTATGTTCAAAACAAAGTTTTATAAAAGAAAATTAAACATGATCGACCTCAACCACTTGATGCTTTTTGCCTGTTTACAAGACAACGGTAACTAACCTACTAACTACATGATATACTAAGAATTTTCAAAACTGGCTAGTTGTCATTTACTGTACGCAATCATTTAACTACTAAATAGAATACAGAAACTGATGTTATGAAAAGTACACGTGGTCGTTCAGAGTCTACATGACCGAAGACTGCGTGTTGCTCCCAAGATAGGTTTTAGCCTATCTCTGTCTCCCTTTAGATTTATTTACATTAATTTGTATTAATTCGTGTGCTTTGTTCAAAGCCTTCACTGAAAATAATCTCTTCAGAACGTTCTCTCCTAGTACGAATGACCGGAGCACTGAAACCTTCTACCCGTTTGACGGTCACTTCGAAGGACGCGTAGCAACGGACTGGTCTACTTACGTTGGTTGTCATAAACATCGTACCTGTGTGCAGTCCGTGTGCTTTCAGGAAAGCTTTCACTGAAAATAATCTCTTCAAATTATGCTCTCCTGGTACACAAGACCGAATCGCTGAAACCTTTCACCCGTTTGACGGTCGCTACGAAGGACACCGTAGCAACGGACTGAATTTTGTTATTGTACGGATAACTTACTTTACTAGAGCTTTTATAATTTTTAGAGGATGGATGAAAAGAGAAATTCGTTTATATGCAAGATTTGTAATTATATTCTTGAAACTTAGCATAAATAGTAATCCAAATAAATAAAAAAGGTTTTCATTACTCGTTTTTTCTAAAACTACCCCTATAAAACGATTAATGGGGTGTAAAATTTTACGAAAGAGAAATGTATTCCTTGTGTTTATAAACTTAGAACTTGGCTCTTAGTTTTTCAAAACTACCCTTTGAACACAGTTTAAGGGGTGCTAAAGTTTTGACAAAAACATTCTCCTTAAGTGGCCTGCGTACACCGCGCGCTATTTTGAGTTGAGACGAAATAAAATACGTTTTTGAGGTTGATGGAATCAATCCAGATAGTATAAACAATTCTTGGACACACTGACTGGAGTAAAGTTATCATCCGCACACTGACAGTTGCTTGCTGTGATAGCAATACAAACTATTGGAAATTTGGGAGATTTTCCGTAATACCAAAAATTATGAATGAAAAATTAATGTATTTCCAATATTGTTTCGAGTATTTATAACATGATAATAATATTTGTGTTCCTACGGAGAGATATTTTGAAATATTGTTGTTTATAATATAGAAAAAACAAAATAAAAACATGACATTTTCGCTGTGAAAATGTGCAAATTTAAATTCGCTTAAATTTCGTTTGGGGTAAGTTTTTCAACAAAAAGACGACGTAGGAACCTAGATAATTATTGTCTGAATCCGAAGAATATCATATTATGGTGTAAATATACTTAAACTGCAAATGATTTTGGTATTACGTTTGTATGGATAATTCTAACGTCGCACCCGCCTTAACGAAGTCACTGGCAAAGTGCTAAAATGTAAATTTTTGCTAATTCTGATTTATTTATATGTGATTATTACTCTTTCCACGATTTATTTTATATTTCAACCATTTATTTTAATGTTCCACCTTGACAGAAGAAACCTCAAGGTTGTCTAGACCATTGCACTGCTATCTCACTCCCACCACAGTTTCAGCCTATCTCTGTCTCCCTTTAGATTTATTTACATTTGTGTTGATAAACATCGTACCTGTGTGCAGTCCGTGTGCTTTCATGAAAGCCTTCACTGAAAATTATCTCTTCAAAATATGCTCTCCTAGTACGAATGGCCGGAGCGCTGAAACCTTTAACCGCTTGACGGTCGCTACGGAGGTCGCGTAGCAACGGACTGAGTTTTGTTACTTGTACGAACAACTCGACATTGAATAAAATAATTATTATTTAATACGTGGTTGCGATTTTATAAAATTATTTTTGAAACAGAATAATATTTTAAAAAGGTGTAAATCATCAGTAATAAATAAATCAGTATTTAATTGTGTTTTATTTTTTAAATAAGTTACATACGTCCTAATAAATTATGAAATGTTCTTTGTGACTATATGAATATCTTTTGTTGAAAAATCAAGTTATATTGTTTTTTTATAACATGAAGCTCCAAACCTGCCTAGGTGTAGTCTGTAGTGTACTCGTGCATTTGTTCGATGTTAACATCTTACCTGTGTACAGACTATTTTATTTCACGAAAGCTTTCACTGACAGTGATCTCCTTATACCGTGCTCTCCTAGTACAAATGGTCGCAGCGCTGAAACCTGCACCCGTTTGACGGTCGCTACGAAGAGCGCGTAGCAACGGACTGAAATTTGTGATTGTATAGAACTCTCGACTGATACTGCAAGTGTTTTTATTTCTTGCAGAAAAGTATACAAAAAATGTTAGTTGCGATTTCATGAAAATACAAAACAAAAAAAACAATGTCAATAAAAAATACAAAACCAAAAACAAAGAAAAAGAATGTAAATTTAATATAGGTAGGTCAATGACCGTTATTCGTCTATCTGGCGCAGACTATACTATTACCGGTTTGGAAGTATGTTGAACAGAGCGTAAAGTCCCACATACCTCCGCTAAAAAAGGGAAGAGGTGGGTGACTGCCCGACATCTGATTTCGGGCTGTTGTATCTATTCGAATCACGTGGAGAACTTGGCTTGCACGATGCAGGATTTTGTGACGTCTTACAGCCGAAACCAATAACTTATCTATCACATATCGGAGATACAAAAACAAATGAAACAGAAAACAAGAAAACATGATCATTTTTGTATTGTATCAATTGTTTTACAATCTCCAGTATGCCAAAACTGGAGATCGATAGGTTATTGGTTTCGGCCGTTTGATGTCACTGCAACGGCAGCACATGTAAACCTTTAGGGTGAAGAGAGACAGAGATGAGCTGCAACTATGAGAAGAGTGAGACAGTAGATATATGACGTAGCATCCACGTGTATCCTTCCTTCAAGTTGTCATTTTTCAAAACAGGTGGATTGAAAGCTTAACAGGAAATGGTTTTTCTTAACTGAATGCCGATATTTTTAATTTTAAAGGTAGGTATATACAAGATAAAATCCAAGCAATGATATATTTAAGGTATTTAATTCATTTATATATAAAAATTAAACAGTAACTTGTTCTACCCCTCTTTTAGGGTTCCGTAGTCAATTGGCAAAAACGGAACCCTCATAGTTTCGCCATGTCTATCCGTCCGTCCTCGCTTAATCTCTGTAACCGTTAGCTCTAGAAAGCTAAAATTTGGTACCAATATGTACTACTCTGTCAAGAAAGTACCGGAAAAAGATCAATAATACACAAAATGTCTGTTATTCATCCAAATTTATTTGATCACCTTCAAAGTATGCTCCTTTAGAAACGATACATTTGCGCCAACGAATAATCCATTCATCAAAACATTTTTTAAACGCTGCTTCCGGAATTGAGTTCAGTTCTCGTCGCGAATTCTTCTTTATGTCTTCTATCGATTGAAAACGGGTGCCACGAAGTGTTACACAATGATAGCCTTGTGCGAAGGCGCATTGTCGTGGTGCAAAATCCAAGAATTTTCGTTCCACAAATCTGGCCTTTTTCGTCAAATTTGCTCTCTTAAACGCCGCATAACGCTCCAATAATAGTCTTTACGGTTAGACCTTCCGGTAAGAATTCAGAGTGCACAACACCGCGATAGTCAAAGAAAACAGTCAACATGACTTTGACTTTTGATCGACTTTGGCGTGGTTTTTTCGGTTTCGGTTCAGTTGGAAGGCGCCACTCCAAAGCTTGTTGACTAGTTTGCATGTCAAACTCGTAAACCCACGTCTCGTCACCAGTAACAATGCGTTTCATGAATGTTGGATCCGAACTAACTCGTTCTAGCATGTCCTCAGCGACTTTCATGCGATTGAGTTTTTGGAGAAGATTCAGATCTTTTGGGACTAGCCGAGCAGCAACATGTTTCATACCCAAATGATTAGTTAAAATGGTACGGATCGACTCGTGAAATACAGAAAGTTCGGCGGCTATCTCTCTCAGAGTCGAATGGGGATTTTCAGTCACTATTTTCTTCAATTTTGCGATGTTAACTTCAGTTGCAGACGTTGACGGCCTACCAGAGCGAGGCAAATCTTCCATCACATCTCGACCGCTTTTGAACGCTTTGAACCACTCATAAGCACGAGTTTTTGATAAAGTCGATTCACCGTAAGCCTTCTGTAACATTTTCAGTGACTCCGAACACGAAATTCCATTGGCGATACAAAATTTAAGACAAAATCTTAGTTCGATATTTTTGTCTATTATGAAATTCGCAATACACACTATATATGATATTACTAAAACCAGCACTGTATTTAATACTAGCAGCCCGTCCCGGCTTCGCACGGGGTAGACAATTATTTATTTTTGGAAATTTGGATATAAAACACTTTTTTTAGTGTTTTTCTACACCTTCGGTTACATTGTTAAAATTTTACCAAGGATCCCTAATTTTTTTCAAAATGAAATGTAACCTATGTCAAATTGGAAGAATGTAGCATTCTATTGGTGAAAGAATTTTTTAAATCGCCCCAGTACTTTTTGAGCCTATTCATTACAAACATACAAAAATAGGTACAAATCTTTCCTCTTTATAATATTAGATAACATAAATAACAGATGCAACTCAAACTCCGCGCCAAAATGGAAAACAGTTGTGCCAATCTAACAACTACAAAAAAAACAAAAATTTGAATTTGGAACCATAAACAAATCATCCATCCATCCCGATACTTTTTTGACTGAAAGTATGTCAATCACGCCGACAAAGTGCAAAAATAAAAATTGGAAAAAAAAAAATTAGGTTAGCCCCCCTACGACACGCTCTTGGCCGGTTTTTTTTATTATTTTATTTTTTACCGCAATATATGCACGTTAATAAAAAAACTTAACTTACATAAAAACTTAAAATATGGCGTCTAAACAATCCTTCGCATCTTTGTTGTAGTAGGGGAGGCCACGATGCTAAATGGGGATTTACTCGAGCGTCATAGAGACCTATTGGGTTTCAAAGCTTAGATGATAAGAAGAAAAAAATGTTATATGATTATACCTTTTCATCGATGGGGGAAGCGGCTATAGATTTTTAAATATGTAAAAAAAAACTGTTGCATGGACATCCTCGAGCGCGTCAGATATTGATAGCATCAATGCCCTACGTATTTTTAATAATGTACGTATGTTAATCTGATCGTTTGCATGATGGGGGTGGTTGTATGGAAGGGTTGAAAATGGATAAAAAAAATATTTCATCGAGCGCGTCAGATTTTCTAAGGGAGTGTTAAGGGCACCAAAAAAAAAGCTCTCATTCACTAATCTGACCATTTCGATGGGACGCAAACTCGTGGCCACTTTCATAAAGTGCAAAAAATATTCGCCATTTTGTAATACTCAAGCGCGTCAGATTAAGATATATATGGTTCATCTTTATGTTCTAAACGTACTGTCTCATAATCTGACGATTATCTAGAGGGATTCGCCTGATCTGACAAAAAAAAACCCCTGCAACTTCCAGCTAATTCCATTCCTGGGCGCTTAAAATTGTACTTATATCATTTTTGAACTCAAAATATAATTTATGTGATATTTTGAGCTCGCTGAGTTCAAAGAGATAATATTTGAGCTCTCCCAGCTCAAAAGTCTGATAAAAGTTTCATATAACACTATTTTAGGAATTTTCAAACCGCAATAACTTTTGAATGGATCAAGTAATTTTCACGCGGTTTGCGGCAATCGACGCAGTTTTATCATCATAAGTTGTTTTCTAGTTTTATTTAATCGAACCAAAAAATTTCGGAGTAATCCCGAAAAAACACTTTTTCGGGTTTCTTTCGTTCACGATATCTCTTGAACGAATCGACCGATTTTGACTAGCTTAGTAGCGATCGACGTGGTTTTTCAAGCTCAAAGGCGGATTAGTTTTTGAAGTTGTTCGATAAAGCCGTTAAAAAGTTATTTAAAAAAAACCACATTCATAATAAAAACTTATTTTTTTGTGATTTTTCAAAATTTCTCAAAATGTAACGGTCCGAAACAACAACCAGTTCAAATTCTCAGGAAATATAATTTTGAGGGAACTCTTTAGAACATTGGAGAAGGAAATGTAAGCATCACGCAGCTGCACGCATTTAACTTTATCGACGAATTTTTTGTTATTTCGGCTTGCGGAAATCGTCAGATTATATATTTTTCATTACTCTTGAACCATTTCCTTCAAAATAAAAAAAAATTTAGCTACGCTCGAGAATGTCGAGATGACGTTTTTTTTTTACAACTTTGCTGCCCTCCCCTTTCTTTACGTCACTCTCAAATTGTCAGATTAGTGGAATATACACTTTTTAGGATGTAATTAACTCACCCTACCTTAATCTGACGCGCTCGAGAATGTCTGATGGTCATTATTTTTTTACTAATCTGATTCTATATCCTTCACGGTCGGCTTTGTATATAGGCCTCATATTTGGTGGAGGTACTTAACAGGGTACAAAGTATCCCCCTGTATATTAATCTGCCGCGCTTTAGTAAATCCCGAAATCCCTTCTGGGGCTCCCCTACTATTGGAAGTATAACCAAAAGATTGAAGGAAATTTAATCAAAAAAGGAAGAAAACTGATAAAATAGTAATCTTAATAATATTGGAGAAGTGAAATTATTGCTCCGCTCCACACGTCCTTCGTAGCGGCCGCGAACAAGCGTCTGCACTCCGACCATAGTTACTAGGATAGCACGTTAACAGGAGGTTTATATTTCCCACAATATAAGCTCCACACACAGATATGATTTATGATAACATAGGCAAAGCTTTGACTGTAAGGGCCTGTTTCACAATGTCCGAGTAGGCACTACTCACTGAATAAATTCAAAAATTTGACAGAATTTGTATGAAATTATCTGCCAAGTAAGATACTCGAAACTTAATCATAGGTGGTGAAATAAGCCCTAAGAGAAACACTTAAATGCTATGATTGTGGAGGGAGTGAGATATCAGAGAGCACGTGCGTTACCCCAGTCGTTCAACAGGTGAATTAGAACAACATTTCCCGCCCCTATATTTCCCGAGGGGGTGATTGACAGAGGTGTATACTACCACTCCATATCAACTTTCATAATTCCTATCGATAGAATGAGAAAAGGTACTCTAATTATTTACCAGGTAAAAACACGACACGGACTTAGCATTTAGTACTAGGCACAGAAAACTATGAACTAAGTTATGTCGACTTCTCGAAAGGTTTATGAGACAATAGCAATAACCTTTTTATTTCTCTCACAAACTTTTGAATTGGAAGTTGGAACCCTGATCCCCCTCATAAAAAAATTACGCTAGATTTGTACAAAAATAAAAGTTAAAATGTACGTTAAAAAATCTGTAGAACTAAAAACTGAAAATCTGTGATTGCTACACGTCCTTCATAGCGATCGTCAAACAAGCGGAAGGTTTCAGCACTACGGTCATGTGTACTAGGAGAGCACGTTACGAAGAAGTGGTTTTCAGTAAAGGTTTTCCTGAAAGCACATGAACGGTGAGAGAGACAACGATAGGCTGTAATTGGAGATAGAAGATTAATGACGTAGCGTCCACGTGCGTTGACTAAAATATACAAAACAAACAAAAATATAACCAATTTTCACGGTTCTTGGCGAAGAGAGAGAAAAAAAAGGTAAAACAATTATTGAACAAATTCAAACAAATGCTTGTAAGTAGGTACTTGATTGAATAAATGGGGCTTGTAGCCAAGAAGTCAAGTTCCGAAAAGTCTACAAAGTTATTGTAGGATTTGGCGCATCTTGTAAAGAATTAATTATGTCTGTAATTTGTATAGCAGCGGGGGAAGAAGAAAATAGGGTATTCTAGCAGATCTAGTGCTTGCTTACTTGCTTAAAATCCTATGTCCCCTAGCTGGGGCAGAGGGCGTCGACAGTAGACACCCATCGCGACCGGTCCTGCGCCTTTCGCTTGACCTCGGTCCACGTCAGTCCGATGGCCTTTGCTTCAGCTAACACGGTTCGTCGCCAGGTCTGTCGAGGACGGCCACGCTTTCTTTTTCCTTGGGGATTCCAATCCAGCGCCTGTTTAGGTATATGATCGGGATCCCTCCTAAGCGTGTGACCAATCCAACCCCACTTGCGACGTTTGATCTGGTGGTCGATCGAGCTTTCGTGACATTTTTCCAACAGTTCCACGTTAGAGATGGTCTCGGGCCAGTAAATCCCGAGGATACGACGGAGACATCGGTTCACGAAAACCTGAATTTGGCGTGAGATCTCTTTTGTCACCTTCCACGTTTCGCACCCGTAAAGCAGCACGGATTTGACGTTGGACCTGAAGATTTTTAATTTAACCCTTCGGGTCAATTTCCGCGATTGCCAAACCGGCCTCAGCTGTGCGAAGGTACCACGCGCTTTGGCTATTCGTGAGGCGACGTCTTCCTCAGTCCCACCAGTTTCCGCCACGACACTTCCGAGGTACGTGAATCTCTGAACGCGTTCCACCGCCTCGGTGCCGATCAGCAACGGTGCAGAATTGATCACTCCTGAACGCATTTCTTGGGTCTTCCGTGTATTGATTTTAAGACCAGTTTTCGCTGCCTCCTCACGAAGGTCGTTTAATTTTGCTTGCATGTCGGCGTGTGTGTGACTAAGCAGGCATAGGTCATCGGCGTAGTCCAAGTCTTCTAAAACGCTGGACAATCCCCACTCTATGCCGCGGCGTCTCTCCTCGAAGATGCGAAGCAAAATTCCGTCAAGAACGACTATAAAGAGAAGAGGCGAGAGGAGGCAACCCTGGCGAACACCCGCGTGCACTGCGATGTCTTCCGAGATGAGACCATCGTGAACCACTTTGCATGTATATTTGCGATATATGCTTTGTACTAGGCGGACTAATTTTGGTGGCACTCCAATTTCCAGCAGGCGAGACCACTTCAACGTATCGAAGGCTTTTTCGAAGTCCACAAAAGTGAGATATATCTCCCTTTGCCATTCTGATGCCTGTTCAAGTATTATACGCAGTGTGTTAATCTGGTCCGTGCACGAACGTCCTAAACGAAAACCAGCTTGCTCCCTGCGCAGTAAAGGATCTAGGGCCCTCGACAGCCTATCCAGGATTATCCTACAGAAGACTTTAGAGGGAATTGACAGCAGTGCAATGCCTCTCCAATTATCGCACTGACTGAGATCACCTTTTTTAGGCACGGTAATTAAGAGCCCTTTGTTCCAGTCGTCTGGGAGTTCTTCAGCAGTCCAGATCTTTTCGATTAAAGGCGTCAGTACGTCGACAGCGAAGGGTAAGTCAGCCTGCAGCATTTCCGCATTAATCAGGTCGAGTCCTGGTGCCTTGCCTGTCTTCAAAGAGAGGACCGCTTCAGCCACCTCCAATTCTGACGGTGGTTCCGAATTGATATCAAGGAGCTGGTGTGGTGAAGATCCGACCGACAGCGCTTCAGGCGTCGAAGAAGCCGACAATCGGAAGACCTCTTCAAAGTGTTGGCGCCAACGCAGTAGTTGCTCTTCAGACGTCGCAATGAGCTGCCCCTCTTTAGACCGAAGTGGTTTCTTTTTGCGCCTGCTATCTCCTACCAAGGTCTTAGTGGTTTTATACAGCTCTTTCAGGTTGCCGGTGTTCGCAGCGTGTTGAGCACGGTCAGCAACTTCATCGGCCCACCGCCTTCTATCCGCACGCGTGCTCCGATAAATAGCCTTGCGCTTGCCACGATACTGCAGAATGAGGTCGGCTCGCTCGTCAACATTACGGGTCTCCAGAAGCTTTAGGTGCAGAATCCTTCTGTCTTCGATAAGACTCCATGTGTGTTGAGACATCCAGTCCTCGCGTGAGTGGGATGATTTGTGCCCTAGAATGACA
Source organism: Mythimna separata (assembly GCA_030763345.1). NCBI lineage: Eukaryota > Metazoa > Arthropoda > Insecta > Lepidoptera > Noctuidae > Mythimna > Mythimna separata. The sequence goes on along the minus strand of CM061178.1, from coordinate 198,114 downwards.
GAGCTGGTCTCTGTGTAGGCCATTTTAATGCGGTTCCACTCCTCATCTAGTGAGTCTGTAACTTCTTCAAGTCCGGAGAAACGGTTTCGCAGCTCAAGCTTAAAAGCCCTACGGGTGTCTACGTCAAAAAGTTTGCTCACGTCGAATCTCTTTCCCAACTTGCCAGGTCCTCCAGTTGCACGGGCTACGGCAACCTTAAGCCGAACTTCAGCAACTACCAGATGATGGTCGCTATCTATATCGGCGCCCCTACGGTTGCGAACATCGAGCAGTGAAGAACGCCATTTAGAACTAATGGCAAGATGGTCAATTTGGTTCTTGGTGACTCCATCGGGTGAGTTCCAGGTGTATTTGTGGTGGTCGCCGTGAATGAACAATGTTCCTCCGATGGTGAGATCATGGTTCTGACAGAAATCTATAAATCGCTCCCCATTATCGTTGCAAACTCCAAGACCCTGTGTCCCCATATGCCGCTCACGGCCCGCATTAACCCTCCCAACTTTAGCATTTAGGTCTCCCATGACGATGACGATGTCTTGTTTCTTTATGCTCCTAAGGGTGGCGTTCAGGGCGTTGTAGAAATCGTCTTTGGTATCCTCAGATGATGCGTTAGTTGGGGCGTAGCACTGTACGATGGAGATCTTCCGAACTCTTGAGTTAAAACGGGCGTACATGATCCGGTCTGAAATCGGTCTCCAATCGACAAGGCTTTTCTTCGCTATATTGGAGAGGAGGAGCCCCACGCCGTACTCGCGCACATCTTCCTCATTTTCTTTACCTGAATATAGCAAAGTCAAACCCGTCGATGTTCTCAGTTCACCAAAGCCGTGTCTTCTCACTTCGCTTAGACCCAATATCTGCAGGTTGTAACCAAGCATTACTGCTTCTGCTTGGGCTAATCGGCTGTCATCACTAAGTGTACGCACATTCCAAAATGCAATTCGTGTCCGTATTTTCATGCCAAAAGTCGTCGGTAAAGTATCGGTCCGGTTTTCTACTGTTTCGGTTTCTTGAATCTGTAATTGTCGGGCAAGCGAGTGATTAGCCCACTGTGCCTTAATCCGCTAGCGGGGCTGCCGCTTTAGAGCCTACGGATATGCTCGGTTTTTTTTTCGGGTTCTCTCCCTGGTGAGACGATTCTGTTTTAAGGCGCAGAATACTCGCCCTTCGCCCTGCATCCGTTAGCTCAGCTGCACCACGAGGTGGCAGTCGCGCGGCGGCGCGGGTGCAGCAGGTCCAGGGAGGACGGCGGGGACGTGGATGACTCGGACTGGCTAGGGCTCTGCTACATACGGTACTTCGCCACGAGTACAGCAGATGGTTCCTTGACATTTTATAGGTAATGCTGTTTCACCTACAGCGATTCCCACCAAGACCATACCCTAGCTTCCCCCCCCAGATCTAGTAGGGGTAGGTAAATTAATCAAGGAGCAAAGTTACGGGGCATAGATGAAGGGTTATGCTAACTTAACGAGGAAAGAGACTTTCATCGTAAATTTATCGTCAGTTCGTTAATTTCTCCAAACTTTTAAGCCAAACTATTAAATAGAATAAATAGAATGTACAAAGCTTCAGAAGGAAACAAAACTGTAATAAAAAGCATTGCTACACGCCGGCGCCGTACCAAGCGACCGTCTAACGAGCGGAAGGTTTCAGCGCTCCGGTCGTGTGTACTAGGAGAGCACGTTATGAAGAAGTGGTTTTCAGTGAAGGCTTTGTGTGCTCATGAACTACCCTATAAACTGTGAGAGAGACAACGATAGGCTGAAATTGGAGATAGCAGATTGATGACGTAGCGACCACATGCGTCACGATAAACATGACAAACAAAAACAACCCTTCTTCACGGTCGGATAACATGTAGCGACATCTATTATGTCGCAGAAGAACTAAGAAGTCGGTCGCTACGAAGGACGCGTAGCAAGGGACTGAGTTTTCTTGTTGTACGAGACAACTTTCCCTTCCTATCCAAAGTGCTGGAGGCCTGTGCCCACAAACAACTTTCTAACTTTGTGCACTCTAATGCACTGATTAGCCCTCTACAGTCTGGGTTCAGGCCTGGGCACAGCACTGTTTCCGCCCTCCTTGAAGTGACTGGCGATATAAGGGCAGGACTAGAAGACACCAAAGTCACTGTTCTGGTGTTGGTCGATTTTTCGAATGCTTTCAATACCGTCAGTCACGACATTCTATTAGCCATTTTGTCCTATTTGATGGTCTCTCCTGAAGCACTGGAATGGTTCACTTCCTACCTTCAGGGGCGCCAGCAGTCGGTTCACGCTGGAGAGACTTCTTCTCGCTGGTGTGATCTGCCAACTGGCGTTCCACAAGGCGGCATTCTTTCTCCTCTTCTATTTTCTATTTTTATTAATCTCATTACTTCCGTCCTTCAGTGTGCGTATCATCTGTATGCGGATGACCTCCAGCTGTACTGCCAAGGGGGAGTCGATGAGATAACTGATGCTATCGAAAAGATAAATAGGGACTTGACGGCTATTAAAACATGGTCTGATAGATTTGGTGTTGCAGTAAACCCCAATAAATGTCAGGCAATCATCATTGGGAGTTCTCGAAGCATCGCCAAAGTGGATATTGCAACTCTGTCACCGGTTATATTCGACTCAACGACTGTTCCTTTTAGTACTGACGTGAAGGACTTGGGCTTGCACATCGATAGTACTCTGAACTGGCGTAGTCAAGTCGTTAGTGTTAGTAAGAGGGTTACAGGGGTGCTGCGGGCTCTGTATCGTCTTAAAAACTTTTTGCCATCGAACACGAAGGCAATGCTTGTACAGACCCTAATTTTTCCTATCATCGATTATGGTGATGTGTGTTACTATGACCTGAATGCAGATCTCCTCAATAAACTTGACCGTCTTCTAAATTACTGCATTCGATTCGTTTTCAATCTGCGCAAATATGATCATGTCTCTGCACATCGGCTGCTTCTAAAGTGGTTGCCCATACGACAGCGCAGAGAGCAAAGGGCGCTTACTACCTTGTTTTCATATCTCATTTCTCCCAATTGCCCTAGTTATTTAGCCCCTCACTTTCAATACATTTGCGCCAACCACAGTAAAAATCTACGTTCATCTCATAACCGCCTTCTTCTATGTCCCACTCATCGCACTGACTTCCTTCACTGTTCTTTCTTTATTCAATCTATCTCTCTGTGGAATGCGCTCCCCCAAGAGGTCAGGATGGTTACAAACCGATTAAAATTCAAAATTGAGGTTCGCGAGCACATTCGTAAGAAGTTGGCAGTAGTATCATCACAACGCTAATGTTTCTCTGTTTGTCGATTTGTATCTATTTTTCGAGTATTTATATCTATGTATGTATATTTAATTATATTTATTTGATTGAACTATGTATAAATTATATGTATATTGTGTTGTATCATGGAGTCATTTGTATATCTTCTCAATATATTTCTCTCTTTTATTGCACCTACCACTAATATTCTCTGCATTGCCCAAAGGTTGACTGGTAGAAAATGCCCAAGGCATTAAGTCCGCCTTTGTACCTATTTGTGCAAAAGTATAAATAAATAAATAAATAAATAAATAACTTGACTGATTCTAAAAGTTTTATTTCTTCTTGCAGAAAACCACATTGCATAAAATTATATCTGAAACATAAGAATGATACTATTAAAGAATTAATAGTTTTCTGTATACAATAAAACATTAAATCTTATGATAGCTACAAAACTGAATTCATATAAAAATTCAAGATAATGTTTTTATGTTAAAAAAAAAATTAAACAAGATTTACGTTATTGCTCCACGTTGATAGAAGAAACACAGGTGGTTGCCTAGACCATTGCACTGTCATCTTACTCCCACAACAGCTTCAGCCTATTTCTGTCTCCCTTTCTATTTATTTACATTTGTGTTAATAAACATCGTACCTGTGTGCAGTCCGTGTGCTTTCACGAAAGCTTTCACTGAAAATTATCTCTCTTCAAAATATGCGCTCCTAGTACGTATGGCCGGAGCGCTGAAACCTTTCACCGCTTGACGGTCGCTACGAAGGATGCGTAGCAACGGACTGAATTTTCTTATTGTACGGGCAACTTGACTGATTCTAAAAGTGTAATTCAGTACACTCGTATGATAGTTGCGTTATAAAATTTTGAGTGGAGTGGAGGGTTCGGTCAGAACTAACCAACTTAATTCATAAAGTTCTATCATAAAAAACACATTTGCATATAACAGTTTTAAACTTAATTGAAGTAAGACTCTTCCAAGGTTCTTGTTTTTATTTCTGAAACATAAGAAGCAGTGCAATGGTCTATCAGATCGTTGTCGTTCATATGTAATGCCGGCCATACACGCTACGGTGCACCGGAGAGGTCTACCTGTGCAGGTATGCCTGCGCAGGTGTCACTAGAAAGAATTGATTTTCAATTTTGCTCCGGTCGCCTGCGCAGGCAAAAAAATCTGCACAGGTCTATTCCCATACACGCTGCGGTCTACCTGCGCAGATATACCTGCACAGGTAGACCTCTCCGGTGCACCGTAGCGTGTATGGCCGGCATAACGTTCGTATCTTGTGCAATTCATGTGATGAAAGTTTTCACTGAAAACAATCTCTTCAAAACATACTCTCCTAGTACAAATGACCGGAGTGCTGAAACTTTTCACCCGTTTGACGGTCGCTACGAAGGACGCGTAGCAACGGAATGAATTTATATTATACGATCAGCTCGACTTATTCTGAAAGAGTTATTAATTTTCCTGCAAAAAAACACACATTGAATAAAGTAATAATTTAATACATAAAAATGGTATAATAAAAAATATATAAATAAAAAGTAAAATTAAACAAAACAAAAAATACGTAACCACTTTTAAATTCAGTAAATATGCCTAAGTATGTAACAAGTGACTTTTTGTTTAACTTCTTTTGATGATTCGAAAACACGAAAATTTAATAGTCCAATCCAGCCTAAGCTGAATATAGCTAAATGTATTTATTTTAAAAATATCAATATTTTCCATTTCTGATTTATATATATCTCTTTCCACGAGTTATGTTATATTTCAGCTTTTTATTTTATTGTTCCACTTTGACAGAAGAAACACACGTGGTCGTCTAGACCATAGCACTGCCATCTCAGTCCCACGTGTAGGTAAACATCGTACCGTGTGCTTTCATGAAAGCCTTCACTGAAAATGATTTCTTTAGAGTATGCTCTCCTAGTACAAATGGTCGGAGCGCTGAAGCCTTCACCCGTTTGGCGGTCGCTACGGGAGACGCGTAGCAACGGACTGAAATTTGTAATTGTACGACAAATCGACTGATTCTGAAAGTGTTACTTTTCTGCGAACACATTGAATAAAGTAATCATTTAATAAATAGAATGGTATTATAAAAAAATGTAAATCACGTAAATAGGTTTTTTTTAATTAATACGACTATATATTATTATACGATTGAGTCTTATGATAACTGTCTAACTGTAAATTAGCTTTAAGAATATTCATATTGAAAAATCAAAAAAATGTTTTTATATAAAATTTAATAAACTAATTGTTTGTTTACATGACTACTGTAACTTACTACAAACTCATAATATGAAAAAAAAACCGGCCAAGTGCGAGTCGGACTCGCGCACCGAGGGTTCCGAAGAAACCTGCAAGGTTTACAAAGTTCGTTCATTACGACTATTTGATATGAATTTCAACTTGATAGCTCTACGCGTTCATGAGGAAAAAAGTAATAAGTTTATATTTATTAAAAAATAAATATATATTTTGTAATGTAACTAAAAATTTAAGGTTTTCGGAATTTTTCCTTTATGTGTGCTATAAAACGTTGCTTCATGCCAAATTTCAAGATTCTAGGTCGACTGGAAGTACCCTTTAGGTTTTGATTCCCTTGCGAGTACTTGCGAGTTTCAAAATATGCAGCTTAAATTGCTGTTTCTTTTGATTGCGTTGACATAGAAGTTTGATTTTGTTACAGCTTAAAGGTATTATAGACCTGAGTATTTGGTATGAATTTCAATTTAATAACTCTACGCGTTTATGAGAAAATGGGTAGTAAGTTTAAAATTATTAAAAAAAATATATTATGTCCATCCATCTGCCTAGCCGATATATTAAAAAAAAATATATTATGTGATGTAACTAAAAATTTATGGTTTTCGTAATTTTTCCTTTATCTATGCTATAAGACGTTGCTTCGTACCAAATTTCAAGATTCTGAGTTCACGGGAAGCACCCTGTAGGTTTTGATTCCCTTGCAAGTGTCGAAAATTTGCGGCATAAACGGCTGTATCTTTTGATTGCGTTGGCTTAGAAGTTTGATTTTTTCACAGCTTCAAGGGACAGTAGACTCAAGTCTACTAAGCTGAAATTTATATCAATTACTCAAGTAATTGATATAAATTTCAGCTTCATACCTCCACGCGTTCCTGAGAAAAAGGGTCTTGACAGACGGACGGACGGACAGACGGACAACAAAGTGATCCTATAAGGGTTCCGTTTTTTCCTTTTGAGGTACGGAACCCTAAAAACATCAAAACTTGCAAATTATTATCCACTGCACACTACTCACTATCATCTCTACTTACCCCTAAAAAGAATACAGGGTTGATGTTATGAAAAGTTTTCACCACATGGATGTCCACGAAATCTTTTGGCTATTTAATTTCCTCAATTGCGCCAGCCATGCCAGCCTTTGAATGAGAAGTATAGGATATATAACACTCCTTCTCATTCTAAGGCTTACCGATACTGTCATAAATTATATCGGTGTGTTTTGACCCATCAATGAAGTATGAATCATATTTATGTATTCAAAAGTGAAAAACCGGCCAAGAGCGTGTCGGGCCACCCTCAGTGTAGGGTTCCGTAGTTTCCCGTCCGTCACAATAAGTGTCTCCAAGTTTTTAAAAACTGTTCGTCCCATCAAGTTCAAAATACTTTTCCTAGAAAGTCTTTATAAAGCTCTACATTCCAGATTTTTTTCATATTTTTTAAACTTATGGTTCAAAAGTTAGAGAGGGGGGGACACAATGTTTTTTACTTTTGAAGCGTTTATTTCCGTAATTATTGATATTATCAAAAAATGATTGCAGTAAACCCATTCATTTTTGAATACCTATCCAACAATATATCACACGTTGGGGTTAAAATTAAAAAGAAATCACTTTCCACTTTACATGTAGGGGGGGTACCCTAATAAAACATTTTTTTCCAATTTTTATTTTACTACTTTGTTGGTGTGATTGATATGCATATTGGTACCAAATTTCAGCTATCTAGTGCTAACGGTCACAGAGATTAAGCGAGGACGGATGGACAGACATGGCGAAACTATAAGGGTTCCGTTTTTGCCATTTGGCTACGGAACCCTAAAAAGGAATAAATCCCAAAAGTGCCTACGAGACATATTAGTTAAATTCATAATTAAATAAATCATTCATAACGATTGCTACTTAAAAATACTATGATAAATGTTATCCTATTTTTTTGAGTGACATATTTGGATATAAACAAAATTGTCTGTTTATCAAGAAGCATTATAAGTACTTATTTGTACAAATTAATAATTCATGGTGTATAATAAAATCTTGCACTTGTGATCAATGTTTTCTTTTCGTGATTTATTTATTTCATACTAGATTCTTAGGCTTTGCCCGCGTAAAAATAGGTTTCTCCAAAAAAATCGGGACAAAAGGTAGCCTATGTCCTTTTCCATGTCAAAGGTCATATGCATGCTAAATTTTAACCTTATCCGTTGCGTGATTAAGTAACAAACATTCACACTTTCACATTTATAATATTAGTTAGGCTTTCAACTATTCAATTGTTCCACGTTGACAGAAGCAATACATCTGGTCGTCTAGTATCTGGAATACCGAAGATGGTTTAGACTGTACACTAACCTACCATCTCACTCCCACGATAGTTTTAACCTGTCTCTCATCTCCCTTTCAATTTATTTACATTTGTATTGATAAACATCAGTCCGTGTGCTTTCATGAAGGCTTTCCTTGAAAATAATCTCTTCACAGTGTGCGCTCCTGGTACACAAGACCGTAGCGCTGAAACCTTTCACCGATTGACGGTCGCTACGGGAGACTCGTAGCAACGGACTGAATTTTCTTACTGTACGAACAACTCGACTGATACTGAAAGTTTTCATTTCCTGAAAACCATATACCTACTTCCGATTTTATATAATTACTATATTTACTTCCATTAGCTTGTTTACTTTGAGGAGCTCGTGGCTAGATAATAACAGCCGCACGGGTCGATCTTCAAGGTTAAGCAACGCTTGTCAAGGTTGGTCTGTGGATGGGTGACCATCTTAACATACCGAGTTTCCTCCGTGCCTCGGAAAGCACGTTAAGCCGTAGGTCCCGGCTGTCATTTGTAGATCTTTGGCAGTCGTTATGAATTGTCAGAAGCCAGTAAATCTGACTCCAGTCTTGCCATGAAGTACCGTGTTACCCCAGTTAATGGGTTGTGGAGGTCTGGTAGGCAGCCGCTCCTCATAAAATACTGGTATTCAGCTAAATCCGGCTTGACTGGAAGCCGACCCCAATATAGTTGGGAAAAGGCTAGGCTGATGACTACCTTCTGCCAGTGGCATCGTTCGCGTGAATATTGGTTATTATGAACGTGAATATAGATAAAAAGTAGCTTTTGTGTTCAAGCTTGATCCGTTCTTTATCAAAATCGGTTCAGTAGTTTAGTCGTGAAAGCGTAACAGACAGACACACGGTCATATTTATAATATTAGGTTAGATGTTTGTAAAATAAAATAAATATGTTATTTAAGAAACAGAACTGCAAAATCTACTATTTATTTTATTGTTCCATGTTGACAGAAGAAACCCACGTGGTCGTCTAGACAATAACACTGCTATCTCACTCCTACGATAGTTTCAGCCTATCTCCCGTCTCCCTTTCAATTTACTTACATTGGTGTTCATAAACATCGTATCTGTGTGCAGTCCGTGTGCTTTCACGAAGGCTTTCACTGAAAATGATCTCTTTATTTACATGCTCTCCTAGTACGAATGGTCGAAACGCTGAAACCTTCATTCGTTTGACGGTCGCTACGGGAAGGACGTCTAGCAGCGGACTGAATTTTGTAACTGTACGAACCCGACTGATTCTGAAAGTGTTTTTTCTTATGATAACGATGTTACTGTGAATTACGTTTGGAAATAATTCATAATAAATTGAAAAAACAAGATTATATTTTTGTGTTCAAAATAAAGTTTTATAAAAGAAAATTAAACATGATCGACCTCAACCACTTGATGCTTTTTGCTTGTTTTTTTTTAATGGTTATAAACTAGCGCTCGACTGCGATCCCACCTGATGGTAAGCAGTGATGCAATCGTCGATGGTGAGGCGCACTAGTGTTTTAAGGCCTGAAACTGCGTTAAGCGGGCGCCCGCGACGGGCAACCGTCGCGTGTCTACGCGCGTGGACACGCGCGTGGGCTCCGTGGCTACGCGACGGTCCCCGTCGCGGGGACCCGTCGCGGAGACCGATTTACGCAGTGTCGCTAGTTCAATTTTAACGGTGTGCTTGTATAGTCGTGTCGATGGAGAACTTAATATATTATTACATAGCAAAACGACGACTAGCAAAAAAAAAACTGTCCCACTTTGGAAGCGAAGACAGTTTCGTGGATGGCGGTGCACTAGTTTTCGATGCAAAAAAGGGGCTAGATGACCATCACAAGGAAATGAATTCTAATCGATATGAAGATTGGTTAAAAAATATTCTTCCAAAATTAAAACCGATTGCAGTATACAGTATCAGTATAACTGCATTCTGTTTCAATTTTGGGAGAATATTTTTTAACCAGTCTTCATATCGATTAGAATTCTGAGTTTGTTTCGGTGTTTCTTCTCAGGGTAGTCAGTTAGTAAACACCGGCCTCATCTAGTAAAAAAAAGTCCAACAAAAAAATTGACGTGTAAAAGTGTTTGTGAAAACCTATTTGCAAAATAAATATCATTTATCATTCATTAAATATTTTTTAAATGTTTAACATAAAAATATACGTTATTACTTCTGTATTTTTTCATTTTAAATAGCTATCTACTATTCAGGAAAAAATATTATAAAAAACGATACTACTTGATTTTATTAACGGCAATTTACGGTTGAGGTACATCACTATTTAAGAATTGCAAAAAAGTGGCAACATTCGTTATGTCATTTTTGTCAAATGATGAAATGACAACCCTGAACAAGCCCGTGCGTGTTCCCTGGCGGGGACCGCGCGTGCCCCCGCGACGGGTTCCGTCGCACGGAGGCGGGCCCCGTCGCGTGGGTGCGGGGTGCGCCTCCCCGTGACGGACACCCGCGCTGGTCCCCGCGACGGAGCACTTTTGTATGAAACCGCGCGGGTGCCCGCTTAACGCAGTTTCAGGCCTAAGAGCCTATTCACTCTAGCCTTGAAGACACGCAAATTATAATCGGATGGAAAAACCGCAGCAGGCAGATTGTTCCAGTCCCTCAATGACAACGGTAACTAACCTACTAACTACACGATACCTATACTAAGAATTTTCAAAACTGGCTAGTTATCATTTACTGTACGCAATCATTTAACCACTAAATATAACACAGAAACTGATGTTATGAAAAGTTTCCACCACGTGCGTGGGTGTCCACTGTCCACATAATATTTTGGTTATTTTACTCCTTCAACTATTCCTGCCTATAAACTATTCCCTTCACTCAAAATTTATCTGTGTTGTCATAAATCTTATCTGCGTGTTTTCTATTAATTGAAATATTAACTGTGCCATGCCGTGTTCGGTGAGTTTTCACGAAAGTTATCACTGAAAATTACCTCTTTCTAGCGTGCTGTCCTAGTACTCATAACTGGAGCGCTGAAGCCGCCTGTTTGACGGTTACGGGCTTTTACTGAAAATGATCTCTTTAAAACGTGATCTCCCAGTACGAATGGTCGGAGCGCTGAAACCTTCACCCGTTTGACGGTCGCTACGAAGGACGCCTGCCTAGCAACGGACTGAATTTTGTTACTGTACGGACGAAAGAATTCTTCTCCTTAAAATCATTGACGAAAAAGTAAAATAAAATACTTAACCACCTTTAAAGTCAGTTTAAATTACGTTGTGATATAACAAGTAATTCTTCGTGTAATTGTTTTTAATAATTCGTTTTGAATAAAAGATAATTACGATGAACGAAAAATGACTTGTCCGGTCCCACCTAAACTAGATAGAGCCAAATATGTTTATTGTTAAAATAAAAATAGTTTCGATTTCCGAATTATGTTTCTCTTTTCACGATTTAGTTATTTTTTAAATACTTCTTGTATCGTTCCACGTTGACAAAGTACACGTTGGTCGTCTATAATATTGTACTACCATCTCACTCCTACGACAGTTCCAGCCTACCACCTTGCCCTTCTCAACTAGATGATATCACCACCACACATACGACTGAACAATGGAATCGTTTGTGCGCACTCTAGTGGATTTAAAAGTGGTCAGCTAGAATGTTGTATAGGGAGCAAGAACTGCCTAAGAATGTCCATAGATGGCTCTTATGATAACAGTCGTGGTGAAGCTTTTGTTTGCATTATGTCTTACTTATTATTAACAAATGTAGATGTAGCAATTAAAATCAGCACTACAGCAAGAAATTTTGCACTGATGATACTTGACGCGGATTAGCGTGAGAGGTTTATTATTAGTAGAATATTATTTAAATAGTAGCTAGAACAAATCAGGTCAACATTTTGCGGATTGTCCGTATAAAGGCACGCCACGGGATGTGTACATTCTGCGAGCTTTCACGAAAGCTTTCACTGAAAATGATCTCATCAGAACATGCTCTCCTGGTGCGTATGGCCGGAGCGCTGAAACCTTTCACCGCTTGACGGTCGCTACGAAGGGCGCGTAGCAACGGAACAATGCGGCCGATTCTGAAAGTGTAAATTTCGTGATAACCACATAGTTTCGATTTAATGTAATTAATAGTTTCCGCCCGCGGCTTCGCCCGCGTGGTGTGTTGATAAAAAGCAGCCTATAGCAAAAATAACAAAATCGAAAAAAAAAGAGTACGACTAAAAGTAGCCTATATGTTAATCCAAGGTATAAACTATCTAAATACCAAATTTCAACCAGATCGGTCCAGCCGTTTTTTCGTGAAAGAGTGACAAACATACATCCATCCTCACAAACTTTCGCATTTATAATATTACTAGGACTAGCTTCGGCCAGCGGCATTGTTCGCGTGTATATTGGTTATTGCGGATGTAAAGTCGAAGTCGAAAATAGACATAAAGTAGCTTTTGTGTTCAAGCTTGAATCGTACTTTTTGATCAAAATCGATTCAGTAGTTTAATCGTGAAGGTAACAGGCAGTATCACTGTCATATTTATGGTTTATATGTATAAAAAATATTATTTAAGAATTAGAACTGCAAATTCAACTATTTATTTTATTGTTGCACGTTGACAGAATAAACCCACGTGGTCGTCTAGACAACGTAAACGTCGTGCAATGGCATTGCTTTCTCACTCCCACCACAGTTTCAGCCTATCCCTGTCTCCCTTTCAATTTATTTACATTGGTGTTCATAAACATCGTATCTGTGTACAGTCCGTGTGCTTTCACGAAGGCTTTCACTGAAAATGATCTCTTTATTTACATGCTCTCCTAGTACGACTGGTCGAAACGCTGAAACCTTCATTCGTTTGACGGTCGCTACGGGAAGGACGTCTAGCAGCGGACTGAATTTTGTTACTGTACGAACCCGACTGATTCTGAAAGTGTTATTTCTTATGATAATTATGTTACTGTGAATTACCTTTGGGAATAATTCATATTAACAATCAAGATAATATTTTTGTGTTCAAAACAAAGTTTTATAAAACAAATTTAAACATGATCGACCTCAACCACTTGCTGCCTGCTTTATTTTACTATGCCCAATACATTCAATGCTATTAGAGTGCGTCTAATGAAAGCGCGACCTATAGTTTTTAATTTAATTCATGAATCCCCGACCGGTCTCATAGCACCGCGCTGTTATTGTCTTACTATTTATTGTGTCTCGTTTCGCGGGTATTGATGGGTTAATTGGCAATATTATTCAGCCGCAATTATAGGAAATAAAAAAGGCGTGAAGTGTCAAGACATGATTCTCCTACTAGTTAGTAATACCACATACAAAATTTTTCTGATTCAACTGGTTTCAACCTCTTTTTCTCAGGTTGCGCTTGCTACTGTTTCAACTTTTTGAACCGTCAAAAACGGTGGCTCTTAGGAAAAAAGTTTTTAGACATTTTTATAGATAATTGTCTGATCTACAATTTTCGTTTGAGCTAATTTTATGATAAAAATTACCACCATTTTGCTGAAAATCGCGAAAAACCCGTTTTTGTGACCTTTGACACCGAGTAAGTTTTTTTGCACGTGCCGGATCGATGGCACGACTGATAGGACTTTTCACATTTCCCTTATAATAGTGTATTGAATAATCCTACCAATTTTCAGCCAAGTGCGAATTATTGTAACCTCACCCCGATTAATTAGTGGCAGGCAGTCGCCTCCTTCTGCGAAGCAGTAATGTTAGCGAAGGAGGCTGCCGACCGCGTGAGGCAACGGAACTCACGCCGCCGCCGCCGAGATCCCGATCCCGATTTCCGACCACCGTAGGCGCCGGCTCGCGGATAGCGAGCAATCGGTAGCTCGCCGTCCGGCAGTCTGGTAATAATCTGGACCGAGCTTAGTCGTCGACGGTGCGTTCTGTTCCACGCGCGCCTCAAGGAGATGTCAGCAAACTGTAGGGGCCCGGTAGGGTCGAAGCCTCTGGGGAACACGGTATCCGAAAGGTTGTCACCGTGTCCCCCAGATCGATCGATGGCAACGAAGGAACGGAGTAGGGGTTTATTCAGTAAGAGTCTGACACGCCCTCCCGCTCCGCCCAAGAGTGGGAGAAGTCATTCTGATGATTCCCCTACCGGAAAAAAAAAAAACTATGCCGCTGTGTATGGGCGGCACCTATCCTGTATATTGCGGGGCCTACAGCACGTCAGCCATGCGAAAAACTGGTCTTAACCAGTCTCGTTGAAAAAAGCGATAGTTAATGTTCTTTTTATTTTGTTAACTATATTAAACTTCCCAGACTTCATCATATTAAGAAATCATTTACAATGAACGAACGTATTTATTTTATTATTTCACGTTGATAGAAGAAAACCAAGTGGTCATTTAGACCATTAAACCGCTATCTTAACTCGCACTACAGCTGCCTCTATCACCTTTCAATTTATTTGTGTTAATAAACATCGTAACTGTGTGCAATCCACGTGCTTTCATGAAAGCCTTCACTGAAAATTATCTCTTTAGAATAATAATATGCTCTCCTAGTACCAATGGCCGGAGCGCTGAAACCTTCACCCGTTTGACGGTCGCTACGAAGGACGCGTAGCGACGGACTGTAATGTACAGATTACTCGACTTACTGCAAGTGTAGATTTCCTGCAGAATACCACATCTAACAAAATACTACTTTTAAAAGCGATAGTGGCGTTGTTTATATTATCTTTACAAGATTTTGAATTTTGTAAATTATCATTCGTGTCTGTTTTTAGGGTTCCGTACCTCAAAAGGAAAAAACGGAACCCTTATAGGATCACTTTGTTGTCCGTCTGTCTGTCCGTCCGTCTGTCAAGACCCTTTTTCTCAGGAACGCGTGGAGGTATGAAGCTGAAATTTATATCAATTACTCAGGTCTACTGTCCCTTGAAGCTGTGAAAAAATCAAACTTCTAAGCTAACGCAATCTAAAGATACAGCCGTTTATGCCGCAAATTTTCGACACTTGCAAGGGAATCAAAACCTACAGGGTTCTTCCCGTGAACTCAGAATCTTGAAATTTGGTACGAAGCAACGTCTTATAGCATAGATAAAGGAAAAATTACGAAAACCATAAATTTTTAGTTACATCACATAATATATTTTTTTTAATAATTTTAAACTTACTACCCATTTCCTCATAAACGCGTAGAGGTATTAAATTGAAATTCATACCAAATACTCAGGTCTATAATACCTTTAAGCTGTAACAAAATCAAACTTCTATGTCAACGCAATCAAAAGAAACAGCAATTTAAGCTGCATATTTTGAAACTCGCAAGTACTCGCAAGGGAATCAAAACCTAAAGGGTACTTCCAGTCGACCTAGAATCTTGAAATTTGGCATGAAGCAACGTTTTATAGCACACATAAAGGAAAAATTCCGAAAACCTTAAATTTTTAGTTACATTACAAAATATATATTTATTTTTTAATAAATATAAACTTATTACTTTTTTTTCTTTGTAAACCTTGCAGGTTTGTACGGAACCCTCGGTGCGCGAGTCCGACTCGCACTTGGCCGGTTTTTTTTTTTTAAATTGATTACATAACTGTCAACTATATTTGGGATAATTCACATGAAAAATATGGATTTGGATACTGAAAAATCAAAGTAATGTTTTTATGTTAAAAACAAGGTTTTTTAATAGAAAATTAAACATGATCCCACATGCTCATACATGGCAAAGATTAAAATCTAACAAATTATTCACAAGCTTGTTACGGTTTATAAGGGCCCATGAATAATGATGGTAGGTTTAAATGAAATAAAAAAATTGAATTATAATTTGAATTACTCACTGAGTGAAGAACGAAGATCAATGGTTGTTTACATTGTGAGTATTAACTAAATATAATTAACATCGTAAACAATTTGTAGTTAGACTGTGGTTGGACTCCACTAGACGAATATATTATAGCATCACCACCACACACACGACTGAATACTACTATCGTTTGTGCGCCATCTAGTGGATTTAAGAGTGGCTAACTTGAATGTTGTAAAGGGAGCAAGAACTGCCTAACAATGTCCATAGATGGCTCTTACAAGTACGTATAGTTTACGTCAAGTCATTTGAGATAAATACATTACAGGTATGATAATAACAGTTGCGGTGAAGCTTTTATTTACATTTTAGTCTTATTTATTATTAACAAATGAAAACGCAGTAAATAAAATTAGTGCAAAATTTCTGGCCGTAATGACAAGAAATTTGCACTGATGATACGTGACGGTGGATTAGCGTGAGGGGTTTTTTATTCGGAATATTAGTTAAATAGTAGATAGGTCAACTCAGGTCAAGGTTCCTCGGCTTGCCCCGTATAAAGCGTTTGTTTTTTTTTTACTATAGGTTTCCTGTATTCATATTGCAATCTTGGTTCGCAGTAAAGCAAATAAATAAATCACGCACGCCGCTGACTGTTTGCATTTCGCGAGCTTTCACGAAACCTTTCGCTGAAAATAATCTCTTCAAAGTGTGCGCTTCTGGTACACAAGACCGTAGCGCTGAAACCTTTCACCGATTGACGGTCGCTACGGAGGTCGCGTAGCAACGGACTGGATTTTATTATACTGAACGAACAACTCGAAACCACGTAGCTGCGATTTTATGTAATACTAGCTGTCCCCTGCGGTTTCACCCGCATTTTTCGTTACCTACTGCTCCGCTCCCGTGGGTCATAGCGTGATAGTATACAGCCTTCCTCGATAAATGGGCTATCTAACACTAAAAGAATTTTTCAAATCGAACCAGTAGTTCCAGAGATTACCCCCTACATACAAACTTACAAACCTACAAACTTACAAATTTTACCTCTTTATAATATTAGTATAGACTACCATCCGTCCGCGGTTTCGCCCGAAAAAATAATAATAATAAAAGTAGTCTAATGTTAATTCAGGGTATAACCTATCTACATAACAAATTTTATCAGCCGTTTTGGCGTGAAAGAGTAACAAACATCCACACATCCATTCTCACAAACTTTTACATTTATAATATTAGTAGGACTAGCTTCTGCCAGTGGCATCGTTCGCGTCAATATTGGTTATTGTTGCGGCCGTAAAGTCGAAGTCGACGATAAAAAAAAATAGTTTTTGTGTTCAAGCTTGATCCGTACTTTCTGATCAAAATCGGTTCAGTAGTTTAGTCGTGAAAGCGTACCAGACAAAATCACTGCCGTGTTTATAATAAATAAAAAATTAGTTTTGTTGTATGAAAAATAAAATATTATTTTAGAATTGGAACTGCAAAATCTATTATTTATTTTATTGTTCCACTTTGACAGAATAAACCCACGTGGACGTCTAGACAACGTAAACGTCAATGGCACTGCTTTCTTACTCCCTCCAAATCCCTTAACATATTTATTTACATTGGTGTTCATAAACATCGTATCTGTGTACAGTCCGTGTGCTTTCACGAAGGCTTTCACTGAAAATGATCTCTTTATTTACATGCTCTCCTAGTACGACTGGTCGAAACGCTGAAACCTTCATTCGTTTGACGGTCGCTACGGGAAGGACGTCTAGCATCGGACTGAATTTTGTTACTGTACGAACCCGACTGATTCTGAAAGTGTTTTTTCTTATGATAACTATGTTACTGTGAATTACCTTTGGGAATAATTCATAATATATTGAAAAAACAAGATTATGATTTTGTGTTCAAAACAAAGTTTTATAAAAAAAATTAAACATGATCGACCTCAATCATGCCTTTTGCCTGTTTACAAGACAACGGTAACTAAGTACATGATATACTAAGAATTTTCAAAACTGGCTAGTTATCATTTACTGTACGCAATCATTAAACCACTAAATAGAATACGGAAACTGGGTGGGTGTCCACTGTCCATATAATCTTTTGGCTATTTTACTCCCTCAACCATTCCTGCCTATAAACTATTCCCCTCACTCAAAATTTATCTGTGTTGTCCTAAATCTTATCTGTTTTCTATTAATTGTAATATTAGCAGTGCCATGCCGTATTCGGTGAGTTTTCACGGAAGTTATCACTGAAAATTACCTCTTTCTAGCGTGTTCTCCCAGTGCTCATGACTGGAGCGCTGAAACCTTCCGCCTGTTTGACGGTTGCTACAAATGATGCGTTGCCACGGAGCAACGGTATGATTTTCCTTTTTTTGCTTAGTCTTTGTATATGTATTGTAGTAGTATCCAGTGCATAAATTAACTTATGCAACTGCCGAGTCTATCGTGATGGTTTCAAACAATAGCAAAGCGTTTTACTTTGTCCTATTTATTTCATAACCACTTATCTCAAAACGGTGAAAGAAAACATCGCGAGGAAACCGATACGTCCTAAAATTTTTCAAAGACTTGTGACATTCACCTGTGTCGCTGTTTCTGGGCGTCAGGTATGCAATAAACATGTCTTCACCAGTGCCGTTGAAAAAAAAACCGGGCAAGTGCGAGTCGGACTCGCGCACTGAGGGTTTCGTACCAACCTACCTATAAAAACAGTTTAATTCTCGAATCGAGTCTTGAAGACTTTTCAATTTTTTTTTCTTGTGACGTAACTAAAAATTTTCAGTTTTCAGACTTTTCCCGATATTAGTGCTATAATACCTTGCTTCGTGCCAAATTTCAAGATTCTAGGTCAACGGGAAGCACCCTATGAGTTTTGATTCCTTTGACAGTGTCGAAATGTACGTTTTTTGCAACATAAACGGGCGTATCTTTTTTTCCCGTCAACTTACAAGTTTGATTTTTGCACAACTTCAAGGGACCGCGGATTCCAATATATGGTTTTAATTTCAACTTGATACCTTCACGCGTTCCTGAGAAAATGGGTCTTGACAGACGGACGGACAGACAGACGGACAACAAAGTGATCCTATAAGGGTTCCGTTTTTTCCTTTTGAGGTACGGAACCCTAACAACAGCTATTGTTCTAATATTTTGTTAACTGCCAAGATTTCATTATATGTCATTCATTCATAAGTCATGCATCAATAATAAGTGATCTAATGTAATATAATTAATTCTTTATTGTAAACACAATAAATTATTTACACACATTTATTTGACAGTACATGTACAAAGGCGAGCTTAATTCAACAATGAGTTTTCTCCCAGCAAACCTTTGAGTGACAGAGAGAGATAACATTCGAGGGTAGAATCTAGTGATCAAAACAAAATAAAGTAATTAGTGATCTTTTGATATTTCATTTTGAATAACAGACACAAGTTGTGTTAATAAACATCAATTGTGTGCAGTCCATGTGCTTCACGACAGCTTTTACTGAAAATAATCTCTTTGAAACGTGTTCTCCTAGTACGAATGGCCGGAGCGCTGAAACCTTCACCTGTTTGACGGTCGCTACGAAGGACGCGTAGCAACGGACTGAATTTTGTTACCGTATAGACGACTGAAAAAAATCTTCACGTTAAAATCATTTACAAAGAAGTAAAATAAATTACCTAACCACCTAATTATAGTCAGTTTAAGTTGCATTGTTAATAACAAGTAATTTTTCGACTATTGTTTAAAATATTTCGTATAATTACTATTGAACGAAAAATGACTCCGTCGTCCAGTCCCACCTAAACTGAATACAGCAAAATATGTTCATTGTAAAAATAACAATATTTTCCATTTATGATCTATGTTTCTCTTTCCACGATTTAGTTATATTTCAAATACTTCTTGTATCCTTCCACGTTGACCGAGTACACGTGATCATCTATAATATTGCACTACCATAGCACTCTCACGACAGTTTCAGCTTACCACCTTGAAGACACCACCACCACATACACGACTGAACACAAGAATCGTTTGAGCGCCATCTAGTGGATTTAAGAGTGGCCAGCTAGAATGTTGTGTAGGGAGCAAGAACTGCCTAAGAATGTCCACAGATGGCTCTTGTATGTACGTTTTGGGCTGTGTGAAGTCTGCGAGTTTTCACTGAAAATGATCTCTTCAGATCATGCTCTCCTGGTACGAATAGCCGGAGCGCTGAAACCTTTCACCGCTTGACGGTCGCTACGGAGGGCGCGTAGCAACGGAACAATTTGGCTGATTCTGAAAGTGTTAATTTCCTGAAAACAATATAGTTTCGATTTTATGTAATCACTAGCTTCGGCCAGCGGTATTGTTTGCGTGTATACCTATCGGTTATTGCGGACGTGAAGTCTATCTAAGTCGAAGATAGATAAAAAGTAGCTTTTGTGTTCAAGCTTGATCCATACGTGTTGATCAAAATCGCTTCAGTAGTTTAATCGTGAAAGAGTAACAAGCAGTATCATTGTCATATTTATACAGTAATACTAGCTTTTACCCGCGGCTTCGCTCCCGTCAAATGACTACGCTACATATCCTACGCTACCCTACCCTACTTTCCCTACCTACTCTACACTACCCTACCTACCCTACACTACCCTACACTACCCTACACTACCCTACACTACCCGACACGTCTACCCTACTTTACCTAACTTTTTTTTTTTTAGATTTAAACTATCCTATCTCTCAAGTTGGATCGAACTGCACATGGTGTGCGAATTTTATTATAATCGGTTGTTAGGTTTAGGAGTCCATTGAGGACAAACATTGTGACACGAGATTTATATATATTAAGATTATTGAAACACACCTTTCTGTATATAAAGACGAGGATAATAAAAGTTATTATTGAAATCCTTAAAACTATGTTTCTCTTTGGTCTCCACCTATTAACCCTCATTATGACTGGTTTATATGTATAAAAAAATATTATTTAAGAATCAGAACTGCAAAGTCAACAAGTTATTTTGTTGTTCCACGTTGACATAAGAAACCCACGTGGTCGTCTAGACAACGTAAACGTCGTGCAATTGCACTGTTTTCTTACTCCCTCGACAGTTTCAGC
The DNA here is from genome assembly GCA_030763345.1 of Mythimna separata. Taxonomy (NCBI): domain Eukaryota; kingdom Metazoa; phylum Arthropoda; class Insecta; order Lepidoptera; family Noctuidae; genus Mythimna; species Mythimna separata. Next base: position 177,360 of record CM061178.1, on the reverse strand, counting down.
CTATCTTCAAAAAAAAAAAAATTTTTTTATTTTACATAGGCCTACATGGGCACTTATAAAAAGTCGAAGCTAGTGCACGGTTCCAAATTGGTCGTTTCCTATGGAGAAGAACCGGCAAGAAACTCCATGGTTACTCTTTTCAAAAAAAATGATTGGGTTTACAATACTTTCATATTACAAAACAGACACATATGCGAGGACAGTGTAGACCAATCAAAAATGTAACCCAAATAAAAATAGATTCAATCAAAAACTGGGTTGAATTAAGTAGTAATTAAAATTCGTAGTCTACAGTGTTCTCTCATTCACACTTTAAGAGAGAGGCTATATAAATATGAGAGAAAAAAAAAAATCAAAGCTTTAACAAATTAGTTTTTATCAAAATGAAACCACGACTTAATGAAATTAAGGTGATATCCAAATAATATAAAAATATTGCAAAAGCAACGTTTTGAATGAAAAATAAATTTATGAGTAATAATATTCTTTATGAAATGAAACAAACATGGAACAGTTAATAGACAAATTTACACAATAATGTTACCAGGGGGCCACATGTGCAGAAGCAGTTATTTCCAAACAAGCGCGTCTTCGATATAGTCTCTAACCTTGTAATATGCTTTTTTGGTCAGGACACGCTTAATATGGGTTTTGAACTTTCCCTCGCTAAGTTCAATAACCGACTTCGGCAACTTATTATAAAAGCGTATACTATTGACAAGGAATGACTTGCTGGTCTTAGCTAGTCTCCATTTAGGTAATACGATTTGGTGTTTGCTACGCGTATTTTTGTCATGTAAATCGCTTCTAATTTTAAAAAGTCCTAGGTTTTTGCGTACATACAATATACTTTGCAGAATATAAAGCGAGGGCAGAGTTATTATATCAATTTCTCCGAATGTATTTCTAAGGGACTCACGGGGACCCATTTTATAAATAGCCCGGATTGCTCTCTTTTGCAGTATGAAGACTGATTCCACATCAGCGGCAGACCCCCACAATAAGACGCCGTACGACATAATACTGTGGAAATAGGCATAGTACACCAATCTAGCCGTAGCTACATCTGTCAATTGCCTTATTTTTCTTACTGCATACGCAGCTGAGCTTAATCTACCTGAAAGAGTTCTAATATGAGTGCCCCACTGAAGTTTAGAATCAATAGTTAAACCTAAGAACACAGTGTCCGTAATAGTATCAAGTTTTTTGCCGTCAAGCATTAAATTAAGGCCCACTTGAGGAACATTTGGTAGCGAAAACTTTATACATTTAGTTTTGTTCGCATTTAGTAAGAGGTTATTAGCTGCGAACCATTTCGAAAGAACAGCCAGACTTTCGTTTACATGCAAGACATCCGCATCTTTTCTGTCTACTTTAAAAATAAGAGAAGTGTCATCAGCAAATAAAATTATATCAGATAAACTAGCCATCATGTAAGGAAGGTCATTAATATAAACCAGGAAAAGGAAAGGGCCAAGAATTGAACCCTGGGGCACGCCCATCTTTACTAAAGACCCCGAGGACGTCGCCCCACTAATGGTTACTTTTTGCTGCCTGTAAGATAAATAGGAAAAAACAAGATCAGCAGCTCGTCCACGAATTCCGTAATGATGTAATTTACAGATCAGAGTATTATGATCAACACAGTCAAATGCTTTTGACAGGTCACAGAATATGCCAATAGCATCCTGGGACTTCTCCCAGGATTCCAAAATGTGACTGATGAGCTTCACTCCTGCATCTGTCGTTGACCTTCCTTTCGTGAAACCAAACTGATGACTATGCAAGATCCTATTAGAATTAAAATGACACAACATCTGGTCAAGCATGATTTTTTCATAGATTTTACTCAATGCTGGAAGCACAGATATCGGTCTATAATTAGAGGGATCACTCTTACTTCCTGATTTGAAAATTGGTACTACTTTACTATGTTTCATTAAATCAGGGAATGTACCACTGTCTAAACATTGGTTAAATATTCCTGTTAGGATAGGAGCAATTGTGTCAATAATATCTCCAAGAACCTTAACGGATATACCCCATAAGTCCTCAGTGTTTTTTATGTTAAGACTTCGGAATGTTTTCTTGATTGTGTCAATAGAAATACGCTTGAATTCTTCCGTCTCCCTTTCAATTTACTTACATTGGTGTTCATAAACATCGTATCTGTGTGCAGTCCGTGTGTTTTCACGAAGGCTTTCACTGAAAATGATCTCTTTATTTACATGTTCTCCTAGTACGAATGGTCGAAACGCTGAAACCTTCATTCGTTTGACGGTCGCTACGGGAAGGACGTCTAGCAGCGGACTGAATTTTGTTACTGTACGAACCCGACTGATTCTGAAAGTGTTATTTCTTATGATAACTATGTTACTGTGAATTACCTTTGGAAATAACTCATATTAAAAATCTAGATAATATTTTTGTGTTCAAATCAAAGTTTTATAAAAGAAAATTAAATATGATCGACCTCAACCACTTAATGCTTTTTGCCTGTCTACATGATACACTAAGAATTTTCAAAACTGGCAAATAAATATTTATTGCACACAATCATCTAATCACTAAAGAGAACACAGAAACCAATGTTATGAAAAGTTTCCACCACGTGGGGTGTCTGCTATCCAAATAATCTTTTGGCTATTTTACTCCTTCAACCATTCCTGCCTATAAACTATCCTCCGCACTCAAAACTTATCTTTGTTGTCATAAATCTTACCTGTATGTTTTGTATTAATTGAAATATTAACTGTGCCATGCCGTGTTTTTACGAAAGTTTACTGAAAATGGCCTCTTTCTAAGGTGCTGTCCTAGTACTCTTGACTGGAGCGCTGAAGCCTTCCGCCTTTTTGACGGTTGCTACGAACATTGCGTTGCCACGGAGCAACGGGATCGTTTTAATTTTTTCACCTATTTCACCACCACTGCACTCAAAATGGTGAAGGAAAACATCGTTATGATACCGATATATCCTACAATCAAAACTTCGAACACTTGTGACATCCACCTGTATCGCTGTATCTGGCCACCTATCCTGTAGTTTTGCGGACCTACAGCTCGTCATCATGCTGTACACATATCTTCACTAGTCATCATCATCATCATCTGCCTAGCCTTTTCCCAACTTTATTGGGGTCGGCTTCCAGTCAAGCCGGATTTAGCTGAATACCAGTATTTTACGAGGAGCGGCTGCCTACCAGACCTCCACAACCCATTAACTGGGGTGCCACAGTACTTCATGGCAAGACTGGAGTCAGATTTACTGGCTTCTGACTATCCGTAACGACTGCCAAAGATCTCCAAATGACAGCCGGGCTTAACGTGCTTTCCGAGGCACGGAGGAAACTCGTTATGTTAAGATGGTCACCCATCCACAGACCAACCTAGGCAAGCGTTGCTTAACCTTGAAGATCGACCTGTGCGGCTGTTATTATTTAGCCACGAGCTCCTCCGTACACATATCTTCTTCACCAGTGCCGTTGAATAAAACAACAGTTATTGTTCTAGTATTTTGTTAACTATCTTAAACTGCCAGGACTTAATTATACTTCAAAATCATTTAAAAAAAGTAAAATAAAATAACTAACCACCTTTAAAGACTGTTAAAATATGCGTATGTAACTAGTGACTTATTGTTTAACATCTATACAACCTATATATCTATATAATCTTATATTTCATTTCCAATAACAGACACAAGTGCTCTATGTGGATAGAAGAAACAGAAGAGAAGGTCATCTCACTCCCACGATAACTTCCGCCTACTTTTATGTTTGGAAGAGAGATTTCTATTTGTTAACATTTGTGTTAAAAAACATTGTAACTGTGTGCTGTCTATGTGCTTCACGAAAGCTTTTACTGAAAATAATCTCTTTAAAACGTGCTCTCCTAGTACGAATGGTCGGAGCGCTGAAACCTTCACCCGGCCGGCCTTTGACGGCCGCTACGAAGGACGCCTAGCAACGGAGCAACGGGATTTATTACTATTATTTTCTTGAAAGAGACGGCGAGTACCAGCAGTAGGATAATAAAGCTGATGCTATGTTTACTATGGTTTTTCTATGTACACTTCCATTTTTTATTAACATATCGATTCATAGCTTAACAAAAAATCTCCCGCATTTATTGTAAAGAATGGTTAAAAGGTTACTTTATTTAATTGTTAAGGTTTTAATTGTAATATATCCAAATTGTCCTACCATTTCTGTCGCGGACTACCTCGGTCTTGTGACGCTTTGACTTTTGCAGGCCTGCAGCTCGTCAGGCGGTAGATATATTTTGACTAGTCCCATTTCAATTGAAAAAGCAATAGTTAATGTCTAGACCAGTATTTTATTAATTATCTTAAGCTGCCTAGACTTGCTCATATTTCCAAATCATTTACAAAAAAGTAAAATAAAATACCTAACGGCCTTTAAAGTCAGTCAAAACATATTTTTTATTTCGTATAAAAAACACGAAGGAACGAAAAATGGTTTATTTTATATTTCAACTATTTATTTTATTGTTCCACGTTGACAGAAGAAACCCACGTGGTCGTCTAGACCATAACACTGCCATCTCCCTCCCACGATAGTATCAGCCTATCTCTATCTCCCTTTTCAATTTATTTACATTTGTGTTAATAGACGTTTTACCTGTGAGCTATCCGTGTGCTTTCATGAAACCTTTTACTGAAAATGATCTCTTCAGAACGTGCTCTCCTAGTACGAATGGTCGGAGTGCTGAAACCTTGTAGCCGTTTGACTCTCGCTACGGACACTCGTCGTAGCAACGGAAACTGAAATTAATAATTGTACGGAAAACTCGACTGAAAGGTACTGCAGAAAATTTTCAATTTATTTATATTGGTGTTCATAAACATCGTATCTGTGTGCAGTCCATGTGTTTTCACGAAGGCTTTCACTGAAAATGATCTCTTTATTTACATGCTCTCCTAGTACGCATGGTCGGAACGCTGAAACCTTCATTCGTTTGACGGTCGCTACGGGAAGGACGTCTAGCATCGAACTGAATTTTGTTACTGTACGAACCCGACTGATTCTAAAAGTGTTATTAATTTCTTATGATAACTATGTTACTGTGAATCACCTTTGGGAATAATTCATATTAAAAATCAAGAAAATATTTTTGTGTTCAATACAAAGTTTTATAAAAGAAAATTAAATATGATCGACCTCAACCACTTAATGCTTTTTGCCTGTCTATATGATACACTAAGAATTTTCAAAACTGGCAAATAAATATTTATTGCTCACAATCATCTAATCACTAAAGAGAACACAGAAACTAATGTCATGAAAAGTTTTCACCACGTGGGGTGTCCACTGTCCAAATAATATTTTGGCTATTTTACTCCCTCAACCATTCCTGCCTATAAACTATCCCCGCACTCAAAACTTATCTGTGTTGTCATTAATCTTACCTGCATGTTTTCTATTAATTAAAATACCTTCCGGTATATAAAGACAAGGAAATAAAACTTATTATTGAAATCCTTAAAACGATGTTTCTCTTTGGTGTCCACCTATTAACCCTAACAGGATATTAACTGTGCCATACCGTGTTCATGAAAGTTCTCACTGAAAATGGCCTCTTTCTAGCGTGCTCTCCTAGTACACATGACTGGAGCGCTAAAGCCTCCGCCTGTTTGACGGTTGACGGGAGCAACGGGATCATTTTCATTTTTTTGCCTCGTCATTATTATAAGTATAGTAGAAAACAAATGAACTTTCGCGTCTGACGAATTGTCGTGGGTTCAAGCCGAGGCTTGGCATTTTACTTTGGTACTATTTATTTCATCACCACTGCACTCAAAATGGTGAAGGAAAACATCATTAGGAAACCGATACATCCTACAATCAAAACTTCGCACACTTGTGAGATCCACCTGTATCGCTGTGGCTGGGCACCTATCTTGTAGTTTTGCGGACGTAGGTACAGCTTGTCGGGCATGCTGTAGACATGTCTTCACCAGTGCCGTTGAAAAAAGCAAAATTTATTGTTTTTGTATTTTGTTAACTATCTAAAACTGCCAGCACTTCATTATATTTCTAAATCATTCACCAATAAATAAAATAATATACCTATCCTTTAAAACTCATTTAAAATATGCGTATGTTACTAGTGATTTTTTCTTAAACATCTTTTGATATTTTATTTCGAATAACAGGCACAATTAGTGTTCTATGTTGGCAAAAGAAACATACGTGGTTGTCTAGACTATTGCACTGTCATCTCACTCTCACGATAGCTTCAGCTTATCTCTGTGTTTGGGAGAAAGATTTCAATTTATTTACATTTGTGAATAAACTGTGTGCAGTCTATGTGCTTCACGACAGCTTTTACTGAAAATAATCTCTTTGAAACGTGCTCTCCTAGTACGAATGACCGGAGCGCTGAAACCTTCACCCGTTTGACGGTCGCTACGAAGGACGCGTAGCAACGCAACCTGTGAACGCAACGGACTGAATTACATTTTACTTACTTCGATATCGTATCGGGGTCCGACACCGATATCGGATCGGATAATGTGAAAACGCTCTGACGCGTAGCAATGGACTGGATTTTGTAATTGTACGGAAAACTCAGTGTCAGTTACACTGAAAGTTCTTTTTTCTTGCAAAAAATATACAAAAATGTCCATTCATTCCATGAAAAATATTTTATTGTTTTCATAAATTTCGTTTTTTTTTTTAAGTAGGTCGAATCGCGCTCCGCATTTAAAGCGGATTTTCTGATTTCTTTTAAAGAAGTTTTTTAAATTTTAACTTTATTTATTTTATTGCTCCACGTTGACAGCAGAAACCCACGTGGTTGCCTAGACTATTGTACTGCCATCTCTCTCCCACCACAGTTTCAGCCTATCTCCCTTTTCAATTTATTTACATTTGTGTAGATAAACGTCGTACCTGTGTGCAGTCCGTGTGCTTTCATGAAAGCTTTCACTGAACATGACCTCTTCATAATATGCTCTCCTAGTACAAATGGCCGGAGCGCTGAAACCTTTCACTGTTTGACCGTCGCTAAGGAGGACGCGTAGCAACAAGACTGAATTTTCTTATTGTACGGACAACTCGACTGATTCTGAAAGTGTAATTTTCCGCAGAAAACCACATTGAATGAAATTAAAATTCAGTATATTATATTTGCGTTATAAGATTTGGAGTTGAATGGAAGGTGAGGTCAGAACTAACCAAGTTAATTCCTAAAGTTCTATTTTAAAAAATCTATTTTCGACTGTAAAACCATTTATTTAATAATAAAAACAACTAAAACGTGTAGAAAAATACAATAAAACTGTATTTCCGGAAATATTTCCACATAATAGTTTTTAAGTTAATTTAAGACACTTTCAGGGTTCTTAACTTCTTTTAATATTTTATTTCAAATAACAGACACGAATCATCTGATCCCGCCTTAACTCTTTACTGTCCCACGTTGACAGAAAAAAACTCACGTGGTTGTCTAGTCTAGACGACCGAAGATCTCATTCCCACAACAGTATCAGCCTGTCTCCCTTTATCGTCTGTTCTATAAACCCGGAGACTAAATTTACATAAGTAATATCAAATTTACTATAGGAATGACGCCAGTTCTTTTGTGTTCAAATGTCATTTTAGTCTCCGGGTTTATAAAACAGACGATAATTTATTTACATTTGTGTACATAAACATCGTACCTGTGTGCAGTCTGTGTGCCTTCACGAAAGCTTTCCCTGAAAATAGTCTCTTCGAAGTATGCTCTCCTGGTACACAAGACGGGATCGCTGAAACCTTTCACCCGCTTGACGGTCGCTACGGAAGACGCGTAGCAACCGAACAATTCGACTGATTCTGAAAGAAAGGAAAGAAAGAAAAATGATTTATTTGGTACAGCACAAGACACAGAAAATCAAATGAATGAATGTTTTCATTTCCTGAAAACCAAAAGATTGAGATTTCATGTAATTACTAGTCAGCGCTATTGTCCGCATCAGTATTGGTTATTACGGATGTGAAGTAGAAATTGAAGATAGATAAAAAAGTATTTTTTGTGATCAAACTTGATTCGTACTTTTCATCAAAATCGTTTCAGTCGTTTAATCGTGAAAGCGTTACAAACAGAATCACTGTCACATTTATAATATTGGTTTGGACTGCCGACTCGACAAGTTATAATAATTTTAAAAGCTTTTTAATAGAAAATTTAACATGACCGCTCCCAATCACTTGACGCTTTTTGCTTGTTAACATGGCTGAGGTAAACATACAGCATGGCATGGCGTAGTTATTAACATTTCGAATACTGGAAAAATTTTATTCACTTAAAAAAAATACCTATGCAAGTTTAAAGTCAGTAATATGCTTTGTAACAAGTGCCTTTTTTTACTTCTTTCGATATTTTATTTCGAATAAAAGAAAAATCTCTGATACCATCTGCAATGAATAGAGTCAAATATATTGTTTGATATTTTTTATATTCTTTTTTTTTATCATTGTATTTACGTCATTTATTTAATTGTTCTACGTTGACAGAAGAAACACACGTGGACGTCTAGACCATAACACTAACATCTCACTCCCACTTCGAATTTCAGCCTGTCTCTGTCTTCCTTTCAATGTATTTACATTTGTGTTAATAACCATCGTATGTGCGCTGCTATCGGTGTGCTTTCATGAAAGTTTTCAGTAATAATCCCTTGAGAATATGCTCTCCTAGTACGAATGATCGAAGCGCTGAAACCTTCACCCGCTTGACGGTCGCTACGAAGGACGCGTAGCAACGAACTGAATTTGGATACTGTATGCTCAAATCGACTAAAATAATTCTTCAAACTTTTTTTGATATTTTTGATTTCTTTTGATATTTAATTTCAAATAAAATACACGACTGAACGAAAAAAAAAATCCTGCAGAAAACCTCATTGAATAATATAATAATTTGATACGTGATATAATTTTTCATGATTTTTGTCATGTAATGATGTTTTTTTTTATTACAGTAACATAATTATGTACAAATAAATCATAAAATCGTATTGTAGCTTTGTAACTGTGAAATACGCCTGAAAAAAGTTCATATTGAAAAATTTAAATTAATTATAAATTATTAACATATGGTTAGTAATTAATAAGAATTTTTTGAACTGGCAAATTAATATTTCGTGCACGCAATCATTTCTGCTTACCGCTAAAGGGAATATAGGATTGATGTTATCAAAAGTTTCCACATGAAACTGATGACATCTTTCCTGTCTACACTCCTCTATTTCACACTATTCCAGTCTCGAACTATCTCTCTCACTCAATGCCTTGTGTGTCAATCGTAATTGTGTGTTTTCTATCAAAGGAAGTATTAACTGTGCCATGCCGTGCTCAGTCGCTTCGTTTTCATGAAAGTTGTTACTGAAAAGTGTGATCTCTTTGTAACATGCTCTCCTAGTATGAATGGTTCGAGCGCTGAAACCTTCCCCGCCCGTTTGACGGTCGCTACGTGAACGGTAACGTAGCAATGAATTGGCTTTCATAGAAGCTGTTTCTCTTCAAAAGTGTTTCAGTTATTTCATAAAATATATGAAAGCTCTTATGATTTCAATACGACTTACTTATAGTCCAGTCAAAATAGACTAAATTATTATTCAAGTTTGCATTAATTCCCAACAAGCTGGATTTTTGTGCAGGCCTTGAATACGTCATTACGAATGATATGTCAAAAGTCCCCATCGATCCCGCTTGTGCGTTGTTTTTTATTCAAGGTCAAAGGTCACAAATTAGCGTTTTTTGCGTATATCTCTGAAACAACGAGAGCTTTCGAAAAATGATTCAGGCAAAGTTTGTAGATCGTAAAATTGTCTACAAAAAAGATCTCGACACTTTTCTTCTATAAAGCATCGCTTTCGAGATATCGTGACTTTAGACCGCAGGAAAGTCGTATTTAAGTGTGACAATCACTGTAGTACTTAGCCTCAGCAGCAACTAAGTCATATTCATACTGAATGCGGGCAATGACACTACTTGCTAGCTCATGAGAACGAGTCTGAGATTCCTTAAAGTTGGTTTTCTTGAAGTTAAGGGTTGAAAGTTGAGGACACTGTTGGTCGAAGATGCTGCGCTTTTTTTTATTTCAGCCGTTTTATCTGCTTCATTGCTACAGAACAAACAGTATTTCTTCAAAAATGCGATTCATTACCTCGTGCTAGTACGAGGAGGACTAATCCCAGATGTGGTAGCTATCTCTGCCTCACGCTGTCTTTTAGCTGCAGCGATGCTGCTCTTCCGGGTGCATGCTTTACGACACTGCTTATGTATCGTTACAGATGGTTTGTCCTTCAAATATTCATCGAACCAATCATCCCTTAGTATGAGTGCATATTCGTATTTTCTATGTTTAAAATAGCCATAATTCGAGAACAGTGCACCGTAGAAGAAAAAGTGCGAAATCTTTTTTGTAGACAATTTTATGATCTACAAACTTTGCCTAAACCATTTTTCGACAGCTCTCGTTGTTTCAAAGATATACGCAAAAAACGCTAATTTGTGACCTTTGACCTCGAATAAAAAACAACGCACAAGCGGGATCGATGGGACTTTTGACATATCATTCGTAATGACATATTCAAGGTCTGCACAAAAATCCAGCTTGTTGGGAATTATTGCAAACTGGAATGTCTATTTTGACTGGACTATTATAATTTAGAGTACACCACACAAATATAATAAACTAGCAGCTCGTCCCGGCTTCACACCGGGTAGACAATTATTTATTTTTGGAAATTTGGATATAAAACCCTTTTTTTAGTGACTTAACCCGTGAGAAGGCGCGCTATGAGCAATTCGCTCACACAAAAATATAAATCAAAATTTTTTGGTGATACCGACGCCCTAACGTCTTAAGCTCCTAAGTACCTTCCTAACTATTCATCCACTCTCCTGTGACGCAACTTTCGTGCCGGCCAGTGCTGTTGCGATCTTGCAGCTAAGTGTTTTTGGAGGCCGCGTACCATTGTGCGGTAATTTGCTCATCACGCGCCCGTCCGTGTAAGTATTTATTTTTCCAATTAAACAAGTATAATTGTATTTTCTAGATTATATTATTTAATTTATTTATATTAAATTGGTTAATTATTACGTAAATACTCTATAGTAATAATAAAAATTGTTTTTAGCTACAAAACACATGGAAAATGGGCGACCGACGTAAAGCACAAATTTGTTCGTGGCTGGAAGAGGATTCTGGTGATGAAACATTGGATGCGAATCATGAGAATGTGTAACAAAATGAAGCGATTTGTGTCGGCTCCTAGAACTATTTCAGAGTCTAGGCCAAGCGAATTCTGTTCTATAAATATCTCCTAGACGTAGGAATAGACGGTCAAAAAAAGCTTGCACTTTGTGCAAGTAATTACTTTCCACCGAACATATCACATATATGTGTTTATTGTATTTCGAGAGGTACACTTGTCCAGATCATCAAGAAAGAGTATTTTTTTTAAGTTTTTGGTATGTAAGTTTTTTATTGTGATTTATATGAAGACTGTCAAAATTAGAAAATAAAAATTAGTTGTTTTGTTTCAGAAGTTACATTTATATTTTATAGTTTTAATAAAAATACTTATTTTCTTACATATTAAACCTTGTTTTATTCATATAAATCCATTATGAGTTAATAAATACTTTACAAGTAGAAATATGAGCATTTAAAGTAGTGTGAGTAATTTGCTCGCGCGCGCCTCTCCATGTAACAAACAGAGGCGCGCCTTCTCACGGGTTAAGACTCATTTTTCTACACCTTCGGTTACATTGTTCAAATTTTACCAAGGATCCCTATTTTTTTTCAAAATGAAATGTAGCCTATGTCAAATTGGAAGAATGTAGCATTCTATTGGTGAAAGAATTTTTTAAATCGGCCCAGTACTTTTTGAGCCTATTCATTACAAACATACAAAAATAGGTACAAATCTTTCCTCTTTATAATATTAGTATAGATAAATAAAATAAAATAAATAAAAATAATCTTATTATTATAAAGGTGAAAGTTTTGGTAATGTGTTTGAAGAGCTGAATGGATTTGAGATAACATCGACACACGTGTAGACTTTGTCCTGGAATAGTACATGATAAGATAGTCTTTATCTAGGGAGTATGTTCCTATGGCACACTGGGCAATGCCGCTGGCAGCAACTAGAAATATAATATAAAAGATATTCGACTTTTAATTCATTATTATTAATCCGCGGAACAAAATTTAATGTTAACACAATAACATTAGCTTTTATAATCAAATGCGCAAATATACTATGACAGACATGCAAAAGGTATCTATTTAAATTAGAAACATAATTTGTTTTTGTGATTGGAACAAAAATTTTAATTATCAAGCAATTCATTCTTCAATTGGAACCTAAACAAACATGACCTACCCCAATCACTTGTTGCTTACTCAAGTGTCCTTGGCTTTAGAAACGAAAACCTCTTACAGCGTGATCTCCTAGTACAAATGCCCGGAGCGCTGAAACCTTCCAGCTGTTTAACGGTTGCTACGAATGTCGCGTAGCAGCGTAGCAGAGCGTAGCGCCAAATACAGTTTCATGATTTTGTAAAGCTAGGAGGACTCCTTACTGAATTTAGTTTCATTTTCTTGTGAAGCTAGGAGGGGTCGATGTTTTTTACACATTGTAAAACAAAGTCACTCTATTTGTCTATTATATTTTATGTTTGCGATGAATTGAAAAACTGCAGTCTAGATTTTTAAAACTACTAATATTCATCCACTATGAAACAATCTGACTTGACTCTTCACTCAAAAAAAATCCGGCAAAAACTCCTGCGGGGAAGTTAAAAACTACAACGCTTCAATATTTCTCAAATGTAACCACCTCTGGCGATATAAGTTCGTTTATTTTGACACAGATGGCGCTATATAGAAACACAAAGTTTCGCGTCGTGCCTTTAGTGGCCGTAAGGCGTTGGCGCCCCAGCCATTTGTACTAGGATTACATGATATGAATGTAGATGAAGTTTCATTATGGGCACAGGTTTGTTGGTAATAAATATTGAAAAGTATAAGAATAGGGATACAAAAAAAAACCAGGCAAGTGCGAGTTGGACTCGCGCACGGACGGTTTCGTGCCTTTAAAAACAGTTCAATTCTCGAATCGAGTATTGAAGAATTTTTTATAAAAGAAGACGCACAACAAAGTGATCCTATAACGGTTCCGTTTTTCTTTTTCAGGTACGGAACCATAGAAACGCTTCATAGACACACAATCCCAAGAACATTGACTGCACACACTGTTTATGGCAACACAGGTAAACCTCTAGGGAGGAGAGAGACAGAGATGAGCTGAAACTGTGAAAAAAGTAAGACAATAGATGGATGACGCAGCATCAACGTGTATCCTTCCTTTAATCTATTTATTATATTATACCTAGCCTATATTGACGCACTGCTACGCAAAGGCCTCCCTCCATTCCTTCCATCGTTCGCGGCTTTGAACCACTTCTTGCCAATTCTTAAGGAAGACGCCCATGTCGTCCCGCCATCTCCTACTTGGTCTGTATTATATTATTTATTTATTTTATTTTTTTGACATTATGAGTATTAGTAATGTGCGGAGATAGAATGGCGGAAGAAGTCATTTTGACGATTTCCCATCTAAAAAATTACATTTGCATCAGATGCGAAAAGTGAAAATTGTTATGGTTAATAATTCTGCCCAGCCCTTTTCTTGTACGAGTATATTGCGAGAAATCTAAATGGGTGAAGAGTTCAATGGACCGTAATCTCACCCCAAACTGTTTTAGACTATTTCTGTCTCTTTTTTGCTTGACGATATCCTAGTGTTGATAAATAATTATGAATATGCCTTTGTGCTATCGGTGTACTTTCATGAAAGCTTTAAGTGGAAATGTTGACCTCTTACTAACGTACGTACTCCTAGTACAAATGACCGGACCGCTGAAACCTTTTGGACATTTGACGGTCGCTATGAATATCACGTAAATAATAAACAATCCAATAAGTAATTAAAATATTTAGAATTATCCACGACAATCCAATTTTTGTACAGTTTGTAAGAAACTTTCATAACAAATACAGGTTTTCCATATTTTATTTTATTTTAATTAAGATATTTACAAACAATTAAACTAATAAACCAAAAAAAGTTATGGGTATCAAAAAATTTAACTCACGTCGCTGTCTATGGGAACAGTGCCCAGTACGCGGGCAGCTTCGCCCTGATTTGTGGGCCAAAAAACAAGCCTGGCCCTCTGGTCACGTTCTCTGAAAACTCACTTCTTCATAATGTGCTATCCTAGTACACACGACCGGAACGCTGAAGCCTTCCACTCGTTTGACGGTCGCTTTGAAGGACGTGTTTTAATCAAAGATTTTAGTGTTTATTTTTTTTATTTTCTTTTCACAGTTTTTTAATGTGTATTCGATTCTATTCCATAGTTTGCTTACTCTTGCTGCATATTTTTTTATGACATTTTTGTCGTAATCTTTCTAGCTAAAACTAGAAAAAACATACCTAGTTGACATTGAAAAAAGGCTATGTTTTTGTTTGTCGTGTTTATTCTTGAGCACGTGGTCGCTACGTCATTATTATCTGCTATCTCCAATTTCAGCCTATCGTTGTCCCCCTCCCTCACGGTCTATAGTCTCGTTCGTGTGCTTTCAGGAAAATCCTTCACTGAAAACCACTTCTTCGTAACGTGCTCTCCTAGTACACATGACCGGAGCGCTGAAACCTTCCGCCTGTTTGACGGTCGCTACGAAGGACACCGTAGCAACGGACTGAATTTTGTTTTTGTATGAAAAAGTTAACTGATACTGAAAGTTTTTTTGGACGGACGGAAGGACGCACAGAGCAGTTGTGTGAAACGACGTATAGCAATCACAGATTTTCCCTATTGTTTTTTGGTTTGCTTCTACAGATTTGTTAACATATATTCTATTGTATTATTCAATAGTTTTACTTACAAGTTTGGAGAATAACATATTTTTTTATCTCTTTTTCATCATTAATTTTGTAGCTAAAGCTAGAAAACATAGTTCAAGGTTTTTTATTACTGTTATTCGACCGTGAAGAAAGTTAATATTTTGTTTCTTGTGTTTATTGTGGTAACGCACGTGGACGCTACGTCATTAAGCTGCTCCAATTTCAGCCTATCGTTGTCTCTCTCACGGTCTATAGTCTCGTTCGTGTGCTTTCAGGAAAATCCTTCACTGAAAACCACTTCTTCATAACGTGCTCTCCTAGTACACATGACCGGAGCACTGAAGCCTTCCGCTTGTTTGACGGTCGCTATGAAGGACGCGTAGCAACGGACTGTATTTTGTTATTGTTTGTTAGCCATGAGGCACACAACAGATTTGTTTTGTTTTTCTGTTTCTATTTTATTTTATTTATTTTTTGTTTCATGTCAGATTAATTATAAAAAGATGATTTTCTGTGTCTTGTGCTGTACCAAATTTTTTTTTTCTTTCTTTCAACTGATACCGAAAGTTTTTTGGACGGACGCGTCAGTATCAGTTGAGTTTTTCATATATAGCTATCAAAGATTTTCCCTATTGTTTTTTGGTTTCCGTCTACACATTTTTTTACGTCTATTTAATTCTATTCATTAGTTTTGCTAACAAGTTTGGGGAATTTCATATTTTTTATCATTTTTTTATCGTTAACTTTGGTTAACTTTGTACCTAAAGCTAAAAACATAGTAGTAAGTTTTCCATCACTTTTATTTGATCGCTAAGAAGGGTTGTTTTTGTTTCTTGTGTTTATGGTGACAACGCATGAGGACGCTATGTCATTAATCTGCTATCTCCATTTTCAGCCTATCGTTCTCTCTCTCACAGTTTATAGTGTAGTTCATAAAATTTCAGGAAAAGCCTTCACTGAAAACCACTTCTTCATAACGTGCTCTCCTAGTACACATGACCGGAGCACTGAAGCCTTCCGCTTGTTTGACGGTCGCTATGAAGGACGCGTAGCAACGGACTGTATTTTGTTATATTGTTTGTTAGCCATGAGGCACACAACAGATTTGTTTTTTATTTTCTGTTTCTATTTTATTTTATTTATTTTTTGTTTCATGTCAGATTAATTATAAAAAAGATGATTTTCTGTGTCTTGTGCTGTACCAAATAATTTTTTTTCTTTCTTTCAACTGATACCGAAAGTTTTTTGGACGGACGCGTCAGTATCAGTTGAGTTTTTCATATATAGCTATCAAAGATTTTCCCTATTGTTTTTTGGTTTCCGTCTACACATTTTTTTACGTCTATTTAATTCTATTCATTAGTTTTGCTAACAACTTTGGAGAATTTCATATTTTTTATCATTTTTTTATCGTTAACTTTGTACCTAAAGCTAAAAACATAGTTGTAAGTTTTCTATCACTTTTATTTGATCGCTAAGAAGGGTTGTTTTTGTTTCTTGTGTTTATGGTGACAACGCACGAGGACGCTACGTCATTAATCTGCTATCTCCATTTTCAGCCTATCGTTCTCTCTCTCACAGTTTATAGTGTAGTTCATGAACTTGGAAAAGCCTTCACTGAAAACCACTTCTTCATAACGTGCTCTCCTAGTACACACGACCGGAGCGCTGAAACCTTCCGCTCGTTAGACGGTCGCTTGGTACGGCGTCGGCGTGAAGCAATCATAGATTTTTGTTACAGTTTAGTTTCCTTCTAAAGCATTTGTTAACGTAAATTCTATTCAATAGTTTCGCTTACAAGTTTGGGGAAATTAACGAATTAACGATAACCATTGGTTGATTTGTAGAGAATGCCTATGGCATTAAGAAAAAAACCGGGCAAGTGCGAGTCGGACTCGCGCACTGAGGGTTTCGTACCAACCTACCTATAAAAACAGTTTAATTCTCGAATCGAGTCTTGAAGACTTTTCAATTTATTTTTCTTGTGACGTAACTAAAAATTTTCAGTTTTCAGACTTTTCCCGATATTAGTGCTATAATACCTTGCTTCGTGCCAAATTTCAAGATTCTAGGTCAACGGGAAGCACCCTATGAGTTTTGATTCCTTTGACAGTGTCGAAATGTACGTTTTTTGCAACATAAACGGGCGTATCTTTTTTTCCCGTAAACTTACAAGTTTGATTTTTGCACAACTTCAAGGGACCGCGGATTTCAATATATGGTTTTAATTTCAACTTGATACCTTCACGCGTTCCTGAGAAAAAGGGTCTTGACAGACGGACGGACGGACAGACGGACAACAAAGTGATCCTATAAGGGTTCCGTTTTTTCCTTTTGAGGTACGGAACCCTAAAAAATAAATAAATAAAGTCTCTTTCCACATTAAGTTAGCACAAACCTACATCGACGCCCACAACTTCCCTCCAAGATTAATTTACGCAGCCCTACCAGATCTGCTAATACCTTCTATTCTAAATACCTCCCGCTGCTATACAAATTACAAACGAAAATCATCTATACTAATATAATAAAGAGGTAAAGTTTGTTTTTTTGTTTGTAGGGGGTAATCTCTGAAGATTCTGGTCAGACAACAAAAATGTAGGCATTGATAGAAAGCTGCTTTCTTCCTAAGTGCTTTAGGCTATAGTTTATGTAAAAAAAAGTTATTTTATATTATTTTTTCTGAATTTACTTGGTTATTCGACTTCCACGCGGGCGAAGCTGCGGGCAAAAGCTAGTCGTTTATAAGATGCGCCAATAACTTCTCTCTCTTTTCTTTCTTTGTAGCTAAAGCTTAAAAAACATGATTGTAGGTTTTCTATTATTGTTATTCAACCGAGAATAAGGGTTATATTTTTGTTTATGGTGGCGACCTCACGTGGATTACATCTTAATGACGTAGCATGCACGTGGTGGCTACGTCATTAATCTGCTGTCTCTACTTTCAACCTATTGTTGTCTCTCTCATGGTTTATGATGTGGTTGCTGGCGTGCTTTCAGGAAAAACCTTCACTGAAAGATACTGCTTCATAATATGCTGTCCTAGTACGCGTGATCGAAGCGCTGAAGCCTTCCGCTTGTTTGACGGTCGCTATGAAGGACGTGTAGCGGACCACAGATTTTCAGTATTTATCACCACCAAACTTGCACCCATAATAAACTTCATCTCCATTCATGTCATGTAATCCTAGTACAAATGGTTGGAGCGCCAACGCCTTACGGCCACTAAAGGCACGACGCGAAACTTCGTGTTTCTGTACAGCGTCATCTGTGTCAAAATAAACGAACTTATTACGAAAGGGGTGGTTGCATTTGCGAAATATTTAAGCGTTGTAGTTTTCATCGTCCTCGCAGAAGTTTTTAGCGGGCTTTTTCGAGTGAAGTTTCAAGTCAAATTGATTCATAGTGGATATTGTATTTTTCCCTCTCCTAGAGAAGAGGGCCTGAATCCCAACAGTGGACATTACAAGGCCGAAAATGCTAAGGCCAAATTTTATTTTTTTAAAGGTGAGCTAACATCGATACAATTTCTCTCGCTCTGCGCAAAGTGGAAGAGGGCGTTGCTAAAGGAGAACATCCATTTTGGTACAAATTCCTAAAGTGAAAAAAACTGTAAGAGCGTTTCCACATTATCCGATCCGATATCGGTGTCGGACGCCGATACGATATCGGGGTAAGTAAAATGTATGAAATATGTGCCTATCTTTCATATTGTCCGACCCGATATCGGATATCGGAGCACGGTATTTCATACATTTTACTTACCCCGATATTGTATCGGCGTCCGACACCGATATCGGATCGGATAATGTGAAAACGGTCTAAGACCAATGGATTTATTTGAGTTTAAAATTATTGGAGTTATTTAAGTTTAAAAAAAATCATCTTGCTTACAAGTTTGGTAACATCTTCGATCAACAATGTACATGAATTTTAAAATCAAAGAGCTTCACTGAAAATCATCACTTCTTTAAAAACGGGCTAGATTTTTTAACTTCTATTCTATTCAATAGTTTCGCTTACAAGTTTGGTGACTTACATATTTTTTATCTCTTTTTCATCATTAATTTTGTAGCTAAAGCAAGAAAACATAATTGTTATGTATGTTGGGGGTATGTGAAACAGAGAGTAAAGCCCCACATAACTCCATTGAAAAAGGGAAGATCCTCCGACCAGACAGGGTTTTAGTTCTTCTGCGACATTATAGATGTCGCTACATGTTATTCGATTGTGAAGAAGGGTTGTTTTTGATTGTTGTGTTTATCGTGGCAACGCACGTGGACGCTACGTCATTAATCTGCTGTCTCAAATTTCAGCCTATTGCTGTCTCTGTCACGGTTTATAGTGTACTTCATATGCTTTCAGGCAAACGGGCAAATCCTTCACTGAAAACCACTTCTTAATAACGTCCTCTCCTAGTACACGTGACCGGAGCGCTGAAACCTTCCGCTTGTTTGACGGTCGCTACGAAGGACGCGTAACGATCACAGATGTTCATGATGTTTGATGTTCAGATGTTCCGTGATTAGTTTACTTCTAGACTTTTTCAGATGTTTTAACGTACAAACTTTCCAATTAATAAATATTTATTAGAGAAATAAAAAGCTTCTAAGTTATTCTCTCATAACTTAGTTCATGGTTTTCTTTAACTAATTCTAAATGCTAAGTCCGTCCATGCTTGCCCGGTAATAATAAGAGCACACTTTCTAATTCTGTTAATGGGGCTTATAAAATGTGTCAATTAGGGGTGATAGTACACTCCTATGTTTATCACCCCCTCGGTATATGTAGGGGCGTGAAACGTTATCACGTTATCCTTTTCCACTTGTTGAACGACAGGGTAAACACAGGGTACGTGTGACCCTACTTTCTCACGCTTTCTACAGTTACAACCTATAATTGTTATTTTTTACAGTCAAAGCTTGGCTTGTGTCATCATAAATTATAGATGTAATTTATGATCCGGTCCATACACAGATGTGTCTGGAACATCAGATGTTCCAGACACATTCTAACGTGTCACTCTCTCCCTCCTACCTAAAAATTGGCCTGTGTAGTATGCAGTCAATGTTTTTGGGATTGTGCCATTCATTGACATATATATTACTAGCGTAAGGACCAGGCCAACCGCGCGACTAAATGGCACTAGCACATTGGCCCTAAAATAGCAGTTTAGGGCCAACGTGACTCATTTGACAGTGGTCCGTGTGCGAGAGTCAACGAGTATTTTGCTTGTCATAACAATGCCTAGTTGTGTGGTAACAGGTTGCAAAAATTATGATACAAAGGTTAAAAAGGAACATGGAATATCGTATCATCGGGAAGTAACCTTACATTAATTTTGTTACCACTAAGTTATTAAATAATCACATTTTAAAGCGTTAAATATTTTACTACCGAATTTCACAATGGCGGCCATTGTGTGGCCGCTACTGGACCATCGAAGTGCACGAAGTAAACTTGTACGGACGTAATTTTTATTTCATTGTTGTCCTTAGTACTTTTAATTTCGAGTTTTGGTACCTATCTAATTTGTTTTATATTTAACAAGGGTAAAAAATAGATTTAAAAAAATTAGAAGGTTAGAAACGATACCTAATTGAAACTGAAAATTTTATTTTCTTTCATTTTCTTCACGCTAACTGAGATAACCTTTAACCTACTATTTTCACCCGCGACTACTTCCGTGTGAATTTCGAAAAAAAGAGCTTACCTACATTTAATTTCATCGAAATTACTTCAATAGTTTAGTTAGTCGTGAAAGCGCGATAGATATTTATTTTCTTATTTTTATTGTCCCGTACCCAAACGGGACCCTATTACTATACTCCGTCGGTTTAGGTAGTTAACTAAAGGTAAACAATCTTGACATGTAAGTTGTCTATAAATTGTATATAAAAATCTTTGCGAATATTTACCTAAATCGATGTTAGCTAATAAACTAAATTTAAATAATCTTTGTGTATATTATATACGACCTCTTTAATATAAAAAGATATACCAAGATTGTTTACCTTTAGTTAACTACCTAAACCGATAGATCATAAGACTTTTTTGTCCGTCTGTCCGTCCGTCTGTCTGTCTGTCACCAGGCTGTGTCTCGAGAACCGTGATAACAAGACAGTTGATTTCACAGATGATGTATTTCTGTTGCCGCTATAACAACAAATACTAAAAACGTACAACAAACGTGATTTTTTTGTAACTCTTTGTCGATATTGGTACGGAACCCACCGTGAGCGAGTCGAATCGAAAACCATTAAGTGTGAAATTTGTATAGACAGTCTAGTAACGAAATAGTTATTTGTGCAACAAGAGAGCAAGGTTGGTTTTTGCCGCGAGTGTTGATTTTGAATCCCGAGTAAGCGAAGGATTCTATATTTGAATCACGAGCGTAGCGAGTGATTCTAGGTTAGAATCCTGAGTGCAGCGAGGGATTCAAAGACACGAGATGCAAATAACTTTGGTCTCGTGTAGCACATACAACTTTTCACTTCAGCAGCGAGAACAAATAATGTAAAGGTAATAAAAAATACAACTTGGTAATATTTAAACCACATGTATATTTGTAAAAATTAAAAGTTAAAAGTAACATTATTGCAGTTTTGCAAATTAAAAGTAACAGTTTTATTTGGAACCGATATTGTTGTGTTTTAGTTTGGCATAAGTTTCAATATGCACGTCATCTTTTGTCTTTATTGTGGCTTTCAACATTGAGTAAATACTCCACATTGTAGATGGTTGCCTCGTTTGTGATAATTCTATGAAGTAAGATAACAGTACAGTCTCCGAAAAAGTATTTGCACACTTTTTAAGTCTCCATTGATTAAAAATATCATGAGCTTTAAGATATTTTTCGCGAGACTTTTCAGGCAGGAAACTTAATTCTGCATTTTTTACAAACTGCTTCAATTCTTCCGGTGTTAAATCGCAGACATCATCACTGGATTCACTCATATTTATTTATTTTTATTTTAATAATATCCAACGTGTATCGCACTTTGTAGCTAGCGAACAGAAGAAGAAAACAATAAAAAATTAAAGCCCGTTATTTTTTAAAGATGCGTTCGGAAATTGCACTATTACTAAATTATTCTGTCACAATAAAGATTGTTAAAACTTTAAATAATTATGTAGATACATGATAAACTTCGTATTTTTTAATTCAACATCTCTTTATTTGATCATAAAAAAATATAATTCGATTATTAAGAGAAAAGTATAATAATTACATTTAAACCTTGATTTGAAATTTTATAGGTGACGTGTTTCCGAACGTTTTATTTTTGGTTTCTTTTTTGAGCCTATTATATATGGAATTTGAAAATCGAACTTTCAATCGACTTGTTTCTATCTCTCGCTCTTTTCGTATCGAAGTGAAAGTGACAGAACAAAGTGAAGTTCAAATCTTTCGAATGTTGTGAGTAGACCCAGCACAGACACGGCATTTAAAAAAAATAATTAAAAAGTTACTTTGTCTCACGCTCGCAGCAAAATCGAATTTTGCTCACTGTCTTTAAACTGCAAAACATACTTGTTTGAGGTGCTGAGGTGAAAAATTATTTTTTCATAGGCTGATAGAATTAACAAATATGGCTGGACTTTATTTTCCTTCTCCTGACCTGTTTGAAGTATGCTTAGAAACCGAAAAAAATATAAGACACTGTGATAGACCCCAATTTATGGTATAAAGTGACTATAATATGTTCCTATCTACAAAAACTCTAGCAAAGTTTGTAGGAAAAAGCACTTTTAATGAAACTTGCACTCTGTCGATCAACCGGCCACATTATCATAGATTGCAACTTGTTCGAGCCATCATTAACCTATCACATACCCACAAAACGAGACACAATAGTAAAACAATAACAGCGCGGTCTCATAGGACCGGTCGGGGATTCATGAATTAAGAAATATATTTAAAATGACAGAATGCATCACGAGTCTATCACGGAAAACACGGGGAGAGGAACTGAGAGACAAAAATTTAAAAAGAGCGTTTTATTCAAAGGACAGTAATATTGCTATGTTTTTCACATGCATACTTATGTAAACTACTCGTATTTCGTATTTTATAATATCTTTTAAATATTCTAATACCTACCTACCTTATAATTATAATCTTAAGTTAATTACAATTTTAAATAAAGTTGATTGAGACTCACTAAATTTGTTTTAATTTCGAAAAAAATGCTTACGCTCTAACAAGGTTACGTCGAAAACTTGTGCGATGCGGCTGTCACGTAATTCGAATGAGTTATTACAGATGTCGCTATTTTTGCTTGTAGTATAAAGTTTTTTATGAAATGTTCAGTTGGGCGCATCCTTCCTTTTGAAATCATTGGTGCCATTACTAAACTTGCGCCCATAATAAACTTCATCTACATTCATATTATCATGTAATCCTAGTACAAATGGCTGGAGCGCCAACGCCTCTCGGCCACAAAAGGCACCACGCAAAACTTTGTGTTTCTGTACAGCACCATCTATGTCGAAATAAACGAACTTATTACGTAAAGAGTGGTTACGTTTGCGAAATATTGAAGTGTTGTAGTTTTTAACTTCCCCGCAGGAGTTTTTGGCGGGAGTTTTTCGAGTGAAGTTCAGAAGCTTAAGGATACCTGTTTTGGCACCAAAGGTTTTGGCACTCAAGCAATTCTCTTTTTGACACCAATGGGTATTATTTTGGCTGATAGTTACCAATACAAAATACCCAATCCAAGATACCTATTGGTCCCGAAACGGGATTAGCTTGATTGCCGAACCCTTTGTTGCCGAAACAGGAATACTTCCAGTGGCTGTTTTAATTATTCGCAAATTGTTTATTTTTTTAAAGGTATATCATTGATGACTTCTCCTGTTCTGGGCAATGTGGGAGGGTGTGTCAGACTTCTACTGACTAAAAACCCACTCCTGTTCCTTGCTTTGCCTTCATTCCAGGATCCCTGGGCTCGTTTTCGTTCAACCCAGAGCCCCAGTAGGCTTCGAGGTTATTTTTTTATTTGTTGTATTTACTGTGGCAACGCACGTGGGTGCTACGTCATTAATCTGTTATCTCCAATTTCAGTCTATCGTTGTCTCTCTCACGGTTTATAGTGTAGTTCATGTGCTTTCAGGAAAATCCTTCATTGAAAACCACTTCCTCATAACGTGCTATCCTAGTACACATGGCCGGAGCGCTGAAACCTTCCGCCTGTTTGACGGTCGCTACGAAGGACGCGTAGCTGTCACAGATTTTCAGTGTTTAGTTTATTTTTATAGATTTTTTAACGTACATTTTAACTTTTGTTTGTATACAAATGAAGAGTATTTTTTTATGACGGGAGTTGGGTTTCAAATTAATAAATGTTTTTAAGAGAAATAAAAAGCTTAAAAGTTACTGTCTCATAATCCTTTCGAGACGTAGACATAACGTAGTTCATAGTTTTATTTATTTATTCAAACTTCGTGTACAGTGGTGGTACATAGGCGGACTTAATGCATCAGGGCATTCTCTACCAGTTAACCAGGGTTAAAAAGAAAACACTGTGGTAGGTCTGCACAATAAATAAATAAGTGATAATTCAAATAGAGGTTTTATCAATAAAGTTTGTTTATAATTATAAATTACGTATATATGCTAATATTATAAACTAATAAATACTATGATATAATATACTAAATACTTAGATGGCCAAACTAAGTTTTGTTTAGTTAGTCCGTGCCGTGTTTATGCCCCGGTAACGATAAGAACACCCTTGCTCTCTTTCGATGAGACATATGAAATGTATAATCAATTAGGGATGTTAGGATACAACTCTGTCTATTATCCCCTCGCAAAATATAGGGACATGAAACGTTGTCCTTTTCCACCTGTTGAACTACTGGGGTGACAACCCATGTGTCACTCTGCTATCTCACTCTCTCTACAGTTACAGCCTATAAGTGTTTCTCTTACAGCCAAAGCTTTACTAGTGTTACCATAAATCATTTAGCTGTGTAGTGTATGGACTATCTATTGTGGGAAATATAAACGTGCTGTCCTAGTAACTATGGTCGGAGTGCAGACGCTTGTTCGCGGCCGCTACGAAGGACGTGTGGAGTGGAGCAAAAAATTCAATATCTTGACTATTCTTTCCACAGAACATATAAAGGAAGTTAGAAAGGCCTTGTGGGCGTGGCACGCGCGCCGCGGTTATGAGCGAATGCTCATAATCAACCGAAATTTACTTTACCGGTCAGCAATCGTGCTTTTGTTTTGACAGCGTACGTAAGCTCCGCAAAAATATTAAATTATGCCGTCTTGCGCTATTGTAACGTGTCGGAAAAGAAGCCAGGTGTGTAGTGTAGCACGAGATGTGATTTCTTTCCATCGGTAAGTCCAAAAACATTAAAATACTTGTGATATTTGTAATTATAACATTAGCATTATGAAGTTTGTAGACAAAAACGATATAATCGCAATCAGACCAATAGTAATATATTGCTTGCAATAGGTTTGCAAGTCGTGCAAAATGGTACCCCATTTTGCACGACGTGAGCGATCGCGCAATGTATTACGTTCACTGCGAGAGAACCAAAAGTACAATTCCACGAAATTTTGACATATCGATAGTGCTGTGCCAATTTGTAAACAATGTCGATAATTACTATGGTACAAATGATTATTATCAATAGAAAACTTTATAACTAAAATAACATTATTTATCACGATTAATAGATTTTGAGTAAGGTTTCTATGTATTTAAGTTTTATGATTTTTTTAATTGAAACTAACATAATTATGATTTAATATGTTTTGTGTTTCCAACAGATCCAGGTATAAGAAAACTATAGATTGAGACAACTGGTACAATTGATTGGATCCCTACTAAATGTAGCACAATTAGTTCGCAACATTTCGATGATGATAATTACATAACAACAAAGTCAGGGAAAAGAAACTTAAAATCAAATGCTTATCCGCACAGATATATCGTTAAACACATAACGAGTTCAGTAAGTAAAGCTATTGAATTAAAGTAATTAAAGCTAAAAAAAGGAAAAATTTAGTAGCAAAAGATAAAGGTGGTTTTTTGTACCCTTCGAAAGAATTGCTACTAATCTGCAAAATATCTGAAGCAATTATAAAAAAGTACACCGAAAACCTTCGGAATATTAAATTAAAAGAGAGCAAGCGTATGCTACTTAATAAATACATACGTATTTATTTATTTATTGCATTCATGACGTATACAAGGCCTTGCTACAAAATTATAAGTTTCGTACATGGACCCTGCTAGGGCACCGCAACATTTTTGTTGATTAATATAAATTAAATTAAAATATAATTGCATGCATTATTAAGTAAATAAAGTTATTCAAGATTTATTATTACGTTATTATTGTCATCATGTAATTATTAATTTATTAATTATTGGCTGTCTTTATTACAATTATACGCGTCAATCTTCAATTTATAATCTTGATAATATTAATATTACAGAATGTCAATTTGTTAAGAACTCATTTAAGCTATAGTAACACTTCTGTATTAGGTACAATTTAAATGCGTTTACAAATTTATTATCAAATTCTATGTCCTTAATCTCATTCGGTAATTTATTGTAAATTTTTTTGCACATTACAAGAGGTCCTGATTGAAACATAGCTAATTTTGAACTTGGCAATGCTAATTCATTTTTTACTCTTAATGAGCGTTGCAGCGGTCTTTGATTCTTAGCCACAGGGAATAACGACGCATGTTTTCTAACAAACTTGCTTACCTCCATAATATAGATGCTTGTTAGGGTGAGCATTTTATATTTAATAAAATAAGGTTTACAACTCTGCATTTGGTCTATGTTCGCAAGAATTCTCACACATCTTTTTTTGTAAAATGAACAGTTTTTTTACTGCGACGCAATTTCCCCATACAATAATGCCATATGTTAACCACGAGTAGACGTACGCGTAGTACGCTGTTTTCGCTGTTTTAAAGTCGGTTGATCTTTTCGACTCATTTAAAGCATTCACAAAACTTGCAACTTTGTTTGTTACAAAATTAATATGTGCCTTCCAATTTATATTAGTGTCAACTATCAGTCCCAAGAGTCTAAATTCATCGACACACTGGAGCGGTATGTCATTGAATGAGTAGTTAATACTCAATGAACGTTTTTGATAAGGACTGTATTGCATAATTTTAGTTTTTGAGAATTTTTTTTTCAAATTGTGGTCCTTTTGCCAATTTACTATTTTTGTCAGTATTAAATATAGTGTCGACCAGTATTAAATTTAAGTTGCTACCGTCGTCACATGGAAACACTATTGAGATGTCGTCAGCAAAAAGGACACTCTGGACATTTATTTCTCTCGGCAAATCGTTAATATAGATTAGGAATAAAATGCACCCGTATTACTTCAGGGACACTATTTTTTTTCTTTTGAACTGGTGATAAGCACCGGAAATGTAAGGTTGAGAGACAACCGACTTTCTCTAATAATCAAATAATAAACACGGTAAATATTCCATGGTAAATCCTAATTTTAATAAAAAAATTGTTTTTAATAATTCAGTTATGTATTTTTTTATTTGTTGAATGATATATGAATATCGTACGTGTTCACAACATGTATTACAGAAGTCCACATGGTCCACAATACTTGCAAAGTAAGAAGCAAGATTACATTAATTTTATCGATATCAATAATCGACCTTTTGGTCGCCCTAGCATACATGAGATTTTTACGCGTGTATGAGTGTACGTCAAACGCAGTAATTGCGTTAGTGTGACAACCAATAGCAAACTCACAATCGAAGTGTATGTTGTTTATTTGTGTGCGTAATCCGCGTAGGCATTGGTTTTCTGCTTGTAGTGAAATAAAAGAGTGGGAGACAAACGGCGACACGCGTTCCGATACAAATCAGGAACTATTTCCTTTCTAACTTCCTTTATATGTTCTGTGATTCTTTCGACCACGGAAATTTAATCTTTGACCTAAGGAACTTATATTATAAAATATAATTAAGTTCCTTACTCTGACCTCTAAAAGCGTGCTATTTTTTAGTACACATGAATTGGAAACACTCAAGCCGCTTGATTAATGTTTGCTACGCGAATGTCACGTAGCAGCGTAGCAACATAATAAAGTTTTAAATTATTTATTTGAGATCGTATCTATTGTAAAATCAACTACTTAGTAAAAAATGTTTGTGAAATATTGTAGATAGTTCTTTTAGATATTATGTTAACAAAGATGAAACTTACATAGGTTTTTTTTAAAAATTGTAGTAAAAGTTTCTCACAATCATAATTTACGTAGAAAAACGTTCTTTACTGTATACGAATATTTGCCCAGTACGTATGTAAAAAACATCGAAAATTCTGTAAAGTATACATAGATAATAGGCATCCGTCGCGAAAACTTCTCTCCAGAAAATATTCGTTAACCGTGCGTATTAAGGGTTAATGAAAGAAATTCATTTTATATTAATGTTTACAAGTAGGTTAAATTGATCTTAAAAACAAAAAAACAGTATTTTCAGACACCTAAGAGCAATAGCGCACTAGAGGTCAGGCCGCAGGCGGCCAGGTCGCGGCGGCCATCGAGATACATACGAGTACATTATTATGAAATAGAGCGCGCGCACCTGCGGCTATTGCTCTAACAGCGACACGAGCGGCATGTTGCTAACGGCAGAGGCGATTGCAGCCGTTGACCTACTGTAACACTTGACACACACGATGACCGCCGTAGACCTTCAAAGTTGGAATATTGACGGCCGCCGTCAAGAAGCTATTGAGCTATTACAACTAACAAAGTGTAGAATTTAGGATTTACACTTCTACCGATCTCTTACAAAAATTATGGTGAGATACTAACGCCCGATTTCAATAAGCTTTCTGTCTAAAGTTGCAGCTACTAAAGATAAACAAATCTATCCTTTTGCCCTTACTTGCTTTCCTATAGCCTACCGACGGTTAGCATTTCCTACCAAAAGTTGTGGATTGATAGATAGAATCTTACTGTTTATCGGGGATAGCTATCTACGAGTATCTATGAACTGTTATTGAAAACGGTCGTAAGTTTTCACCTGTTCTTTATGGTGTTAAATGCCACGTATGTTATCTAGCTATCTAAATAGGATTGATAGATGCGCACGTAGTCCATATCCTTATCACGTTATCTCCCAACTAGCACAAACAGGTTGCTTAAGAGCTTTGGAGCCTATCCAATTATTTTCAAAGGCGCCAAGCTCAAGCGCCAGAGCGTGCACTGCAGACCTTATGGAGCCACTTTGGAGCCAAAGGGGCACAATTTTTTGCAGTCTATAGTTTCATTAGAACTTCATAATAGTGGCATAGAAGCGCTACAGGAGCTGCGACTAATAATTATCACCACACTAAAGCTCTTGTGGCCCTTATTGAATGAATGACAGGTTTAACTGAACGAATAAAGGATCAGTAATCATTTACCTTGTCTCTCGTTTATTAAATAGAAAATACATCTGTTGTTCCTGAGTCAGACATTACTGAATACAAATAAATAATAAGTGAAGTGAAGGTAATAAGTGTTTTTGAGCTATATTTTGTATTATATGCAAGTGGTTACCAACGCAGATCAGTTTATCGAGCATATAGTTGATATTATTGGGGTATTTTTAATGCGCCTCAATAATTACCTCAGAATATCGTAAAATATGTAAAATATTATTAGGTACATCACATACATACACGATATTGAAATTACATACTTGATTACATTTGTATTTAGTGAATTGCTGGTTTCTATATTAGTTATATTTTACTACAAATTGCGATAAAACCTATAAATTGCTCAAGTAATGATAAATAATTTAACATTACTTGAGCTTTAACATGTCGTCTACGAGAAGCAGCTTTAAGCTGCAACTTCAACCTTAATACTTCCTCTCTGCGCGTCAAAGCGTTAAGTTTCACTCTTCTGAAGGTCCAAGTAATACCAGTACCACTAATGCAGTTCAAGTCATTACAATCACTTTTATTTCGTACTTACTGCAGATATCGAACCACACCTATGGCTATTTGTTTAAAGATCCGTAGTATTCGGTAAAAACCCTAAAATACGATGATCATGTAGCTGTTTCCATATTTTTCGCTCTTTCAATTGTTTAACACTTACCATGTCTTGCATGTTTTCAGAATGTCTTTCAAAATAATTGAAACCTATAATGAACAACAAAATAAACATGAACTTTGCATCTGTCCACCTAAGTGGGAAAATCATGAAGTGTTACACTGGCCGAACAAAGAAAGTAAAAAAATATGTAAAATAGAAGGTTCAACTCCGCAGCCAAACTTGATTAAAATAAAATTAATATTGTATCGTGTTATTTAATTTTTCAATTACAGAATCCTAGCCCAGTAGCGAAATGGCAAAAAACGGAACCCACAGACACAGTCTGTCCATATATCACAGTCATTTTTTTACGAAACTATGTATATACTGTAATAACTTGGCAAATAGATGTATTCTGTGAACCGCATTGAATTTTATTTGAAATTTTGTGAAAATACATTAAATTTTAAGGGTTCCCATACTCTGAACTGAAACTCAATTTTTTTTTATCATACCCATACTTTTGGAGTATCTACGGATAGGCCTTCAAAAATGATATTAAGGATCCTAATATAATTTTTTTCTTAACTAAGTTTTTTTTTAATACGTCATAATTCGTAAACTGTAATTAAGTTTGTACGGAACCCTCGGTGCGCGACTCCGACTCGCACTTGGCCGGTTTTTTATGACTAGGCAATGTCCATTACTCTCTTAAATCTATTGTGAACCCTTAATGTCGCTATTAGTAATACAGTTGATCAAATTCCTACTTAAGTCTGCGCAAAAGAACAAATTACTTCTTCGATGAAACTCTTAGTGGCAGAACAGTGATAAATATATCTTTTATACAGTTCCGTTAAAAAGTTTGCAATTAAAGTCTTTATGCAGTTCTGAAGCGTACAGTAACGACAATAGAAGCTTTTTAGCTGCTTTAAGCTTTAACACCAATTTTTTTACTCTCTTTTAAAGCTATATAGACGGCAAATGAGTTGTAAAATGAACTCTTATAAAACCTACAGTGGTATTTGGTTCAGTTTCTGCTACTCCTAGTGATATTTACAGCTAAGAGCAGTTACGGAAGCAATAGTAGAACCTAAAACTACTTTCTGAACGCCTAAAGCGCTACTGTACAGCTAAAAGTTGCAAAATAGGCTGCTATTTCCACTAGTGTGCTAGTTGGGCTACTATATACTGTCTCACTCCTACATTTGTTTCAGCATATTACTGTCACTCTCACTAGAAAGTTTACTAGTGTGAATTAAAGCTTCCTCGGTGTGTAGTCCATGTGATTTCAGAAAAGTTTTCCTTCAAGCCTCTTCATTATCTGCTGTCCTAGTACACAAGACCGGAGCGCTGAAACCTTCCGCTCGTTCGACGGTCGCTATGAAGGGGGCGTAACTACATAGTGAATTTCATTGACTTTAGCTGAAACTGGCTGGAATGTTTCATTGTTAAGTTATATTTAAATTTTTCCTTTATTATTAAAGTGAGTGAATGAGCTAATTTCAAAAATATTATTTTTGTAATATATTTGTATATTTTTTTTTGTAATTAACAAAATATATCAAGCCTTTTCAGGACAATCAAGTTTCATTTTTCACTCGTTTGGCGACCGCCATGAGTAGACGTGTGAATGAAATCGTTTGGTTACATTTTTATTTACATCGTCGTGAATAATTTCATTTTGCTATTTTGTCACTAGTTATTTCAGTTAATAATTGAAATAAAAACTTATTTTCTTTCTTTCTTTCTTTCTAAAAATTTATTTAAATCTCCTTATTAAAAGCAAGTAATTTTTTTATATTAAAGTTTCCAAGTAGATTATAATGATCTATAACAAAAACAGTATTTTCAGACACCTAAAACTGAGTTATAGAACTACTCTAACTTGGGACTAAATGATGGTGGGGCACAAAGTTTCCACCTCTTGGTTTTGAATGGTGTTTGGCATTAGGTATCTAGCTACCTATGTAGGATTGGGGAGACCCCCGTGGTTGTCCTTATGCTATCCCACTCTCACATTTGTTTCAGCATATCACTGTCTCTCTCACTAGAAAGTTTACTAGTGTGAATTAAAGCTTCCTCTGTGTATAGTCAATGTGATTTTAGGAAAGTCTTCCCACTACCTTTTCATTATCTGCTCTCCTATATTCTGTTCAATAAACCCGGAGACTAAATTGACATAAGTAATGTCAAAATTTCTATAGGAATGACGCCAGTTCTTTGGTGTTGAAATGTCATTTTAGTCTCCGGAATTATTGAACAGAATATAGTACACACGACCGGACCGCTGAAACCTTCCGCTCGTTTGACGGTCGCTATGAAGGGGGCGTTAGTTACTACGAACTGAATTTCATTGACTTTAGCTAAAACTGGCTGGAATGTTTCATACTTAACTCATATTTAAACTTTTCCTTTATTAATAGTGAGCGAGTGAGCTATGAGCGTACAATTTTGCCTTTAAAAAATATGATATGATATTATTATTGTTATATGTTTTGAATTTTTTTTTTGTAAGTATCAAAATATGTCAAGCCTTTTCAGGACAAACAAGTTAATAACTTCGTGTATAATTTTGCTATTTTATTACTTGTTATTTAACTTAATTATTAAAAGCCTTTATTAAAACTCCTTAATAAAAGCAAGTAATTTCAAAAAAAAAAAAGTAATTTCATATTAAAGTTTTCAAGTAGGTTTTAAAGATGTATTTTCAGACACCTAAAACTGATCTATAGAACTACTCTAACTTTGGACTAAATGATGGTGGGATACAAAGTTTCTACCTGTTGGTAATGAATGGTGTTTGTCGTTAGGTATGTATTGTAGCTACCTATTGGGGAAACCCACGTGGTTGTCCTTGGGGTTGCGACAGTCGTGGAGAGGATCCAGCAACTGGGACTCAAGGTGGCATTGCACAAGTCCGAGGCTATGTGCTTTCATGGCCTTCGGACCGCGCCACCACCGGGTTCCCAAATAACGGTAGGGGGGGTTCACATCGGCGTCGGGTCGACGATGAAGTACCTGGGACTCGTCCTCGACAGCCGGTGGACTTTCGAGGAGCATTTCCGACGTTTGGCCCCCAAACTGGACAGGACTAGTGCCGCTCTGAAGCGGCTCCTGCCCAACCTAGGGGGTCCAGACGCCCCCTGCCGGAGGCTCTACGCGGGGATCGTTCGGTCCATGGCCCTTTACGGGGCACCAGTTTGGGCGCCATCGCTAGGTAAGCGACCAGCGGCCAAACTGAACGCTTGCCAGAGGGTCATGGCCATCCGGATGGTGCGGGGATACCGCACGATCTCCCGCGAAGCGGCGAGCCTCCTTGCTGGCCTGCCACCGTGGGATTTGGAGGCAACAGTCCTTGCACGCATGCACGATTTGCGCGTGGAGATGCAACGCCGGGGCGAAACTCCGCTGCCACGACAAGTCGCGGTATGGCGGACAGAGTTCCGGCGGGATCTCAGGGTGGCATGGCGACTGCGACTGTCGCAACCCAGTGCTGGGCATGCCGTCATTGCGGCGGTAAGTCCCCTCTTTGAGGAGTGGTTGGAAAGAGGTCACGGCGTCCTCTCGTTCCGTATGACGCAGGTCCTCACCGGACACGGTAAGTTCGGGAGGTTCCTGCATCGGATCAAGGAGGAAAGGACGCCCGGGTGTCGCCACTGTGTGGACCGCCCGGAGGACACGGTGGAGCACACGGTAGAGGTGTGCCCCGCTTGGGCGGAGCACCGCCGTGTCCTTGTGGAGGCTATCGGCGGCGGTGACCTCTCGCGCCGGGCCCTGGTAGAGGCCATGGTCCGGAGCGAGGAGGGGTGGCAGGCAGTCGCCTCCTTCTGCGAAGCAGTAATGTTAGCGAAGGAGGCTGCCGACCGCGTGAGGCAACGGAACTCACGCCGCCGCCGCCGAGATCCCGATCCCGATTTCCGACCACCGTAGGCGCGGGCTCGCGGATAGCGAGCGCTGGGTAGCTCGCCGTCCGGCAGTCTGGTAATAATCTGGACCGAGCCTAGTCGTCGACGGCGCGTTCTGTTCCACGCGCGCCTCAAGGAGATGTCAGCAAACTGTAGGGGCCCGGTAGGGCCGAAGCCTCTAGGGAACACGGTATCCGAAAGGTTGTCACCGTGTCCCCCAGATCGATGGTAACGAAGGAACGGGGTAGGGGTTTAGTCAGTAAGAGTCTGACACGCCCTCCCGCTCCGCCCAAGAGTGGGAGAAGTCATTCTGATGATTCCCCTACCGGAAAAAAAAAAAAAAAAAAAAAAAAAAACGTGGTTGTCCTTATGCTATCTCGCTCTCACATTTGTTTCAGCATATCACTGTCTCTCTAACTAAACATAAACTTGCTAGACGAAGTTTTTTTTTTTGCAAGATCCAGTACTTTTTTAAATTTAAATACTATAAATTATAACTCTCTCACTAGAAATTTTGCTAGTGTGAGTGAAAGCCTCCTCGGTGTGTAGTCCATGTGATTTCAGAAAAGTTTACCTTCAAGCCTCTTCATTATCTGGTGTCCTAGTACACATGACCGGAGCGCTGAAACCTTCCGCTCGTTTGACGGTCGCTATGAAGGGGGCGTAACTACATACTGAAACTGGAACCTTAGCTGAAACTGGATGAATTGTTTCAGAATTTCAACTTGTTGCTGCCAGTGGTTGTACCCGCGTGAAAGTAGTTTTTTTTCATACAATTTTTGGAAACCCGTTGCATGTCTATAGAGAGTGAATTTTGGAAAATCTACTCTTAGCACTCTCCTATATCATAAAAGGAAACGAAGCAAATAAGCACTTCATATTCCATGTATCGAGGCTTGATCATACAAGTTGACTAAAGTTCGAATCTTGTTGAAGACAAGCTGCCAGCAGCAACTTCACCTGCAAAGTTTGTAAAATATATATTTTTTGCAATTAAGTGTAACTGTAACATAAATGCCCTGTCTCCTGAACTAGGCTGTTAGCCTGTATCGCAGGAAACAGTTCCTTTCCGATACTTATTGCTATTTGTTTTCGTGCAATGTTACTTGATTTTTTAAACATAAAATAGAATAATTGTAGCAAGGAAACATATTTTCTCAGGATGAAAAGCATTCTTTTTGCTATTCAAAGATATGGTTTATCCATGTGCCTTTCAATCGTTGAACCCACAGGTTCACCCGTTCGAGCGTTAAGTAACACACACACTCAAAAATCAATCATCTTTATAGTAGTGTGATTTTCAAAAGTTTTCTATCGCTCCGCCCACAAAAAAATATGAGAGAGGGTGATGACTGCCCACGAGTACGTCATCTGTCTATCTATCTCACTCTCTCAACCGGTTCAGTCCAAAGTTGTCTCTTTTTTACTTAGAAGTGTACCTGTGTTATCATAAATCATATCAGTGTGCAATCCGTGTGCTTTCATGAAAGCTATATGGAAATCGTACACCTCTTCATGACGTGCTCTCCTAGTACACAGGACCGAGGCGCTGAAACTTTTTGAAGCGTTTCAGGCTTCGTTTCAGGCGTAGCAACGACTTCGTTTGTGTGCTTTCTCATAACGTTTTTTTATTTACACCTGAGGGGCAGCAATACTGTCACTGTAGTTTTCTTCTATTTCATATTATGCTAGCTTGATTTTATATGGGCAAATTGTACAAATATTTATTAAAAAAGAATTGCAATACTTTGTATAGCACGATTAAGAAGTTTATTATTTCTGTGACTATTTTTTTTATAATTAAAGCAAATAAAGTTTTTTTTTTCTTTTATTTATATAATTATACTTTATTATACACCAAAATTACATTTTATAATAAAAAACATACAATTGGTGGTCATATCGCAATCAACCATTTGTTAGGCAACCTGCAACATTCATTGGTAAAAAGAATGTTTGATTCTCGCTTGAGCTTTCAGTGCAGCTAGTAGTTGAAATACACATTTCCCCTAGGTTTATGCTTGCCTGGTACATTTTCACCCGAACGCGCAGGTCTCTGGCGCCACGGTCGAGGTCAGGCGGCGTGGACTGCGTAGACATGGCGTAGACTGCACGTGCGTGGTTGAATCAGTTGTTAGGCGAGGTACGAGTACACATTTGGGCAGGAATCACTTACCTATAAATTGTGGTTTGAATTTGAATGAAAATTATTTATTCAGGGCTACATTTTCAATTTACGAAATATGGTGGTTTAATATATTTTTTAAACACACTGCAAATTATTCTATCTTATCTATTTATATGCTTAAAACAGTTATATAAGTTAAACCATTTATAAATCAAGAATGGCTGGATCATTGTTAATGGTTTTCGCTTTGCTGCATTTATCTCCACTCCGAATAGCAGAAAAACTACGTATTAAATAAGATATCGCAAAAATTCACTTAAAAATACTAACTGTCCAAAATCACCGAAACATTACAGCAACTGTCAAATTCACTACAATAGTCTCAGTTATAAATAATCATTCGGTCAATACATTTATTGACGATGACAAGCAGCATAAAGTTGCCGGGTCAGCTAGTTTTTTAAAAATCTTATTCGTCTATTGAAAAGTTAACCGTAAATAAAGTTAAATACAATTGAGAAAGTGCAAAGATTCAAATAAAAGAATTTAAAAAACATTAGGTACACAAACATCCATGATTTTCTTAGGTCCTTCCTCATTCTGATCTTCAGCAAATTTTCCGCAACAAAAATAACGATTTAATCTTTTTAATTTTATAAAACAATACATTATTTTTAAGAACGGATAGGACAAGTGCCGAATTTATTCGTATTAAATCTTCGTGTTAAATTAAATAACTGTCAATACCAAAGGTTTATTTCCCAAATTTAAAAGCGAACCTCTCATAGTTTATATTGTCCTAGTACTTTTCGGCCAAGTCTTCGATTCTTCAGCTTCGAGCGCCAAGTTGCTACGGGCAACGAGTACAACCGATCTCTTTTAGCGAAACTGTTTCATTGAAAACTCGACTGAAACTAGGCTAAAACTTGATACTGGCTTGAAGTATTTGGAAAAAATCTAAGTTTCATGGTACAGGGTTTTCCAATAAGAGGTGTTATTTTGATATTCAAAGAAAAATGCAATTTATTTACCCGTATTACTTATTTATTGGCCTCTCAATAAAGTCGAAGTTATTATTTTCAACGACACTTACATACTTCCAAAACTATTGTTGGAATCAAGAGTGTTTTAATATTTTAGTTTAGTTTTTTTTAAGACTTTTCTGAAATCAAATCCATAATATTGTTCTGTTTATATTTTTTATTTCCTTTAAGGCTCATTTCTAACTTAGTATTTAAACAGTTTTCGTTATGTCACCTATAGACGGTTGTTCCTGTATTCACAGCTTAAGCATACAAAATCAGCCTTATAATATACTCACTGCTGGGACTCAGGCTTTATCTTTATAGAAGGTATATAGGCGGTAAATTCTGTATTCACAAGAAAAAATATATTCCAATCACTTAGAAAACACCCAAAATGTATTCCAATCACACAGAAACCAAACAAAAAACATTGTTTAGTTTCTACTGTCTTGCTCCATTTCGTAGCGCACGTCTCTACGAAAGTCTCGTGACGCTACGAAAGACGTAGCCGACGTAAACTACGTAGCAGTGTGCTACGGATTGCTACGTCACGTAGCCGGTGACGTTATCGTGGTGACAAGCTTCAGTTTTCCTACACAAAGTACTAGGATAACACATTGATGCAAGAGGGTAATTTTCAGCAGCCACGTGCGTTATCTCTCCTCTCTCTCACACCTTTGATGGTAATAAGTCTGTCCTTGTCTCGCATAGGGTGCGGAAAAGACTGCCTACTTTGTTCGTAGAAAGGGTGATTTGGGTGGGTTTGGGTGTGTTGGGGTGGGGGATGATGGTGGTGGTGTGCTACAGGTGAATAATAATATATAACTTTATAGAACGTTTAGAAGTGGTTGTATAAAATAATATTGATATGGTTTTTCGTTTTAAGAAAATAATTTATAATTAGAATATATGGTTGGATGTATACTAAATACCAGTCCACCATTAAAGCATTGTTTTTAACCACACAAACAAATATTATAGAAATTAAATTAACCAGAAATAATAAAATAATAACAAAAACACCAATATGTATCTTACGACTGCGCCAAATAAGTCTAGTTCAACACAGTGCCTCATAACTACGCACATACCTGACGCTGGTTTTTAACTGAACCTTCGAGTGAAGGTAATCTCAAATACTTTTTAGTAGTAAATATCAGCAATTATATATTAGCAGCAGTATATTCGTAAAAACTGAAACTAGTCCGCTACGAAACACGTACCCGTAGCGCCAAGCTTCGGATTTCGTAGCCACAGTTAAAATATTCTCAATCTTTTTTATCTTATTTGTTAACTTGAACCACAGCTACAAGAAATCAGTAAAGATATAGACAAATATTGATATTTTTCGGAGAACTGAATTATTTTATGCTGGTAAACACAACTGAAAGTTTTCACACCGAACTTTTACGACAAAACTTTCTCGTGCTACAGCAATCGGAGCTTTTATAACCGTTTTTCATTTATGCGGCCTTAGTACGTTATTCTGCATGGCCTGAAACTTTTCACTGTGGTAACGTCATGTTCAACGTCATGATACACGGCTACGAAAACCGTAGCAACGTAGCACTTGGCTACGAGTACCGTAGCAACGTAGGATCGTAGTACCGTAGCACTGTAGCAATACTTACATTATAAAATCAGGGGTAAATAAGATATTGTTTTTATCGGGAGTTAGTTTCAAGTAATACGATTTTTATTACTATACTTACGTAAAATTAAAATAAATAAATAAAATACTGGTATTCAGCTAAATCCGGCTTGACTGGAAGCCGACCCCAATGTAGTTGGGAAAAGGCTAGGCTGATGATGATGACTTACGTAAAATTACTATATTTCCGTTCTTTGAACCAAAATAATTCTTTAAAGAGTTTAATATAACTGTGTACCGTATAAACGAATAAATAAATCTAATTTGATACTTTTATACTAATTTTATAAAGAGGATAGATTTGTAAGTGTTCTGTTTGTAATTAATAAAATCCAAAACTACAGTATTAAAAAATCTTTCTCCAATAGTAGGTATGCTACTTATAATAAAAATAGTTCTTATTTTCCTACAGACAAAACCGCTGGTTAACCATATAAGTTTGAGGTACACTATGCTACATTTATCGGATGTTATTTATTATCCATTAAAACTATCTATTTTTAGAACTAATTGTAAAAGTTACTATATAAAACAACTACGATACAAGAAAAGCTACAAGTTTTCACTTTACCGCTATTTGTTAACCGCTCTTCCTGAAAGTTTCATGACGTCACAACCACCCACTACCTTTCATGAGAGCCTAGTACTTATTATCGGAATCCTGAAACCTTCACGTCAACGTGAACGTCACGTTCGACGTCACCGAACGCTGGAGTATGGAAAAGCCTTTTTCAGCCCCTGAAACCCCACCTCTTGTAGTTCATGTTAGCTTAGTACATTTTCCCGCTTTGCTGAAACGTTTCGCGACTATGACGTAATCTATGACGTCACGACGCTTCTGTTATTCACTATCTTTGTGAAAATAACATTAACATCTATAAGAATTAATGATTAAATTCAAGTTTCTTTTTGTTTTAACTATTATAGTGTTATTTTGTTGATAAAAAAAAAAATTGAAAATAATTATTTTTTCTTCCAACTATGCTTTAATTTCATCATAATCACACTAAAAACTCAGCACAAAGCGAGTCTTTATTG
Source organism: Mythimna separata (assembly GCA_030763345.1). NCBI lineage: Eukaryota > Metazoa > Arthropoda > Insecta > Lepidoptera > Noctuidae > Mythimna > Mythimna separata. Next base: position 137,621 of record CM061178.1, on the reverse strand, counting down.
CTCTAGAGCAATAAATATGTATGAAATTTCATTATTGCACAGTTTTTTTTTTAATCGCACCATAAGGCGCCAATCTCAATGAGTTAGCTCTATTCAGCCAGCCGATATCAATATTTTTTTTTACGTACGTATTTTTTGTTTCTATCCTACTTGTTCCAAATTTAAAAAATGATTGCTGCTAACTCTGATTTAAAATTGAAAGAAATTTAAAAAAGTGATTTGGCGGGAACTTTGTTAATTTTGTTTTGACAATATTTTTGGAAACGATAAAGTGTGTGATACTATCTGATTTTGAGTGCTTCGGCTTCGAATTAAAATGGAATCATCTAGCGACACATTAACTCCGCAAAACATTCTAAATGAAGCCGACAGTGTTATAGAAACTTCTATTTTAACTGTTTGATATGAGTTTCTTTTATCTATAACTATTCCTATAGGTAATAGTTGAAAGAAAAGCAGATTATGCACCTCGCCTTAAGTAATTTAATATTGCCCTCGTGCCTATTAGATTATAGCCCTCGCTGTCGCTCGGGCTCTAAATCAGGCACTCGGTGCAATAATAAATTACTTTGTGCTCGATGCAATAATCTACTATTGTTGTTTTTTTTTAAATAGTCATAGTATGCGTAATAAAACATGTGTTCATTTAATTTATACCTAGCTGGGCAAATATTTTTTCTAATCCTAGATCAAAAACCACGTGTTTAATGGTAAAGTAACATACATTCTATCGTGATAACCTACTAAAACTTTCAAGCTACTTGAATAATTCACTTTTCTCAATGTATGCTACCCTGGTACGTTTCCTCGTTTCTTTCACGTTGAGGACGTCATTGTCAACGTCACTTAGCGCTTGTCGTATGTATTTTCACTTTAGTGAAAGTTTTATTCGATTTTCTACACTCTGGAAAGTAAAAAAATCACAAGCCATTAAAATATAAACATAACAAAATTATAAAATCAAAACAAAAATATGTAGTAATAATTTTTTTATATAAATTAAAAAATTAATGTTGTCATAAATACCCAATCATAGATCATAACAGTTTACGTACATAGCCGAATGAAACTGACAGACCCTTTCAGGAAATACTTGCCGTCCACCTTTTTAAATTGATGCTGCCTTAGTACTTTTTCAGGCTGAGCTGAAGCCTTCCCACATCGAAAACGTCACTTTGGTTACGTCATACAGCGCTCATTGAAAAGAGTTTGCAACTTTCTGATTGCCAGAATGTCCCAGTTTATTTGTAATAAAAAAAATATTTAGTTTGTGAAAATAATATTTAAATAATTTATTAAAACGTCTTGTGTAAAACTATATGAAATGAATAGATACTTCAGCTTTGAAACTTTCATCAAATGCGAGTCATGAAAGTTTAGCTGAAACATCTAAATAAAAAAAAAACATATTCACTTTAGTGGAGATTTTATTGAAATGATTTCTTGTCGTAAATATCCGAATATATTATATCGTAAGAGTATAAACACACACCTGTATGAGAACAAAAGTTTTCAGGAAACTTTTACCGTTCACCTTCTTAAGTTGCTGCTACTCTAGTACTTTTTCAGTGCAAGCTGAAGCATGCCCCTCATCGAATACGTCACTTTGGTTACGTCATACAGCACTTGCTGAATTTTTTTTGCGATTTTTTTAATTTTACCGCTATTTATTTGTAATAAAAATGTTTGGATTTGTTACGTTAATAGAAATAATATTAGGATAATTTACAAAAACCTCTTGTGGGGTTAGTTTACTTAGTAAGTTATTTTAAGTCATCTGCCTAGCCTTTTCCCAACTGTATTGGGGTCGGCTTCCAGTCAAGCCGGTTTTATCTGAATACCAGTATTTTACGAGGAGCGGCTGCCTACCAAACCAAACCTCCACAACCCATTAACTGGGGTAACACGGTACTTCATGGCAAGACTGGAGTCAGATTTACTGGCTTCTGACCATTCTGACTATCCGTAATGACTGCCAAAAATCTACAAATGACAGCCGGGACCTACGGCTTAACGCCTTAGTTGCCTGATAACAAAGGATTATTATTATTATCAGGTTAACGTGCTTTTCGAGGCACGGAGGAAACTTGTTATGTTAAGATGGTCACCCATCCACAGACCAACCTTGGCAAGCGTTGCTTAACCTTGAAGATCGACCCGTGCTCTAACTAAACTTCCATGACATGCAAAAGCTCTTCATGGATGTTTAAAATAAAAACTTCTTGGTATATTCACTTAGTGAAAACTGCATTCGAATTTAAGCCATTTTAATTTAAAAAAAAATATTATGTCACTAGAACCTAAACATAACAAAATTAGGCATCGAAATTAAAATTTGTAATTATTATTTGTTTTAATAAAATCATTGTTTTCATTATTATTTATTTATTTATTACATTAAAGGTTTAAAGATATTTCATATATAGTCCAGTCATTATAGTACTTTCACCTCGGAATTCGAGATACCCAGCTGTAAGTCAGTAAATACTTGTATATTGACACCCTAAAAGTTGTCTCAAAACCTACATATGGTAAGGTGTACGCAACTATGAAATTTCAAGGTCCCAAAAATCGTTTTTTTTGCGCTTTTTTTGTAAATATCTCATTTTCTAAAGGTTTTTTGCTATTTGTATATTATAACAATATTGTAGAATACAAAATTTTCTACAAATTTTGTACAAAAAACTTTTTCCTACGGTGAACCGTTTTCGAGATAGAGGGCGGAGAGCGCACGGTCATAGCATCACTTTAGGTCAACTGGTACCTCCGGTCGAAAACGCGCCATATAAGGTGATACTATCGATAAATCAATGATTATAAATATTTGTCAATTTTTATTAACTATTATATTATATTGTATGATTTTTTTCCTAACCTATCCACTTTTTGTTCAGTATTCGTTTATTTAACAACACTTACCTGGCGTGTCAGACGTTTACTGACTAAAGCCCACTCCTGTTCCTTCTTTGCCTTTGTTCTAGGGCCCCAGTCAGTATACCCTTTTACATACATACCCCATGGCCCCAGTTGATTTTGACCCTGCTGGGCCCCTACGATTTTCTGAAATGTTCTTGAAGTACGCATAGATTATTACGCGTCGTCGACGACTTGAGCGCAATCCGGATGGTAATTGGACGACAGGACGGCAATCTACGCATTGCTCGCCGTCCGCCGTCGCCAGCATGGGCTTGTAAACGGATGTACGATGGAAAGGAGCAGTGCGTACTGAACTGAACTCACTTACTGAGAATAATTAGTTTCTCTTACTATGCTATGCTTTTTTTAACTTAAATATCTCTATCTTTCTTTAATTTTCAAAGTAAATAACTAGGGTATAATAAAATAAATAAATAAAAATAAAAAAGCCTTTTAATTCATGCAAGTAAATAAGTATACAGTATTTTCAGGTTGTTGTTCAAATGTTACATTAAAATTTAGTGATTTAGTTGTTTGGTTTAAAAAAACAATATGTCAAATTATTGAAATTTAACATTAAAATTAAAATAAACGATACTATACATTATAATTGATTAATTATTCTTGAATTGAAAAATAAATAACATAAAAAATTGTATGATAATGTAATAAAATTGTATTAATAATCTATTTAAAATTAAATATAGCATGCATGAATCTCTCACTTGGTGTGAGTGAAGGCCTCCTCCAGAGATGACCAGTAGTCTCGGTCTGTGGCTTTTGACATCCAGTTTTTCCTGCTATTCGTGTAATGTCATCTGCCCATCTGCTTATTGGTCTACCTCGTTTCCTAACTCCCGTAGGGCCTGGCCAAGACGTCATGCGGATAGTCCAGCGGTCGTCGCTCATTCTCGCTACGTGACCCGCCCACCTCCATTTGAGCTTTAGAGCATATGTGAGAGCATCTGTGACTTTTGTTTTTTGTCTGATAGCAGAATGTCGAATTTTGTGGATCTTTCTTATTTTAGTGATACTTCTCTCCATAGCTCGCTGGCAGGAAGTTATTTTATTTTTAACTCGACTATTGAACTTCCATGTTTGACATCCGTACGTTAGTGAAGGTAAGAGACAGGAGTTCATGACCTTGGTCTTGAGTTTCATCGGCATATGGCCTTTAAGAATCTCTTTGGCACTCCAAAACTTTTTCCATGTTATTTTTATTCGTCTTTCCACTTCTAGGTCGTTGTTATTCTTTTTAAAAGAAATATTCTTCCCTAAGTAGATATAATTATCAACATATTCAATTGGTGTGTTGTTGAGAAGTATTGTGTTTTGTGTCCAGTTTGTCATTAATTTGGTTTTGCTCAAGTTTATTTCTAGTCCTGCCTCTCTGCTTGCTTGATGTAATGAGTTTAACATAGTCTCCAGTTCTGAACTGTTATCTGACAACAGGACAATATCATCGGCGAATCTCAGGTGATTTATATATTTCCCTGCTACGCATATACCAACCCTATTCCAATTTAATTTGCCTATTATTGATTCTAAGACTGCTGTAAAAATCCGTGGTGATATAGGGTCACCTTGTCGTACTCCTCTTTTAATAGGGATAGGGGGTCCTGTTGTTTCCAATTTCACTCTGCTTGTGGAGTTCTCATATAGGTATTTTAAAACTTTTATGTATGTCTCCTCTACTTTTTGTGCTCGCAAAGCTTTCCATATTGAGGGATGCAGAATTGAGTCGAAAGCCTTCTGGTAGTCAATAAACACAATGTAAATAGGACGCTGAAATTCTTGATATTTTTCAATAAGTAATTCAAGTGAATGTATATGGTCCACCGTTGAATAACCTCTTCGAAACCCTGCTTGTTCGATCGGTTGGCTTTTTTCCAATATAGAGCTGATCCGCTTTTCTATAGTTGTCGAGAATAATTTGTACAGTGATGGAAGGAGGCTGATTGGTCTGTAATTGCCAATATTCTTAGGATCACCCTTTTTAAACAACAGTATTATGTCAGATTCGGACCATTGTGAAGGTGTTGTGTATGTACTCAGGACTAAATTGAAAAGATGTTTCAGTGGGTTGACAAGATGAGTACAAGCTAGTTTTATGGCCTCGTTTGTAATTCGGTCTGGGCCTGGACTCTTCTCTGTTTTTAAGTTTTTTATTCCTGACATAATTTCAAATTCGTCGACTGGTTGTATGTCTTCATCGTCGCTTTGGTTTTTTGCCTCGTTTTGGTAAATATGTTGTGTAGGAATACTGTACAGGTGTTCGTAAAAGTTTGTGGCTATGCGTAGGATGTCTTTTCGATCATGTGTGGTTTTTTGAGGACCTTGTAGTCCCTCTATCCATGTTTTATGTGATTGCAGTTCTTTATAAGCTCGTTTGAGGCTTCCTGTAGAATTTAAATGTTTCTCTATTGTAAGTTTCCTATGATTTGCGTAGTCTTTTCGAACATATTTACTGACCAATTTGTAGAGAGCTTTCAACTCGTTTTTCATAGATCGCGTCTTTGGTTTTATTTTCTGTAGCTCATTTCGTCGTTGTATGAGTTTTGCAGTATGTGTCGATATCGTGTTATTTTTTATTTTATTTCGATTAGGTATGACGGCTTTCTTCAAACTAGTGTCCAATATGTTTATAATTTGGTCATAGCATTTTTGTACGGAGTTGGTTTCTTGGCAGCTCATGAGGTCTTCTTTGTATTCGTCTAGGGCCTGTTTGAATCTTGAAACTTCTTCTTCACTTTTTAGAGAGCTTCTTGAGTTGTTCGCATAATTAATTCTGGAAGCCTTCAGTTTTTGTGTGACAAATGTCGCTCTCAAAAGTCTGTGGTCCGAAGGAAAATTCAGGTTGATGACTTGCGTGTTTAGCACGTTAGCTGGGAAATTTGTTAAAATTTCCCAGCTAACGTTTTCGAATGCGAAATTTATTAGTCTTTCTCCTCTCTTGTTCCGTGTACCATAACCATGGCATTTCATAACTAAATTTAACTAGGGTATATCATTCATTAATGGAAATTGTAACAAGAACCTATTTTGGGCACGTAGGAAAAGTGATTACTGTTAACAATAATTTAAGAAATTAGTTTCTTGTTTTGAACTTGTATGGACATTATTTTTTTGTGGCTGGTTTTAATAAAGTAGTATACCATTTTGGAATCTTGATTAGTTGCACCAATTTTTAAAAAAACTTGCCATAGCTGTAGTGTTCATACTTTTTTTTACACCAGGACAAGCTAATGTTGGCTAAAAATAAAAATCTTCAATAAATTTGGGTAATCACATAAGTTTCATTCATTTTTGTGAAAAATCTAGAGGAATTCTGCATTTTTTAAGAATAGCAATAGATAGCAGTTTTATTCAGGTTGTCGCTACAAAAAAAATAACAGCAATATTTAAACAACTGTGGTAATGGTAGAGGAAAATATCACAACAGATCTAAATTTTAAAAGATTTATTTTGTGTTATTTCACTTATTACTTAAAAAATAATTGTGTGATAATTATTTTTGTATTTTTCTCCGAATAGTCACGACTATTCAGACCAATATTTATAATCATTGATTTATCGATAGTTCAATAACTATATATTATATGGCGCGTTTTCGACCGGAGGCACCAGTTGACCTAAAGTTATGCTGTGACCGCGCGGTCTCCGCCCTATATCTCGAAAACGGTTCACCGTAGGAAAAAGTTTTCTGGTCAAAAATTGTAGAAAATTTTATATTCTACAATATTGTTAAATATACAAACAGCAAAAAACCTACAGGAAATGAGATATTTACAAAAAACGCGCAAAAAACCGATTTTTGTGACCTTTGACCTTGAAATTTAATAGTTGCGTACACCCTACCATATGTAGGTTTTGAGACTACTTTTAGGGTGTCAATATACAACTATTTACAGACTTACAGCTGGGTATCTCGAATTCCGAGATTCTTACCTTAACGATACAAACACATGAAGCTGGTAGATATTTTCAGGAACTTATTGCCGTCCACCTGTTTAAGTTGATGCTAGCCTAGTACTTTTTCAGGATGAACTGAAGCCTTCCCCACATCGAATACGTCACCTTGGTTACGTCATACAACGCTTACTGAACAGTTTTTGCAACGTTCTGAATGCTGCACGTATTTATTTGTATTTTTTTTTGTTACTTTCATGGAAATAATCTTTATCTTTTACTTTTAAAACTTAATATTATAAATGTGAAAGTTTCCAACTTCTACTAACTAATCGCAAGCCGAACCAAATTATTCACTTAAAAAAAGTAAGTAATTATCTTCGTAATAATGAAAAAAAATTGTCATAAATAACTAATCACAGATCACAACGTATACGCACAAAGCTGAATGAAACAGCCCGACACTTTCAGAAACTTATCGCCGCGCGCCGTCCACCTTTTTAAGTTGATGCTACTCTCTAAAGCCGGATATCCACTTAGGTTCGCCGTGGTTTGCGAACACTGTGTGCTCCGCGAACGTGAACGTGTACAGTGTACACACTTAGGCTGCAACATCAGTGCTTAAACTGCGCTCCCCTTTAAGATCGCGCAAAAAACCGCTTCCCGAGCGCTCCGCTGTGCTCCGATCGTGCTCCAGTCGCGCTCCGCGATCACGACGTATCCATTATGTTTGGTTTGCGGAGCGGGCGCGTTCGCAAACCACGGCGAACCTAAGTGGATACCCGGCTTAACATTTTCAGTATGAGCTGAAGCCTTCCCCTCATCGAAAACGTCACTTTGGTTACGTCACACAGCGCTTACTGAAACTTTTTGCAACTTTATGAATACGAGAAACGGCCTCTGTTATTTTTATAATAAAAAAATGTTTTGATTTATGACATTAATAGAAATAATTGTTAATATATAATTTACAGAAACTCCTTGTGCGATACTAGTTTAATTCGATTTTCAGCTACTGTAAATTAAAATATCACAAGCGACTAGAACATTTATAACATAACGAAATTATGCACACAATACAGAAATTGTATTAAACTATTTTTCATCCAAAAAATATTCTTGTCATTAATATGACCACCGTTATGATCTATGTTTGGGATTACCCAAACATAGATCATAACGGTATACTCACACAGTCGAATGAAGCTGAACAGCAATTTTCAGGAAATTCCATCTACCTTCTTAAGTTGATGCTACTCTAGTACATTTTCAGCATGAACTGAAGCCTTCGCCTCGTCGAAACGTCACATTAATTACGTCGTACAGCGCATAGCGAAAAGTTTTGCAACTTTTTGAAGATAATAAACAGCCACCGTCTGTATTGTAATTTATAATAAACGTGTTTTGATTTCTGGCTTTAATAGAAATAATATTTAAATGAAATAATTGTCTAAAATAAAAACTTTCTGGGCACATTTAATTTAATTAAAGTCTCATAGCAAATTAATAAATCACAATCCACTATATCATAAACGCAACAAAATTATGCATCTAAAGTAAAACAAACTTTTCTGTAATTATAAAATATTCTAATCATATATTTATACTATTATAAAAGGGACAAGGGCAGATTCCCAATATTAACACAAGCATAATGGCTGAAAGAAACTGCTTGACATTTTCAGGAAATAATCGCAGTCCACCTTCTTAAGTTGCTACTACTCTAGTACTTTTTCAGCATGAGCTGAAGTCTTCCCCTCATCGAATACGTCACCTTGGTTACGTCATACAGCACATCGTGAAACTTTTTGCAACTTTGTGAAATGAAAAACAGCCATTGTCTATTGTAAAAAACAAAAATATGTTTTGAATTTTGACTTTAATAGGAATAATATTTAAATAATAAATTTTAAAAAAAACCTCATTTACTATGTTCACAATAGTGATATCATATTATAGTAAGTAGTTTCATTCGATTTTCAGCCACGGTAAATTAAAAAAAAAAACACAAGCCAGAACAGAAACATAACGAAATGATGCATCCAATGCTTAATAAACTTTTGACATTGACTTTTTAATTGATTGATTTTACTTTTAAGATTTGTAATTAACTTTTTTATAACTAAAAAATAATCTTGTAATAAATACCCCATCATAAATCAAAACATTACACGCAGACAGCCAAATGAAGCTCCTTTTTAACTTGCTGCTACTCTAGTACTTTTTCAGTACGAGCTGAAGCCTTCCCCTCATCCAACACGTCACCTTGGTTACGTCATACAGCACATTGTGAAACTTTTTGCAACTTTGTGATGTATAGTAGTAAAAAAAAAATGTTTTGAGTTTTGACTATAGGAAGTTATTTATTTTAAATTATATACAAATACTAACAATTTAAATAAAAAACTTAAGTTAAACCTAGCTATGTACATATAATACAAATATAAAATATACACTCAGGCGTCGAAGTACTCCTCCACATCGATATGATTGAGTATTCTCAATCATAAGCCAAATGAAGCTGAACAGAAACTTTCAGGAAATTATTGCCATCCATCCACCTTTTTCAGTTGATGCTGCCTTAGTACTTTTTCAGTACGAGCTGAAGACTTCCCTCATTGAAACGTCACATTGGTTACGTCATACAGCGCTTAGCGCTTACTGAAAAGTTTAAATTTTGCAACTTTCTGAATGTATATGCCAGAAACTGCCACCTGTTATTTTGTTATATTTTTTTTTTGATTTGCATCATTCATAGAAATAATATATAAATAATTTACAGAAACTTTTTATATTTTAAGTTTACTTCTTGTAATTATTTTAAGCGAAAAGATATTTTAGCTAAACTTTGATGTTATACGAAAGCTTTTCATGAATATCAAAACTTAAAAAAAAACTCGGCATACTCACTAACAGTTTCTGTCGATTTTCTGCTACTGTGTAAACTTAAAAATCTCAAGGCACTTGTACATAAACGTAACAAAATATGTATCTAAAGTAAAAAATTTAATGTTTTTTTTATAATTAAGAAATATTCTTGTCATAATACCCAATCATATATCGTAACTATATACGCACATGGCTGAATAAAGCTGTCAGATATTTTCAGGAACTTATCGCCGTCCACCTTTTTAAGTTGATGCTGCTCTAGTACTTTTTCAGGCTGAGCTGAAGCCTTCCCACTTCGAAAACGTCACTTTGATTACGTCATACAGCGCTTGTTGAAAAGTTTTTGCAACTAATAGAATACTGCCACTTCTTATATTGGTAACATAAAAAAATGAGTTAGATTAGAATTTTAACATTAATAGAAATAATAATTTACAAAAACCTTTTGAGCGATAATATTTTAAGTGAAAAGATATTTCGGTGAATTTTCATGAAATGCGAAAGATTTCCATTGCAATTTAGCTGATATAATTATATAAAATAAAAACTTTCTGGGCATGTTTAATTTAGTTAAAGTTTCATTCAATTTTAGCCACTGTAAATTAAAAATCACAATCTTCCAGAATAGTGACGTAACAAAATTATGCTTTTAAAGTAAAAATTATAAGCATAACCAAAACCGCAACGCAAGCTGAATGAAGCTGACACACATTGTCGGGAAATTATTGCCGTACACCTTTTTAAGGTGATGCCGCCCTAGTACGTTTTCAGTAAGAGCTGAAGCCTTCCCCACATCGAAAACGTCACTTTGGTTACGTCATACAGCGCTTACTGAAAAGTTTTTGCAACTTTCTGAATACTAACGGCAACTGTCTTTTTTTAGAAAATTGTTTTGACTTGTGACATTAAATGAAATAATATTTAACTTGTTGAAAAGAAACCACATTTGCGAAATTATTTTTAGGTGAAACGATATTTGAGCTATAAACTTTCATGAAAAGCTTTCACAATTTACCCACTGCTGCCTATGCAACCCTGGTAACTTTTCCTGACAAAATGAAACGCCCGCATCGAAAACGTCACTGTTGGCGTCACACAGTCGCCAACTGTTGAAACATAAATATTTGTTCCTAGACGTTCTTGGTTTTATGCAAACATGGAATTTCTTACTGGAACATGGAACTTAAAATGAAATCATTTTGTTTATTTCGAAAATGGTTTGGTACTCAAACTCAAGATTAAAAAGAAAAACAAATAAAGAGAGAAATAATAAGCAATAAAATTCAAGCTGAAACTTTTCTTTGCACACTACTCCCAGTTTCTGTTCTCCTAGTACCTTTTTCAGGCAGTCTGAACCTCCCGCAACGAACACGTCATTGTCAACGTCACGTGGACTATGAAGTGAACTTTCACCCTAACTTTCTAAAGCAGCCACCTGTGGCAGCTTATGTTATCCTAGTACTTACCACTGAGTTGTTGCAGCCTTCCGCGTAAGTCGTCATAACTCTGGCAAACGGAATCAGCGCCATCTATGCTTGCTTGCAGGAGGTGCTGGCCATGTCTAGGCGGAGGCAAAACTTAAATAGTTAAACTATGAGTTAATAGATGGCACCACTAAAATATTGTAATAATCTTTTTATTTATTACTAGCAGCTCGTCCCGGCTTCGCACGGGGTAGACAATTATTTATTTTTGGAAATTTGGATATAAAACACTTTTTTTAGTTTCATTTTTCTACACCTTCGGTTACATTGTTCAAATTTTACCAAGGATCCCTAATTTTTTTCAAAATGATATGTAGCCTATGTCAAATTGGAAGAACGTAGCATTCTATTGGTGAAAGAATATTTTAAATCGGCCCAGTACTTTTTGAGCCTATTCATTACAAACATACAAAAATAGGTACAAATCTTTCTTCTTTATAATATTAGTATAGATTATTAGGCTCACCAACATCGTCACGAATTGCATTTATCTATTTCTGCCAGAGGCATCGCGTATAAAAAAGTCAAATCTTATTTCCTACTACCATGACATTATCTATCGGTTTGCCAAATTTTATCAATCAACCGTTTAAGCGTGAATAGAAAAGAAACATGCTTGCAAACGTTTATAAAAACTGTCACTGGTATATATAAAAACGTTTATAAAACCTCTTCTCACTCGGGATTATTTTCCAAAATCACAAATTTTATTCTTTTCTAGACATTCCATATCGCAACTTTACTGAAAGTCATTTTTTTACGTCGTCATTTTCTTTGTATCTATCTTTATATTTAAAAGTATATCTTTATATTTAAAATTTTTATTATTTGTCTTTTTTATTATTTGTAGTATCTTTATATTTAAAAATGTTTGGATTTTTATTGACGAAATTAAACGTGACACATGTAGTGTAAGTCTGATAATATTCAGAATATCTTGAAATTCTCTAGCAATTAAAGTTTTTTTCATACTTATAAACTTTCCTTGTGATCAAAAGTTTGGCAGCCAATACTCCTATTTGGTTATGTAATCCCGGTACTTTAGACCGAATATCGAAGTCACGATTGAGAGGTCGCTGCACCCACGCATTCGGGGCCCGTACGTACTTATATGCGAAAAAATTGCGAAAGAGAAAAGAATAGAATGGATTATTTATTTTGCGTAAAATATGATTTGACATCAAGTTAAATTAGTTCCACGTATTATTTTATCTACTTATTTTTAGCATGTAAACAATAATAATAACTACAAATATTAAAATTCGTCACATCTTTTCATGAGAACAATTGAAACTAATAAATAAACTAAAACTATCATAGACAAATACTAAAGTACCTAATAAATAGAATGGGGTAAACTAAAAACTCTACTTTTTTAAGCACAATTATCGCCATTTTCATGAAAGTACTTAACTTTTCTTGAGAAAGAATATTCAAACTACGCGGTCATTGAAGCTTTTTCTCACAATATCTGTTTGTTTATGCTATCCTAGTACCTCTGGAGCGCTGAACTCTTCGTTCGCGGTCGTCGGTATGAAACACGACCAAAGTACGGCGCGCTACGGGCCACAAGTTCAGTAGCGCCATCTGTATGAGACTAAAGAAAGTTCTGACTTGCTACGAATATTCCATCCGCTACAGTTTCTGCGATTTGTTTGCTACGAAGTGCTACGAAAATGTCTACGGGCGGCGTTTACTTGAAGTTTGTATTGGACTGTGTTGTTTGTTTGGCTTGAGCTTCTATCGGATTTCAGCGACACTTAACATGTCTTCAATAAATATAACTTGTGAGAGGCTTTCCAACGCTGCGTCTTCCGTCTCCGTGTTCTAGTCTAACTAGATACTGCTTAGTGGCATAAAACTTGTATGTTATTATTAGTTTGTAAAACAATTAAATTGAATATTACATTTCAATTGTAGGCAATAGTCAGCTTTCCATGGGGTTGAACGACATAAGTCAAGTCGAGAATTCGTCAAATTAGATATTGTTTGTCTAATTGTATATTCGTCCAATTATGAAATTTACCAAATACGCTATTGTTTAAGTAATTTAAGTACTAATCTGTAAAAATGAAAGCAGCCGGTGGAACTTCAAGGAGCATTTCCGACGTCTTGCCTCCAAACTAGAACGGATCGGGTCTGCCTTACCGGCTCCTACCAGTGTACTTTCAGTTTATTGTTTACCTTTTACAAGCGCGTTGCCATAGTAACGCAATTGAACCCCCAGCATTTCCTACAACCCTGGTACATTTGATTACGAGTTTCGCTTGGACGTCGCGTCGCGCCACAGAGAGTTTTCATCGCCATCTATGGGAAACATAATGAACTAATCTGGTTTCTTATAACTGGGTTATCTTTTTCCTGCATAGGTACTATTTTTACTGAAACATGCACATTGATTGAAAAAAAAACGTGAGTGAAAAGGCGATTGCGGTTGGAAATAGGCAAAATTTTCCTAAACTAGCCAAGAAAAAATGTACCTACCTACCAACCTACCTACGAGAACATCAGATAAATACAAGTTAACTTACATCGTTTACGGGATTGCTCGACGGGAGTTACCCTAGAATTTAAATAGCAACTGAATTTGATTAATTTAAGTTAGTAAAAGTATGATACATCCGCTCCAGAGCAGGAAAAACTGCTTAAAGTCTATTTTTTAATTCCTGGGACTAAATTGACACAGAAAAATCAAAGAAAGATCATTTGAAACATACAGGCAAACAAAAATACAGTTTCTAAGTTAAGTATCTTAATTTTTACAATTGAAATTAACTTTTTCCAAATTAACTTTTAGTTATTAATATTACAATCTTTTGGAATTAAGCGTTAAGTGAAGTTTATTAAAAATAGGGTTTGTTAGAATTAAATATTTATTATCACCAAACACGTGCGTTTCTATAATAAACTTAACTACAAATGGCTGGAGCACCACCGCCATTCGGCTACGACTGGCACTACGCTAAACTTTGTTCCTGTACAGCGCCATCTGTTTGAAAACAAATAAACTTTTGGCGTAGTAAGGGTTGGTTGGTCACTCTAGCGAAATATTATAGGGTTGTTCTCAATTTCCCCGCAGGAGTTTTGGCGGGATTTTTTCGAGTAAAAAAGTTCAATGGCTGTTTTAATGATTCGTAAACTTAGTATCTCGATCTTTACAGTTGATATTTACTTCTTGAACCTACATTTTTTGTTGTTATTATTAATATTAAAAACTTTTGAGATTATGCCTTTACGCGACAATTCTTAAAATATCGAATTAAATCATTTTTTAGGGTTCCGTAGCCAAATGCCAATAACGGAACTCTTATAATTTCGCCATGTCTGTCCGTCCGTCCTCGCTTAATCTCTGTGACCGTTAGCTCTAGAAAGCTGAAATTTGATACCAATATGTAGGTATATCAATCACGCCGACAAAGTAGTACAATAAAATTTGGAAAAAAATGTTTTATTAGGGTAGCCACCCTACATGTAACGTGGAAAGTGATTGTGACAAAAGTTAAAAACAATGTGTGTCCCCCTCTAACTTTTGAACCATAAGTTTAGAAAATATGAAAAAAATCTGAAAAGTAGACCTTTATAAAGACTTTCTAGGAAAATTATTTTGAACTTGATGGGACGAACAGTTTTTGAAAATTTGGGGACACTTATTGTGACGGACGGGAAACTACGGAACCCTACACTGAGCGTGGCCCGACACGCTCTTGGCCGGTTTTTTATTTTATTTTACATGGTCTACAAGGACACTTATAAAACGTCAGAAACTACTGCACGGTTCCAATTGGTCGGCTCCTATGGAAAAGAACCGGCTAGAAACTCCAAATCCACACACATTATTACCACCAAAATGGCGCGTTTCCATAATTAACTTCCATAAACTTTTTCCTCTTGCCAATCATGCAATCCTAGTACAAATAGCTAGAGCACTACCGCCATTCGGGCACGGCCGGCACTACGCAAAACTTTGTTCCTGTACAGCGCCATCTGTTTCGAAATAAATGAACTTATGACGCTAGTTGGGGTTGGTTACGTAGGTAGGTATGTGAAATATTAGAGGGTTGTAGTTCTCAATTTACCCGCAGGAGTTTTGGCGGGATTTTTTCGAGCGAAGTTTAGGGGCTGTTTTAATTATTCGCAAATTAATTCCTAGTAGGTATTTTGCAAAATTGGTTACCTTCTTTACGATCGAATAACAATAATTATTGAAGATTTTTTGGTGGGATTTTCTCGAGTGAAGTTTAGTAATTGTTTTCATCATCATCACGTAGTTGTTTTAGTTACTCGCAAATTGATTCCTAGTGCATATTTCAATATAAAATTAGTGTGGTTTTATTTCTCAAGTATCTAAGCAGTTAGTCAATATGTGGAATCATTGAAATTATCGCGATTTCAGTAAAAAGGACCTGAAAATGATTGTATTGACTACCACAGCGAAGCTTGCCGAAAAGGCTAACTCGACACATCTACTGCCAAACATTGCAAAAACATCAAAATGTGTTACATCCGCGTCCTAATGGAACTCGTTTAGGAAAGTAACAAAAAGTGACTGACAAGACTTTCTTAACTTGACACTGGCTTAATACACCTAATGTGCGAAGCCAAATTAAAAAAAAAAAACTTCCCCGCATTGAAACGATACCTACGCAGAGCCATCTAAGCTGAATAGATTATTCGTATTTTCATATAGATAATTATTCGCATTTAAGCTGATAAAATATCCAGTTGATATTTTTGACATTCATAACCTCCTATCTCCTAATAATAATGTAATTTTATGTTGTTTTCATCTTAAAAAACAGAATTGTTTACCAACGCGTTGCCATAGTAACGCAATTATACCGCTACCACTTTCTGCAGCCTTACGGCCGAAATTAATAATCAATCCATCACATATCGGAGATTGAAAAACAAATGAAACAACAGAAAAAATGAAAATTTTTGTATGGTGGCATTTGTTTTTCAATCTCCGATATGTGATGGATTGATTATTAATTTCGGCCGTTAGTACATTTGGTTACGAGTTTCGCTTGGACGTCGCGTCACGCCACAGATAACTTTCAACGCCATCTATGGAATACATAAGGAACTAATCTGGTTTCTTATGTCCCTGGCAAAGTTATTTTTTCCTGTATACTATTATTACTAAAACATGCACATTGATTGGTAAAAAAACGTGAGTCGAAAGGTGATGGCGGTTGGAACTGGGCAAAATTTACCTAAACTAGCAAAGTAAAAATGTAGGTACCTACGAGATCATCTGAAAAATACACGTAATCAAAAATACAGATACTAAATTAAGTATCTGGATTTTTTTACAGTTAAAATTTACTTTTTGGATATCAACTTTTAGTTATTAATTTTACAAACTTTTGGGACTGTGCCTTTACCTACGTGGCATTTTTCAAAATATCCTTTGACATTTCAATATTTATTAGAACTAAACTCGCGCCTTTTCATAGTAAACTTCTTCCCCTTTCATCTCATGTAATCCTAGTACAAATAGCTGGAGCACCACCGCCCTTCGGCCACGGCCGGCACTACGCAAAACTTTGTTGTTGTACATCGCCATCTAGGTCAAAATTAATGAACTTATGACGTTATTTGGGGTCGGTTACGTATGTGAAATATTGGGACGTTTTAGTTCTTAATTTTCCCGCAGGAGGATGTGGCATATTTTGGTGGCATTTTTTCGAGTGAAATTCAGCGGCTGTTTTCATTATTCGTAAATTGATCCCTAGTAAGCATTGTGCTGTAAAATTGGTATAGTTCTGCTATAGGTTTCTCACATGCGCATTTTGATATTTTGATAAAATGGGGCTGAGAATTATTGTAGTATTGCTATGACTACCACATCGAAGCTTGCCGAGAAGGCATCAAATAAATAAAATGTGTTACATCCGCGTTCTAATGGCGTACCTAATGCAAAGTAATATAAAGTCACTGAAAGCTTAATAACTTTCAAACTTTACACTGGCTAAATGCACAAAATTTGCGAAGCCAAAATAAAAAAAAATTGGAGCCGCATCGGGACTATATATTATGCAGAGCCTGCTAAGCTAAATAGATTAAATATTCGCATTTTAGCTGATCATAGTGATTTGACAGTACTAAAATATGAGCTCGATGTTTTCAATATCATAAAACACTGAATTTCACGAAAACAAATCTGACAAAACATTTTTTTGTTTTCATTAAAAAAAATGGCTTAGTAGGTATTGTTTACCGTTTACCGACGCGTTGCCATAGTAACGTAATGGTACCCCTTGCATTTCCTGCAACCCTGGTACATTTGATTGCGAGTTTGGCATGGACGTCGCGTCGCGTTGAGGCATAGAGACGCCCAGCTCCAACGCCATCTATGGAAAACATAATGAACTAATCTGGTTTCTTATTACTGAGTCTATGTCCCTAAATAGTATATTTCATTACAAGTGCGGAAAGCCTGTCATTGCAAAGAGTTTCGACAAATGTTAACCCGAGCCGAGGCGCAGCCGAAGGTGAGGGTTGACAGTCGGAACAAGTTGCAATGACGGTTCCGCACGTGTACTTACTGAACAACTATTTTTAATACAGTTGCGAAAAAATGAAGCAGTTTAATAAAATAATAAAAACACAATAAACTCAACTGACTAATCAAAATGGCGCCAACCGTAAAAAAATATAAGCAGATTTTTTTTGTTTTCTTCACCCATTCTGGGTAGACAAAGGGAACTATGCCCCATACAGCCAAGTCTTCAGTACATTTTTTTATTGATATGAAATGAAATTTAATGATATGAAATGAAACCTAGCCTAACTTATTGAATCAAATCATTAAATCTGATATTGAAACAAATTAGTAGCTTCTTTTTAGAAATATTTGCACTAAAAACTTTTTTAGTAAAACCTTCGTGGTTGATTTTTTTCTTGTAAATAGACATTATTTTGACAGTTGGGAAAGAAAAAGCACGAGTTCGGGAATGGTAAAGAAAAAGCACGAGTGTGTAATAGCCCACTTCCCGAACGCTAAATGTCCCTGCAATACGCCACTTTTTGAGCAACTGTATTAAAAAAAACTATTTTTTTTTCTTGCATTGGTACATACTATTTTTATTGAAACATGTACTTCTACATTGATTGGTAAAAAAACGTGAGTCAAGGTGCGATTGCGGTTGAAACTAGGCAACATTTTCAAAGAAAACATGTACCTACCTTCGAGATCATCTGATAAATACAGTTAAACATTGCTCGGCAAAGTAACCGTGACCCTATAAGTTAAATAGCAAGTGAAGAAACACTGGTGAATTTTAGTTAGTAAAAGTCTGACACATCCTCTCGTTCCAGAGCAAGGCAAACTGTTTAGTCAAGAGTACAGAAAGTATGTTTTTCCCCCACAGCAGTTTCTTTGTACAAATTCCGAGTAAATCCTCGCATATCTGTTAAACTGTTTATCTTGCTCAATATTTGACAGAAATTCTTTAGCAAAAACCAAAAGAATAAGGAAACACACGTTTGTGTATTCATAAAATATTATTTATCTTTCACATATATTTTTATTAGTTGTGTATTCGTATTGATGCGTTTCTATTTTTTACCTTGGAAGGCAAAGCTATGGTTGCGTTTTTATTTTACATAGCTTAGTTTGACTTTTTGCTTTTTGTCTTTTTCGTATCTTAACTGCAAGCTAAGGGCGCTTTTCATTTATGCGTTTTTGGACAAACTGTTGCGGTGCCGATGCGGTGCGTTAACCGTACTGCTTACGGACGATCGCTTTTTTATTCATAAAAACCGCACGGTGCGGTTTTTATGAATAAAAAAGCGGTCAGTACGACGCAGGTACTGCGAACACTCGACAAGAGGATAGTAACATGGCAAGCACAACGTGTTCATTTTGACGTTGAATAGTGTGGCTTGACTGACGTCATAAGTATCACTGGTATACAAACACACTGGTTTTCCGTGCAGTTTTTTCAATTATCACAACGATATTATAAATGTAAAAGTTGAGACGTCTTTACCATACGAGAACGTATGGCTTAACAGTTCATCAGTATTGGTTCAGTCACTCTCAAGTTTTGCGCTTAGCAACGCATTAAGCCATATTTTCTACACAATATCCTCCCTCTCCACAATATCTTTACAATATCCCAAATTCTCCTCTTCGCAATATTTTTATTTGTATGCCTTTGGGAACTGTTATATACATAAAGCAGTTTAAAAATATTTGAGTCAACAATAAGCTTTCACTATAACAAACATATAGTATGTCACCGTCCAAACGTTCTAGTGCTTACTAAAATAGTTACAGATAATATTGATGATCTTGTAATAGTCTTAAGATATGATATCTTTATTGTAACAATGAACAATCTATACTAATATATTATATTATTAATATCGTCTACGATGCATAGAATAGATATTTTAAATAACGATCTATAGTTCCACAGAATATTTCCAATTTGAATAAAAAGGGACCAAGATTAAGAATGTATTATTCTCCAGAGGCATTTATGCAATGAGGAAATTTTTCCTTTGTATGTATAAGAAAGATCTTCCCCATTGCAAACAGATCCTTCTTCATTGAATATATCGGAGCAGTTTGATCGAAAATATTATTAAGTAGATTAAATACTGAAGAAACTCCACATAGTATAAACACGTCGTTATTAATTTATTTTTACTGAATAAGTTCTCTAAGAATTGAGTTGATAGCTCAAACGCCTTTTTAATTAAATACGTTATGATTAGGTATACGTTTTGAATATGTAATTTTCATGGTTAAATCGGCAAAAACGGAAGCTTCTTAATAGGTTTCTTATGTCGTCCGTCTATCAAAAGACAGCCATTGCCATTGACATTATCATCTTTCAGCCTCATAACTTTACTTGCTCCTGTCATTTGTCTCCGGAACGTGTGAAGTTATTAAGCTGATATCAAATAAGCACTCTGCTCTGGTCTGCTACCCCAAGCAGCAGTGAAAACTAGCTCAAATGAAGAAATGTGTCTAAAAACTGAAAAATGTCAGTAAAGTCACCAAAAAAAACATTGTTTGTATTCCGAAAAATCCTTACGACTTGATTCGAAAATTGATCTAACAAGACAAGAACAGTTTGTACAAAACTAAAAATTAACTCTCATCTTTGTACAGCTAAAGTTTACTCTCTAAACTCACTGGTTAAAAATACTGCATTAACTAACAACTTTTAGCCATACTAAATAAAATAACCTGGTTGTACCAAAAACTATTTTTGAGGACATGCGACCATTCGACCTTTACTCCCGGGGGTATAGTATACCGGTGGTTGGCCTAGTAAAGTTTTGATGAACTAATTTATATTGGTTTGTTGCGAGTTATTTTTGTTTTACATTTTATGATTGACATTTTCGTAAATTGGATACAGTATAAGTAGGCTACAAAAACCTCATTTTCTAATCTTCCATGAGTTGATGGATTGTTTCAATTCTAATAGAGTTTGAATTTTCATGCATAAATTTTGGGCTGCGAGATTGTTCCAAAGAGATACCATGGTCCTGGAATGAAAAGAGCAACTGAGGGAACACTAACAGGTTTTAGTCATTATTTTTTATTTTTTTATAATATATTCCACAACTCTTTCACACAACGCCATCTAGTCCCAAGCTAAGCAGAACTTGTGTTATGGGTACTAGGTGTACAAAGATGAGTTGAGTTACACCTGAAGTTACTACTTCAACAAGTAGCTACTTTTAAAAAATTCATTAAAAGTGCTACTCTCATAGTGTGGGATGATTGTTGATTGATTCGCAAACCATCGCATTTTCGTGACTTAGTCTTCCCATGCATAATCTAAATGTAGATAATATTTAGTATTCTCATCAAAATAAACTTGATTTATTCATAAGGCTTTATTTAGTACAAGGTCAGATTCATTGTCCATCCAAAACGTGACACCGAACTTTTCGGATGAAAACTAATCAAGTTCGTGACTGGATGTCACAAAATCATAGTCTGATGTAAATCATAATTTGTAGGTAATTCTTTATGAAGGCTATTAAT
This sequence comes from Mythimna separata, assembly GCA_030763345.1. NCBI lineage: Eukaryota > Metazoa > Arthropoda > Insecta > Lepidoptera > Noctuidae > Mythimna > Mythimna separata. The sequence goes on along the minus strand of CM061178.1, from coordinate 116,405 downwards.
CCTAAGCACCAGTTTAACTAGAGCTATCTAAATTCAGTTTACTCGTCTAGTCTAGTCCATCTTTCTATTGATTACATTTCGGAGAGTGTGTTGGAATTGCCGACAGCGAGCGACGAGTATCTCGCCGTCCGCTCGACCATTAAAAGGACCGAGTCCGAGTGGTCGACGGCGTGTAGTGTTGGAGGCAGGAGCGCCCCAAAGAGTAATTAGCAAACCGTAGGGGCCCAGTAGAGAGAGAGAGGCCCATGAGAAAACATTAAAAATGATACTCGAGGTGCTAGAATGCAAAAGGCAATTTAAGGAACATAGTCGTGGTTTTACTCAGAAAAAGTCTGTCACACCCCTTAGAGCGCCGCCCGGAGGACACGGTGGAGCACACGGTAGAAGTGTGCCCCGCTTGGGCGGAGCACCGCCGTGTCCTCGTGGAGGCTATCGGGAGCGGCGACCTCTCGCGCCGGGCCCTGGTTCAGGCCATGGTCCGGAGCGAGGAGGGTTGGCATGCGGTCGCCTCCTTCTGCGAAGCAGTAATGCTCGTGAAGGAGGCTGCTGACCGCGAGCGCGTGAGGGAGCCGCCGCCGAGATCCCGATCCCGATTTCCGACCACCGTAGGCGCGGGTTCGCGGACGGCGAGCACTGGGTATTATAATCTGGACCGAGCCCAGTCGTCAACGGCGCGTTCTGTTCCACGCGCGCCTCAAGGAGATGTCAGCAAACTGTAGGGGCCCGGCGGCCGAAGCCTCTGGGGGGAACACGTGGTATTCCTAAAGGTTGACACCGAGTCCCCCCCAGAACGAAGGCAACGAAGGAACGGGGTAGGGGTTTAGTCAGTAAAAGTCTGACACGCCCTCCCGCTCCGCCCAAGAGCGGGGGAAGTCATTCTGATGATTCCCCTACCATAAAAAAACCCCTTAGAGCGGGAGAAGTCATTAAATGATTCCCAACTTAAAAATAAAAAGCATAACATTTTTTTAATGAAGGATAGGATTAGGACTCATTTAAAAAATGTTATGCATATTTCGTGGGCAGTCGTAAATCCCGTCGAGATTTGAGTTATTCATACCCTTCAGTTTGAATAACTAATTACGTTCCTGTAAACTTCAGTTTAACGAATTATTATTAACTGAAGCCAATTGTTGTTCTCTCAAATTATAAATTTCTAAACAAACCCATTAAAACTTCGAGCTGAACCGAAGGCTTTGTCTTAATTTTAATGTTACTCTTTTATTCAATATCGGAAAGGTGAAGAAATGGTTCCGTCAATATTATGATCTAGCTTCTGCTAGCGGTTGCGTGGTTATAATTGCGAATGTAAATTTAAAGTCAAATTAAAGTTTTTTTTAAATATAATTATAACTTAAACTAATGCTTTGCAATCGCGCTTGACGGTAAGCATTGATGCAATCGTTGATGATGAGGCGCACTAGTTTAAAGTTAACTCATTTTTAAGTAAACTCATTGTCCCAGTAGGTTTCGGCCCTGCTAGGCCCCTACGGTTTTGATGACTGATTCGGTTTGGACGGTTAACCGGACGGTCACGGCATTACGGCGAGCTACCCATTGCTCATCGTACGTACGTACCGTTTTTTACGGTAGCTTGAAGATGGGGTCGGGGTCGGGGTCCCCAATAAACAACGTGTTTGTATCAACTTCTAAAGCTAGACTGTATTTGGAGTAAATTGGATTGACTCGCGGAAAAATGCAAATCCTTTGCAGTGAATGAAAAAGTCAACGGAGTTCGTAGCATCAAATGTTATACATATGTGGTTGGGTGAGGTCTTAATAATGGCGAGTGGAGAGTTTATTAATAATATTACTAATGCTATCTTAAAATGAACAAAAGAAATCTCACTAAGATGTTTCAGTTAAATGATTACCAATTAGCTGCCGTCAGCGGCTTCATCCGAGTGAAAGTAGGAAATTATTGAAAGGGAACATACTCTCAAAATAAAAAAATAGGTACATATGGAATATTCTTAGACATAGTCTACCCGTGTACCAAGTTTAATTGAAATGCGTACAGTTATTCAAGCTTTAAGAAGTATCAAATATACGCTCATAAACGTATGATTTTATCATTCTGATTAGTATGACATTCGGTAGAGGCGTACCCCGCTTGGCTGGAGTACTACCTTGTTTTCGTGACACGCCCTTCTGGTCCTCATCAAGTTATTAGGTAATTACCCACGTCAAAAAAGAAATACTGCGTTTCTTCTAGACTCGCTGTCAGTCGAACCCGTTCCTCGCTTAGCAGAATTGTATAACGTCTGCTTTTGCCCAAGCATGTGAAACAGACAGGATAAATATAAACTTGTTCAGACACTTTATCCTTGGATCGAGTACCGCGAGATTTTCTTTTACTGCACACGGTTTTTTACGGTGCCGTACTCAAAGGGTAAAAACGAGAGCCGCTTTGACTGCGCTGTCCGTCTGTCTGTCACCAGGCTGTACTTACATACAACCATGACAGTTAAACCGTTTAAATTTTCACAGAATTTTTTACTTATATTGCCACTATAAAAATTCAAGAAAACAACTATTTAAGTGGGGTTTTCATGCAACAAACGTGACATTTGACCGGTTTTCTCCTCCATAAGCCGGGGTTAACAGGCCAGCGATGAACTAAAAGGATTTATAGGAATCATAAATTAAATATTGAGTACTTTCTGGCACATATAATTTACAGGCTATAAATAGCGCATTTATTCCAGGATATCAAAACATAAAAAAGTTTATGATGAAATCGTATGACGTAAAAAAATATTATAGCATTTTCATTGGCCATTTAGGATTCATAGTTTAATAAATTCTGTACAATACATAGTTTCATAACCTACATATAGCATGTCTTATAGTTAGGACTTAGGTCTCTTCTTTCGGAGACGGAATAGGCCGTAATCGTGGACCCAGTGCAGATTGATGACTAATATTATTAAGGCGAAATTTTGTGTGCATGTATGTTTGTCACCCTTTCACGCTCGAACGAATGATCGGGATTGATTAAAATTGGCATACGAGTAATCTTTACCCGGGGAAGTAGAAGTGTTCTCGTGGCATAATTTTCTACTATCACGCTGGCGAGCGTGACGCTGGCAGAAACTCTTTTTTTTGTCTTCCTCTGATCGAATAGCCCCTAAATAATGTTCCCATTATTTGGAGCCTCCTCACTAAACAGCGGCAGGATATGCGATCTTGGGTTGCCACTGGCATTAACTAGTTTATTTAAATTTATTTCGTGACCATTGATGTCGTATAAATGCGAGCAGGGGAAACATATCAAGATCCTCCAAGATCAATCCATGCAACAATAAAACTTTAAAATTTCTTAAACCGAATTATCTCAAAATATCGTTGAAAAGTTTTCATACACTCGAACACCAACTGCAATGTGTTTTAACGCGGAGTGGAGCTCCCACCTTAGCCTTCGTGGATTGTTTATTTGAACTTTGAAAACAGGTGGAAATGTGAACAGATTTTTGTAAAGTGGCTCGAAGTTGTGTGACACAGTTTATCCATCTGGTTTTAGGTGATTTACGAGTGCGCTTTGTGAGTTTGACCTAGCTATGTCCCTCGGCTTCACGTCCTTGGCGTTTCTGACAGAAATCTTTTTTGTATTAGTGATAAGCTCACGGTGATCGATGTTGGAGTAAGCTTGCCAAGAAGTAACCTTTTTACTGTAGATTTAAATACCCCTAGGTTGCAGCTATAAGAAAATATAAACTCCAGCTCGAAATTCGATGCTATGATTTTCCGGGATATGAAAGTGACGATAATACAGATTTCTGTTAGTGAATGTATTTTCTCATGATTGGTTCAATTATCCCCTATACCTACTATATCTGTAACAAACAAAAAAAAAGACAAATATATTTATTTTTAACTACTACTGCATGAAAATATTAACTTAAGAGATTCATATAACAAGCGTTGTTCTGTTGTATTAAACCAAAAAAAACGTTGTTCTACAAAATAAATTTTCAAAAGAAAAAAATGGGGTGTGAGAAAAGGTGGGTAAAATTAACCCACAACTTATTCTCAGACCTACCATATATCCACAAAAAGTTAATAAACATTGGTCATGCCTTTTCGGAGGAGTTCCTTAACAAACACTGATACGATTTTTTTATATATTATTTATATCTGTATGTCTGTATTGACCCACTATTGGGCAAAAGCTTCGCTCTAATCCTTACATTATTCCCGGTTCTGAGCCAGTCGTTACTGATTAATAACAAAGTCACATATTAAGTTGTACCTTCTCTTTCTTGGTCTGACGCAATCCTGTCTCGCCATTTCAGGGCACCAATTTTGTGTTTTATGAACCCACGGTTCGATCGACATGCAACAGACATGGTCCAACCCTTCCCACTTAAGCGGGTAATTTTCAGAGGCATGTCAACGACCTGTATTTTGGAGCGTGGTATAAAGTTTCGAATGCGATTCGTTAGTTTAACACCTAGTAAACTACAGTTTATTACAAATTATTGCCAAAATTAAAGGAGTGCCTATAACAGAAATCTTGCAAAGGAGTCTTCGTATGGTTATGTAAAGAGGAGGGATGAAAGTTATGTTATTAAAAGTGTTATGAGTAATACATGTGAATAAATAGAGTGGGAGAGGGAGGCCAACGAAAATATGTATCCATGGTATCGTGTGAGCAGTAACATGAAAGAAACCGGCCAAGAGCGTGTCAGGCCACGCTCAGTGTAGGGTTCCGTAGTTTCCCGTCCGTCACAATAAGTGTCCCCAACTTTTCAAAAACTGTTCGTCCTATCAAGTTCAAAATAATTTTCCTAGAAAGTCTTTATAAAGCTCTACTTTCCAGAATTTTTTCATATTTTCTAAACTTATTGTTCAAAAGTTAGAGGGGGGGGGGGCACATTGTTTTTTACTTTTAGAGCGATTATTTCCGAAAATATTGATATTATCAAAAAAATATTTTAGTAAACCTCTATTCATTTTTGAATACCTATCTAACAATATATCACACGTTAGGGTTGAAATTTAAAAAAAAATCGCTTTTTACTTTACATGTAGGGGGGCTACCCTAATAAAATATTTATTTCCAATTTTTATTTTTGCACTTTGTCGGCGTGATTGACATACATATTGGTACCAAATTTCAGCTTTCTAGAGCTAACGGTCACAGAGATTAAGCGAGGACGGTCGGACAGACATGGCGAAACTATAAGGGTTCCGTTTTTGCCAATTGGCTACGGAACCCTAAAAAGGAAATTAGAATTTAGAATGGAAGAAAAAAAATGTCTTGTAACGACCCCAAATAACTAATCTGCCCCAAGCAACACACAAAAATATTCAAACAATGTAAAAAAAATATGCAAACAACATCATATCACATTCTGTCACACACATCACGCCAAAATTAGACACACACACAGAAAAAAAGCATTTAAAGCGGCTCACAAACAGACACGGTAATTAAATTAAAAATGAAGCCTCCATATTATATGAGGCAACTTCGGGAGAGTTCCCAGCGAAACTTTATGTTAATGAGAACCTACAGAGGTACGTTACGTGACTCCCGAAGTTGAGGCGCTTCAATGCTTTGCTGATAAAATATGAAAGTATGGCCCTCTTTTGTATACTTACGTTACAGGAGACTTGGAATACTGTTTCGTGATTTTAATATGCAATTAACTGTTTATGTCGACGCACAGGGATTATTTTTTAATGAAATATTAGGACTCTCAATCTCAAAACGGTAAAGTACTGCGTAACCATGAAAAGTGTAATTACCTTACCGGTGTGCAGGTTAATCAGAAGAGCAAAAGCAAATATTATGATCTTGTTGGATGTCTCAATACGTACATTGCTGAATATCCCATGCACAGAGAGTCTCCCGATGTGTAGCCATATCACCCAGTCCTGTGTTTGTCACATCCAGTGGACTTCCATGTCTCTTCCTAATGACAACTGCTTATTTTAATTTGGCGATTCTTCTCCATACAGATTATCTAACGGAGTTCAAGCAATAGCATGTATCTATTAATAAAATAATTCAGAGTTGTATACTAGTAATACATTAAATTCAGTTAGCAAGATTTAGTTTTAAATACATTTTTTATCTGCTAAAAGGGCATTCTACCCGAATCTTCACGCAAACGATTGCCGCATCGTGAATTTTAAATTCTAATTCCATGCAGTACATGAGCGTGTTATGATAAAATCAAAAATGTAAAGGATTCATGGAAGAGGTTTATGAAAGCACTTATTTACATCGTGTTTCAAGTTAAATATGCAATATGAATATAGCTGAATATAATGACGCGTTCATGGTGCTTTCAATGTGAATTTAATCTGTTGAAGATTGTTATTTACAGTTTATCTTGAAGAGATTAAAAGTACTTACATGTTTACTGCACACTAATTTCAATGACCCTAATATTATTACAGACTAAGTTATTAGTTTGTACTTGCCTTACCAACTCCTAGACGTTCGGTGATCTACGTGACATCTGTCTAGGCTCAAATAATAATAAGGTGACAGACTACTCGAAGTTTGTCACCTCATCATCGAGCCTAGCAATTCCGGTCAATGATGCATTACGTGGAACAATTTACCACCTTTTACTCGCCTTCGTTCATTTCTTAACGGCATCTCGCTAGATTCTGATTGCACCTAAGCGAAGATTTATATCACAATTACGAGATTAACGACATTTTGTATATTATCAGCCCTATCTGGCTACGTTATGAAAAGGGTTTAAGAATCTCGAAACGATAGATGTGGTTGGATATGGTATTATGGAACTGAGATTGCTCGACCAATTAAAGCATGCGAATTTAGTGCCCTGATAGTTCGAATTAGATTACTGTCGACATGTATTTCGGAATCACCCTAATGTATATCGGAAGTATATCTGGGTATCATTGTAGCGATACTTAAGGGAGGCCTATGTCCAGTTGTGGTATATTAAACTAATCATTTCAGCTGTAATACAGCTGAAATGATTAGTTTAATATACCTACCTCCATTCTTTTATCATACTCTCCGGTACCATGAGTCCATCTTCAGTTGTTATCCACAACTTCAACAATGTAATACAAACTAGCAGAAAAGAGAAAATATGCTAGTACTAAACTTAGTTCCCACTTAAAATTGTACTCGACGAATTTTATTTTCAACAACGTGCTCATACAACCGCTTTGATTCATGAAAAGTTTCTGCACTTTCCATGAGTTTAGGGAACAATTTGAAAGCAGTTAAAACTGTTTCAGGTGAACTTTTACTTATTTGAGTGTTAACTTTTCAGTTACCTAGGCATTTAATATTCCTGAAGTTGCGTAATTGTTTGGAAGAGTTACAGCGACCCTGTGAAGGGATATGCTCGGAGCTTCCTTGCATGATCACAACAGCAACAAAGATATCCGCAAGGGAACCAAGGTTACCAACATAGCCCGAAGAATCGCCAAACTGCACTTCAGTTTGGTGATTCTGACAGGGCACATTGCTCGTAGAACAGATGGTCGACAGAAACCAAAGGTTCTGCTGTGGTGAACACATACCGGAAGACGCAGCGTTGGAAGGCCTTCTAGAAGGTGGACCTATGATCTGGTCAAGGTTGCGGGAATCCGATGAATGTGAGACGCACGGTACTGGACTGGATTGGAGAAGGTCTTTTGGCTGAAAGCAGCGGCCTGAAACGAAAAGGGCTACCGGAGGAATACGGGTGAATCCAACTCTGGACAACAAAAACAAGTTAGTTTAATGATTTCTAACTCTTAAAATAAATAGAGCCACACCGATGTAAACATCCTTATCCTTGTTAAACTGTATATTAACAAAATGCCTTCTAAGGATCTTCTTACCTCTCACAACAGCATTAGGTTATGGTAAATGGGTAACGCAGCCAACTTTTTTGATACCCGCGTATTACGTAAAAGAATATCCGGCAGAATACATTGCCCTCGATTGTGGCGGAATATTAAAGCAATCTTCACAAATCTTGATAATATAATACGGAGTTAAACGATGTTTTTGTATCGAGGATAACCTTATACAAACTGTTACGAGTATTATCGTCTCATTATCTTCTATGGATAAAAAGTGAAACTGAATGACTAACATATCAACGCACAACCGAAAATACTGGGTTTAGGGTTGTGAAATTTTGCACAAGGTTTCCTTTTGTGATGTAAGTGAGCACTAAGGGGAAAAATGACCTACCTTTTGGCTCCATCATCGGATCAGTTCGATAGAACCTTACAACCTGAGTGCATATCGTAACAATTCTAATAATACCAAACACGGATAATATACATTAATTTATAACAAAATTCTGACGCCTACCTTACGCTTTCATCATTAGATCAGTTGACACAAACAAAGCAATTTTACTTATAACAATATTTCCATGGGGCCAGCTAGGGAGAGTACAATTCTTCAATCAATAATTTTCTTTCCTAAACCGTTCCACATTTGTCCAAGAAATTGATGAAAAATTGAACATACTCGTACATTACAGCAAAATATATAGGTAACCTCATCCTTCTTGAAGTCGGTTTAAAGTAAACACCAGTTTCTAGTAACAACATCATGAACGATGTTCCCATTATTCTTGCTTCTACTCCACACACTTAATTGAGTGTCACTCGAAGATGTAAATAGTTAGGTCCTGATGCATCCTAGAGGTGCTAGTCTATAATATTATTCTTGAAGACAACGCCATCTATCAACGGGGTGAGGAGGTTATGTTAATGTAATCAAGGTTGCTTTGCGGCTTGGCTTAGAAGGATTTTTATTTTTTAAACTTGCTGCTGCCAGTGGCTTTGCTCACGTGAAAGCTGAAAATTGTCCCAAGGGAACTTACATACTCCCGGGGTAAAAAGAAACCCTATATCTGTTCTAGGACATGGTCCACCCGTGTGCTAGATTCTAAGCCCATTTTATCTAGGAACCACTAGACGTACGGCGTTGATATGGTAGACATCCCACTCATACGTGCAAAGCGTTTTAGAATTATTGTATCAATTTATTGTGCGTACAGCTAAAGATTAGAATGTCTTGACGGGTCTACGTTTCCTTGTATTTACAGCCTAAGGGTTTTGTATGGATGTGATGATTACATCTTGACAAATGTGCTAGGTTAGTTTGTTGTTAATTTATTTTCGACTAGCTTTAGCCTGCAGCTTCGCCCGCGTATATATATAAAATATAGCCTATGTCACTCAGGAATACAGCAGCTTTCTATTAGTGGAAAAAATTTAGCAATCGGACCAGTACTTCCACAGATTACCTCATACAAACAAAAAAACAAACTTTACCTCTTTATTATATTAGTGTAGATTTATTAGAAAGCTTGCTTTGTCAGTCTGTGAGTTTTTGAAGAATTACACAGAATTACATAACAAGAACCATATCTCGGAAAACACGTTAAAGTAAATGCTATGGGCTTGAGCTGAACCTGTAGTTAGTATATTACTAAAGTATTCTGTTTTTGAATGATAATAAAAATAAAATATGTCACAATGCTTTATTTATATTTTTTGTGTAAAGAGCTAGAACAAAAAAAACCAAAGTGTTTTTGAATTTAGTACAGTAAATAATGCTTTGCCCTCCAGAAGTAGCCAAAACCTCTTGGCAGAGTTACAAATGTGAACTCAACGGTAACAAATGAGAATAAATTTTAATACTTGAATAAACAATTGAGCTATTATTTTTCCTTATAAACATAATTGTTATGAAATCTCTATTTAATATTTTATAGATTGATTTTTTATTTGCAATAAATCCCTAAACTCAAAAACAACTGTACTGATTTTAAAAATTCTTTCACCATTAGAATGCATGCTATAAATTAGCATTCTAAGGGTGAAAGAATGTTTATAAAATATAACTGGGTGACATAAGGATGTAGGTGAAGCCGCTAGTAAAAGTTAAGCATACAGTAATGAAAAACAAAATAATGAAAACAATTGAATTTAATCCAGAGACATCAATTCTTATGCCCAAAAAGAAGACCTACTATTTGCAAACTATCATCGGCAGTGTAAACGCTGATGAAAGTCACGACTTAAAGTTATGGATGCCTATATATAGAAACTCCATTTCCAATTTACTAAATTCAAAATAAATACCTAAATGAAAAGTAAAACAACAAACAAATAACATTACCACACAACTTTTTAAGAGATGCAAGTTCTGGAGAATTTCCAGAAAAACCTAATAGATTTAAAACTTGAAAGAGCAACGAAGGTTGCTAGTATAAAAAAAAACTTCATTTCAACACGTGCCATTTGACCTCGACACATATTCTAAAAGAATTCCAAACAATCTCCGTAAAGAAAAAGCCGTTCTAAAAGTAATTCGTAGTTAGAACTCAACACAATACTCACTCTATATTTATTCTTTCACCTACATGTCAGACAGTTTTGATCCTACACTTCAGTAAAAATAAAAACTTTAGGGTGACGTTAAACAGAAAATGAGTCCTTTTTAACGATGCAATAAAGGTTACATTTCGAAATACTCGTAAATAAAATGCCCACATGACAAGTGTTCTGTCAAAAAGTATTTTCACAGGCATTTGATGCTAAACACAGTCAAAGCATTTTATGTACTCTGAGTTACATTTAGGATTTATGAATGAAATATGAGGGTCAAATGTTGTGTTGGAATTTTATGTAGGTTAAAATATTAAAGAACCATTAAGCGTATTGGTGATCACAGTAATTTTATTATAAGCTGGGCTCGGTGGCCAGCGTGGAATCACGCACATGAGAATTTTGGTAAATATTATATTTTTTAGGTTGGACCAACGTATTGGGGTGCGTTCACGAGGCCTTTTCTTGTCTAGTTTACTGATCTCGATGAGGTTTTTGAAGTTACCATCCTCTTTACTTAATATGTGACCGACGTATTAAAGAATCTTGCGGAGACAATCTACGGTTGCATACAATTCAATAGGGTGAATTTGTGGCTATTTAGCTTGGCTTAACATTACTGTAGACTAGCTGTCACCCGCGATTTCACCCTCATATTTGGTTACTGTTCCGCTTTATAACTTAATATTACATAGCCTTCCTCGATAAATAGGCTATTCAACCGAAAAAAAAAACACATTAAACTATTTTTTAAATTCAAATAGGTATTTTTTGTGATTAGCGCGTTCAAATAAAATCTTCAGTTTCATAATAAAATGTATTATTATAGATTATGCAGTGTATAAGTTATCCTGACTATAATCAAAGATCATCATCATCATCATCTCAGCCGAAAGACGTCCACTGCTGGACATAGGCCTCCCCCAAGCGCCGCCACAGCGACCGGTCCTGTGCGTCCCGCATCCACCGGATTCCCGCGACCCTCGCCAGGTCGTCGGTCCACCTTGTGGGAGGCCTTCCGACGCTGCGTCTTCCGGTACGTGGCCGCCACTCAAGAACCTTCCGTCCCCATCGACCATCTGTTCTACGAGCAATGTGCCCTGTCCACTGCCACTTAAGTTTGGCGATTCTTCGGGCTATGTCGGTAACTTTAGTTCTCTTGCGGATATCTTCATTCCTGATGTGATCGCTCAAGGAAACTCCGAGCATAGCCCTTTCCATTGCTCTTTGGTTGACTTTAAGCCTTCTGATGAGACCCATTGTGAGCGACCACGTTTCTGAGCCATATGTCATCACTGGCAACACACACTGGTCATAGACTTTTGTCTTGAGACACTGCGGTAGGTTAGACGAGAAGATACCGTGCAGCTACCTGAACGCTGCCCAGCCGAGTCGGATTCGACGATAATCAAAGATGCCAGATTTAATTCCCGAGCAGAGAGAGGGCGTTTAGAGTTTAACACTCAAGCAAAGTGAAAAAGTTAAAACGAGAATCCCGAATGCAGTCAGACATTCAAACTATCCCGTAGTCAAATATATCTTTATCTCCGAGGGGCAAATTTAACTTTTCACACCTTTCGAAACTTAATTTACATCAACCCATGAGAAATGGAGGTTAAGCACTGCGAGTGGTTTTATTCGACCCCGCTGTTAGACGACAGTCGGGTTCAAAGTTGAAGTTCCTTATTCAAACCTGACCTGAAATAGACGGCGTTGTCAATATTTTATTTATTTCTCTATTTATGCACATAAAGGTACAAAAGAGGACTTAAAGCCTTACTGTCTGGTTTTTATACCTGGAGACTAAAATGGCATTACAACACAAAATAACTAGCATCATTCCTATTGTAAGTTTGACATTACCTGTGCCAATTTAGGGTATAAAAAACAGACTTTAGGCATTTTCTACCAGTCAACTTTTACGTGATGCGTAGTAGATTAGACCGCAGTTTGAAGTATTGGCAAAAATATTGTGCAATATTTCATCAGTTTGTTTGGAGTTAGAAAGAAAATGTTCCAGTTTTTAACTCCGTAATCCTGTTAGCTCTGTGGTGTTGACGAAGTTTCTATTCGATTTAAACTTGCTCTCACTTGTGCTGGCATTGTTTTAGTTTACTTTACGAAGTCACATTTTTGTTGGTGTGAGGAAAAAGTAGAAAAGCGTTTAAATGATTTAACTGCTACGTTATATTTGTAATAACTTTGCCGAAGAATGAAAAAGTTTATTACAGAACATTAGTAATGCAGCGACATCTGTGATGCCACTTATGAACGAAACTATGAAATCCTGCATCGCAAAATACCGTGCGATTTGAATATATACAACCACTCAAAATCATATCTCGGGGAATTCCCCGAGATATTCACACGAGATATTCGAGATTTTCACGTCCCAGACGCTGGGCAATTGCCCAGCGTCTGGGACGTGAAAATGTCCTCTCCCCATACCGCTTACCATTTCCTCTCACCCTGACCATGGCTTGAACCAGAGCCGAATGCGATAGGTCACCGCCACCATAATCACCTTTACGAAGACAGGGTGGCGCTTCGCCCAAGCGATGTAGGCATCCACCTTAGGCTCCATCGTGTCTTCCGGACTATCTACAAAATACCTATGTTCAGTGGGGTCTGAATCAGGAAGAAAGTCTAGTTGTCAAATACCTCTCTAAACACTCTTCAAGGACGAGGTTCATTGCTGCGATTGTGGCGGGCACAGCACTATGTCGCGACGGTCGCTTTGCCCAAAGGTGCTAAGGCCTACCAATGCGTGTGTAGTCAAAACAATATAGCCCTGGAGCAATACCATACACAAAAATATGGTTACAAGACGAGTGGTTTGTAGGTACCTTCTTTTCTAGGCACGGACGAGCTTAGAATTTATTATTAATGTGTGATTTCTTGTGACCTTGCCTAAGATACTCCATTTTCGACGTCATTCCACAGATTATTCAGATCATGCGTTATGAAATTCCTAGAAAAATTGCTTTCTACGAACCATTACCTAGATAGGTTTAATATTTTATCAGAGTTGTAGCCTAAAGCTAAAGCTTGAAATGAACTGAAAATGTGTAACTAAATCCAGTCAGAAATATGAAAATATTTAAAAAAACTTGGCTTTGACATCAATATTTTTATTTGTTTTCTAGAAGCAGAGGTGTTATTTCAGAGATAACAAATAAAAGATAATTTAATAAGATTATTACTTAAAAAAAGATACTTAGACCAATTTAAATTTTAAAAATATAAAGCAATAAATTATGTATTGGGAATCTTCTACGCGGGGTCGCCTGCAGATGTTAATAAACAAATAAAACTATTAAAAAACTAAAGAATAATAATCATCATTAAGTTCATATAAATTTAAATTAATAAACAGTTTGGGCTAATAGGCACGGCCAGGTATGAATCTGGCTTTTTTCTACATTGAAAATATTTTTCTATTTTCAGCGGAATTTAAATTAATTTGATAATATTCGGTGCTGAAGAGACCAGCTCAAATGTTTTCATAAGATTTATGACCCAAACTTGTCATAAATTATAATGATAAAATGCTGCTAATTTTCGAATAGAGGCTGAAAAAAATGAGTTTTACTAAATAATATTCTTTTAATGTTAAAGCACTTAAGCAGGTAATTTGCATGATAAAAATATTTGTTACCTAACTAGTTGGTCAATAGATAGATATACAAAAATAGAATATTAACTCAAATAGGTATATCAAAACTGGTAAATAAGCAAACGAGTTATAACAATTATAAAAAATATATCTGTCTCTCTCGTCAAGACGCAGTTTTCTTTAGCAACATGATGTATTTTGACGTCAAAATCCAAGTCTAGCTCCTTTCTTATTAGCATCTTTAAAGGTTTATAACTTCATAGTTAATATTTTAGAAATAGTTTCATATTAGAGCTAACAATTAATCAATTTAGAAAATAAAATAATCAATCATTCATATTCCCTATTGCTAGATTTTCATCACCAAAACAAACATAAATAGAAACTCCAATTCATTGAATTCTAGAATTGAACTACGATTCAACGAATAAGAGTCAAGCAAATCAAGTTCATGAATCAGAATTGAAACAGAAAACGGCACTTTAAAAACTTGTATTTAAATCATATTTTTTTCACAATTAAAACTTAGACAAAGGACTTTTCCAAGTGGATTGTTCAAGAAAACTCATTAGCAATGGTGAAAGGCTGAAATTAAGTCAAAGGCTTTTTGCAAATCGCTTTCTTAATTTTAAATGGATGGCTAAAGGCTCATAGAAAAAACTGTTGCTGTTCATCAAAACAGTATTTTATGTGGGAAATCATTTATTAACTTTTCCTATTCTAGGTGGTAGCAAGAGGGCGTGTTAGACTTTTACTGTCTAAAACCACACCTGTGTGTTTCAGTTGCCCTTTGCGTTTTAGAACTACAAGTTACTTTTCAGAAATTCCCCGTGGCCCTAGCAGGAATCGGCCCTGGTTAGCTTCTACAGTTGGACGGCTGGACTTTAGTAATTACAGAAAATATTACGTACCAGTAAAAAAAAATTAAAACGTCACATTAAACAGCAATAAGGGTTTAGGGTTTAAATCCCAGAGAAAACAAAATTAATGTATAAAAAGTTTTAAACAAAGACTAAGTTTCTTTTTAACCCATTTAAAGATTAATCTTGTGTTGGCCGCCATTTTGACCTTTACTTATTAGCTTAACAATAATTGGATATAATACCCAAAATGTGATAATTTAGGCAATTAAGCCTTAAAAACCGAGATTTCTTTATTAAGTAATCCTTTTAAAATAAATTCTGTAAATGGTGATGAAGGCATTAAAATAGGTTATGTAGTTTAAAAAACCACGCAGTCTTACATATTAAAACAAAAAAGTTTGTTCATTTTATGTATAGAATTATAAAATTAAATGTATACATCTTTCTTCTTGGCCAGAAATGCCCATATTGTTTAGATTCACGGTCGTGAAGTTTAAAAGGAATGAACGACGTTGTACTCACATAATCACAAATTGAGTAACTAAAAAAAAACATTTGATTATAATAATACAAGAAAGTAACGGTGTTCCCACAAGTACACGAGACATGAAGTGATACCTACATTTCTACATAGGAACTATACTGCATCACAGTATTAGATGTTTTCCGCGCAATTAGAACATACACATTATTTCGAAATCAACTATCGGGCCGCTGCCTGGACCAGGCACAACACCGTCTGGTCGGAGGATCCTCTTTTTCAAACGAAGGTTTGCTGGAGTTTATACTCTATTCTGCATGATTATTTAATCAACCGCTGAATTACTCTTCAACTTAACCAATTCTTTAGAGACGACGACATAAAAAGTAAACGATACAAAATACCAAGACAGTACTGAAAATAAAATAAAACTTCTAATATATTGTTACGCCGTGAAACTTGAGTACGCTATATCTTCGACGAAACCAAGAGTAGCATCAAATAATTAAAACGCATTGCTGTGCGAAGCTTCGAGAATAGGAGTACATACTCAGGCCTGGCAAATTCCAGAAAAGTCCGACATACACTATTATTATTAGATAAAATTCAGTAGGTAGTTATGTGGGCGGATAAGGGAATTTGTACCTTCCGGTATTAGCAATAGAGTCGAAACTCGCATGTAAGGTGGTAGATAAGTACCTACTTACGAGAATAATAATAATGATTTATGGCCTCCCGATCAGACCCTATTGTTCTAGAATGTCCTTGAAACGTCGGTATCGAGAAATGTCGATGGCTTCGCATATAAATACGGGCCCCCGGCTAGAAGCGAGTTCAGTTTGATTTCGTCAGCGATACAGAGCGAACTACCTAAGTGTGTGAAGTGATACCTAGCGACCTAAGCGATACTAAACGGAACTCTGAGTGTTTATAGTGATTGGTTATTTGTTGATTGGACTAATTTGTCATTGTTTTGTGGTGAATAAAGTTCTCTGCTAGTAAACCGGCATTTAATTACTCACGTTCGTAACAACTGGTGTCAGAAGTGAGATGCCATTACTACAGAGGGACGACGAACAGGGACCACGAACAAGGAGGCAAGTGGAGATGGATGCTGCACGTCAACGTCTGGAAGCGGAAGATCGGGCTGGTATGGGAGCAACGGCAGCTGCTGAGGCGCCAACAGGGCCATCCTCGGAAATAAACCTCGCCGCAGTGTTGGCCGCCATGCAAGCTAGTATGGAACAAGCCCGCCGCGAACAGGAAGCTGCCCGCCGCGAACAAGAGGCTAACCAACGTAAGCTCCAGGACCTAATCGCGGCTAACCAGGAAGAAGCCCGCCGCGAACAGGAAGCAGCCCGCCGCGAACAGGAAGCTGCCCGCCGCGAACAAGAGGCTAACCAGCGTAAGCTCCAGGATCTAATCGCGGCTAACCAGGAAGAAGCCCGCCGCGAACAGGAAGCTGCCCGCCGCGAACAGGAGGAAGCCCGCCGGGATCAAGAGGCTAAGCAGAACCTGATCCTCGAAAAAATCGATCACGGCCTCGTCACGTTGGGCGAGAAAGTGAAAAATCTCACCGTAGAGGTCAAGGAGGTTTCCGCCCGAGCTGATAGCCTCGAAACCAGAATTGATGGCCACGAAGATCGCCTGCTGGACATCAACAAAAAAATCGTCAAGCTCGAAGCACGCGAACCCGTGGCTGTTAGCGCACCATCAGCCGCAAAATTTGATATGCCGCGTTTTGATGGCACGTCGTCCTGGACGGCTTTTAAGTACCAATTCCAAACACTGGTCAAGACGAACCGCTGGGATGATGACCAGTCTTTCGCGGCGTTAACTTTGGCCCTACGAGGGGACGCTCTGCTGGTCCTAGAGAACCTTCCTCCAGACGGCAGGACGTTGGAGCGTCTTATGGAGGGACTAGACACTCGCTATGGTGACAAGCACCTCGAACATGTTTTCCGCGCGCAACTTCGCGAGAGAACGCAGAGGTCGAATGAGAGCCTGCAGCAGTGGGGAGTAGAGGTTGAACGGCTGGTCCGGCGGGCATACATGTCGATGACACCGGAGACGGTGGAAGTAAATCTGGTGCAAGCATTCATCGACGGTCTACGGGATACTGAAGTCAGGGCTACGGTGCGACTCGGACACCACCAAACTCTGAAGAGTGCGATGGCCCACGCTTTGGAAGTGGAAGCCGTACGACAAGACTCACGTACGCACAGAGTTCGGGAAGTGGTGGTCTCACCTTCAGTGCAACCACGTCACCGAGAAGTGGCTCCGTCGGCAAAGTCCCGCTATATTCCGACGTGTTATGGATGTGGAGAAAAAGGGCACATTCGTACCGATTGCCCCAAGAGGAAGAGGGGAAGTGTGGACTCCGGAACTCAAGTTAACGAGGAGTCGTTAAACTAAATGTCGCCAGGGCCGCGGGGCGGGTGCTGGCTGGTCAACTGAAGGCCCCAACCATCACCATCAATCAAGTCCACAACGGAAATAGTTTGATCATCGAGGGAACGCTGAATCAACGTGCTTGCAATTTCACCGTTGACACCGGGGCGTCGCGGACTATTATAAGACCTGAGTTGCTGAAACGCACCATCTTGTGGCAAACAGAAACCCCAGCCTACCGACTTCAGACAGCCACTGGCCAGCCAGTCTCCGTCCTCGGTGATACAGAAATCGAGTTTAAAATCGGTGATCAAGTGTACACCCATTCAGCGTTAATTGCGAATATTACCGACGATTGCATACTGGGTCTCGACTTCCTGCGGAATTACCGATGTGTTTTAGATATCGATAAAGGAGTATTGAAATTCCCAGACCAAGAAGTCTTCCTGCAAGGAATTAACACATGCAACCTCTATTGCTTAAAGGATACCATATTGGCTCCAAGAACGGAAACCTTAGTCGAAGTTAAATTTCCTAAGAAAATTAGGCAACGCAGATGTGTTATGGTTGAAGACATTGGCCGGCACCCGGAACTTATCACTGCGAGGACATTAGTTATGACGAAAGGAAGATCCAAGGTCAGGATTGTAAATATTGGGAAAAAGGAGATCCAGTTGAAGAAAAACAGTGTTGTTGGAAGATGTGAAGAAGTGAAGTATCTCCGCCAGATCAACACATCTTCAGTAAAACAAGACGCAATAAAAGGTGAACCTGATCACATCCAGCAACTTCTGGAAAATTCTAAGAGCAATTTATCAGTTTCGGAACTACAGCAAGCCAAGGAATTTCTGCTACGGTTCCGGGATATCTTTGCAACGGGAAAAGATTGCGGAAGAACAGGTCTCGTCAAGCATGAGATAGATACAGGTGATGCTAGACCAATTAAGCAGAGACCGCGCCGCATACCCTGGGCTAAAGAAACTGAGGTAGCAGAAATGGTAAAGGATATGGCTGATAGCGGAATAATTGAACCTTCTACGAGCCCATGGTCTTCTCCTGTCGTTCTGGTGAAGAAGAAGGACGGCAGTACCAGATTCTGTGTAGACTACAGAATGCTGAATGATGTAACGAAGAAGGACAGTTATCCCTTGCCTAGGATAGATGACACACTGGATATGCTCAGTGGTATGAAGTGGTTTTCAACCATTGACTTAAAAAGTGGCTACTGGCAAGTGGAAATTAGCGAGAAAGATAAGGAAAAGACAGCGTTCAGTACAGGAATTGGCAACGGCCTGTGGCAATTTAACGTCATGCCTTTTGGATTGTGCAACGCTCCAGCGACGTTTGAACGCCTCATGGATAGAGTCATGGTGGGCCTTCTTGGTGACGTCTGTCTAGTATATTTGGATGACGTCATTATAATGGGCCGCACTTTTAAGGAACACCTGAGAAATATGGAGAAAGTATTCACCAGGATACGGGGGGCTAACCTAAAACTAAGCCTAAAGAAGTGTGCCCTGTTCAAGAAGGAGGTCAGCTACCTAGGACATGTCATCTGCGCCGATGGAGTGAGAACCGATCCTGAGAAGATAAAGGCTGTCCAACAGTGGCCGGCTCCAAAGAACAAAACAGAAGTACGTGCATTTCTAGGGTTGTGCACATACTACAGACGGTTTGTTATGGGTTTTTCGGACATTGCAAAACCTTTACATCAGCTGACTGAGGATAAACGAGATTTTATCTGGGACAAGAACTGTGAGTCAGCATTCAATGAACTAAAGCAACGGCTATGTGAAGCGCCTATACTGGGGTATCCGAGCAGAGATGGAAGATTTGTCGTCGATACCGACGCCAGCAACACAGGAATTGGTGGAGTGCTGTCGCAGGTGCAAGAAGACAGGCAAGTCGTGATCGCTTACTTCAGTAAGGCACTTTCAAAACCAGAAAGGAACTACTGCGTGACTCGACGAGAACTACTGGCTGTTGTAAAAACTTTGCAACATTTCCACAAGTACCTCATAGGGAGACAGTTTACGTTGAGGACGGACCACGCTGCATTGAAATGGCTTCTACAATTCAAAAACCCTGAGGGTCAAGTTGCAAGATGGCTAGAGCAGCTGCAGGAGTTCAACTTTGTGACGGAACATCGTAGTGGAAAAGGGCATAACAATGCTGACGCCCTGTCGCGACGTCCATGTAATGAGGACTGTAGACATTGCCAGCAAAATGAAGCCCGGGAACACGTGAACTTAATTAGGGCTGAAGGCAACTTTAAGAAGTCCCAGGAAGAAGATGACGATATTCGACCTATACTGGACTGGAAGCGTAGTGGAACTAGGCCTCAGTGGAATGAAGTATCGTCACATAGTCCTGTCACAAAGAGCTACTGGGCACAGTGGGACAGTTTAGTCCTAGAAAATGACGTGCTTTGTAGGAAATGGGAATCGAACGATGGCAAGGAGGTGACCACACAAGTGATAGTACCACGACGTGAAGTGGTCCCCCTGCTTCAGGAGATACACGATGGCGCTTCTGGTGGACACCTGGGAATCAAGAAAACTCTACTGAAAGTGAGACAGCGGTATTACTGGCTCAATTGTAGAGAAGACATAGAGCAATGGTGTCGGAAATGTACAGCGTGCGCATCCGTGAAAGGACCACAGACTAGGAGCAGGGGCAAGCTTCAGTTGTACAATGTAGGAGCCCCATGGGAACGCATTGCCATCGACGTTGCTGGACCTTTCCCAGTGACAGATGACGGAAACAAATACATAGTGGTGATACAGGACTATTTCACAAAGTGGCCTGAAGTTTTCGCCATACCCAATCAGGAAGCGACGACAGTGGCGAAAAAGGTGGTCGAAGAAGTAGTATGTCGGTATGGCGCACCTTTGGAGATCCATTCCGATCAAGGCCGCAACTTCGAATCTGCGCTGTTCGAGGAAATGTGCACTCTTCTGGGGATTTACAAGACACGCACAACACCTGCGCACCCACAGTCGGACGGTATGGTGGAGAGGTTTAACCAGACCCTGGAGAATCACCTGGCTAAGGTTGTCGATGACCATCAGAAAGATTGGGACCGGTATATTCCACTATTTCTGATGTCTTATCGATCAGCAGTGCATGATAGCACGGGCCATACCCCAGCAAGAGTGAATTTCGGCAGGGAGATGAGACTTCCAGTCGATACCATAACCGGCGTGCCACCTGACAAGACTAAGCCAGTTACGGACTTCGTAAGTGACCTCCAAGATCAATTGGATGAAGTGCATAAACGAGTGCGTGAGAATAGCCTGCACACCAGCGTTAAAATGAAAACTAGATACGACCGCAATGCCAACGCCAAGGGATTTGAGGAAGGTGCACTGGTTTGGCTCCACAACCCACTTCGACGAAAAGGGAAGTCGCCGAAACTTCAAGCTCGATGGGAGGGACCCTACACCGTGATAAAAAGGATCAACGACGTTACCTACCGCATCAAGAAAGGGTTACGAGGGAAACCTAAGGTAGTCCACGTGGATAGATTGGCGCCGTATCACGGATCTAATAATGCTCGGGACGAGCATGACTAAGAGGGGGGCACTGTTACGCCGTGAAACTTGAGTACGCTATATCTTCGACGAAACCAAGAGTAGCATCAAATAATTAAAACGCATTGCTGTGCGAAGCTTCGAGAATAGGAGTACATACTCAGGCCTGGCAAATTCCAGAAAAGTCCGACATACACTATTATTATTAGATAAAATTCAGTAGGTAGTTATGTGGGCGGATAAGGGAATTTGTACCTTCCGGTATTAGCAATAGAGTCGAAACTCGCATGTAAGGTGGTAGATAAGTACCTACTTACGAGAATAATAATAATGATTTATGGCCTCCCGATCAGACCCTATTGTTCTAGAATGTCCTTGAAACGTCGGTATCGAGAAATGTCGATGGCTTCGCATATAAATACGGGCCCCCGGCTAGAAGCGAGTTCAGTTTGATTTCGTCAGCGATACAGAGCGAACTACCTAAGTGTGTGAAGTGATACCTAGCGACCTAAGCGATACTAAACGGAACTCTGAGTGTTTATAGTGATTGGTTATTTGTTGATTGGACTAATTTGTCATTGTTTTGTGGTGAATAAAGTTCTCTGCTAGTAAACCGGCATTTAATTACTCACGTTCGTAACAATATTTAAGTAAAACATCCAACCATAGTTCAACAACCCGTCAATTCGCAAGCATTTCATTCAGACAATCGTTCAAAATGGCTCAATTTTGCTTGCAGTAAAAGATGAACAAAATATTTGTTCTAACAATATTTCGAAGTCAAGTTTACTTAGCATGTGTGCCACGTCTGGGTTTTTGCATAAACTCCTTGCTGCGAAAATGACGTGTATTGGATTTCCATGCATAATGTACGAGATTGTATAGACGGATGGGAGATAAGTTTCTTTTATGACTCAAAGCTTCTGAGCTTAGGGTTTAAAGGGAAGTTTTTTAAACAATGTATATACTTAGTTATTTAAAATTATCTTTCTCTGCTTTTTATTAAGCAGTGATGCAAGCCTGATGGTGAAGCGCTACTAATTTAATAAGACCCGATTCGCTCTAGCCTTGAATACACCTAAATTATAACCAGGTGGGAAGACCTCAGGTAAATTGTTCTAGTACTTCGATGTATGCGGTATAAATAACTAGGCAAAACCGTTTGATCCAAACTGTAGAGGTATTAATAATATAAGAGTACGTAATCACCGTACGTCAAAGTCGATGTTGAAAGTACGTGTACTTTCCTCCGTGTACCATCTTCCTTGGTAAATCTTAGCTTCTTTTGCCCATGAAAAATCCCACACTGTCACAAGCTGTAGACGTAGTATCTCCATATTTAAGTATACAGATTCTGGTCGCCCTTGCAAGTGCTGGCTGGACGTCGTTAAGTCCGACATGAGAGCCAATGGCCTTACTGGAAAGGATGTTGAAGATCGGGCAAAGTGGAGTAGGCTCAGTTGGAAGGCGGACCCTGGTAATAGCCGGGATTAACGCTAGGTAGAAGAAGAAGAAGACATTCCTTGGCAATAGTAAACATCTTTTACCCCTGAAAAATTCCACACTATCACAAGCTGTACAAGTAACATCTCCACAATTAACTACACAGATTCCGGCATTTCCTTATATTTTTTTAACCCTGCGCAGATCTGAGGAGGCCTTGACCATAGTATAACGTACGTCCCGCCATAAAACAGGCTTACATCCTTATTGCCAAACCGATATTGCTGCCAAGAACACAGAGATTTAAAGCTGGATGTCGTATGTCTTTTGTGGTTGTAGATTCTCAATTTGATAGACATTTCAGTTAATAGTTATTATTGTTTTAGGTTCTGTCTGTACATATTTGTATGAGTTTACCTCTTCTTTTAATAGTATGTAATAATTAGATTTACTATTTCGTGTATCTTGTTAGTACAACAGACTCTATTGTTCCATGTCTGTTAGACCCCACATTTTATGTAGTAATTTCTTATAAGAAGAGGAAAACACTAAATACTCCAGTGTACGTTCCATTTCACTCAACACCTAGGCTAGATCTATTCGCTTTTAATTGGAAGGAGATTTTATCTGCCTGTCTGGCGATTTTAGAGAACACTGCATAAGATATTTATATAATATATTATTGTTACGAACGTGAGTAATTAAATGCCGGTTTACTAGCAGATAACTTTATTAACCACAAAACAATGACAAGTTAGTCCAATCAACAAATAACCAATCACTATAAACACTCAGAGTTCCGTTTAGTATCGCTTAGGTCGCTAGGTATCACTTCACACACTTAGGTAGTTCGCTCTGTATCGCTGACGAAATCAAACTGAAACTCGCTTCTAGCCGGGGGCCCGTATTTATATGCGAAGCCATCGACATTTCTCGATACCGACGTTTCAAGGACATTCTAGAACAATAGGGTCTGATCGGGAGGCCATAAATCATTATTATTATTCTCGTAAGTAGGTACTTATCTACCACCTTACATGCGAGTTTCGACTCTATTGCTAATACCGGAAGGTACAAATTCCCTTATCCGCCCACATAACTACCTACTGAATTTCATCTAATAATAATAGCGTATGTCGGACTTTTCTAGAATTTGCCAGGCCTGAGTATGTACTCCTATTCTAGAGGCTTCGCACGGCAATGCGTTTTAATTATTTGATGCTACCCTTGGTTCTGTCGAAGATATAGCGTACTCAAGTTTCACGGCGTAACAGTGCCCCCCTCTTAGTCATGCTCGTCCCGAGCATTATTAGATCCGTGATACGGCGCCAATCTATCCACGTGGACTACCTTAGGTTTCCCTCGTAACCCTTTCTAGATGCGGTAGGTAACGTCGTTGATCCTTTTTATCACGGTGTAGGGTCCCTCCCATCGAGCTTGAAGTTTCGGCGACTTCCCTTTTCGTCGAAGTGGGTTGTGGAGCCAAACCAGTGCACCTTCCTCAAATCCCTTGGCGTTGGCATTGCGGTCGTATCGAGTTTTCATTTTAACGCTGGTGTGCAGGCTATTCTCACGCACTCGTTTATGCACTTCATCCAATTGATCTTGGAGGTCACTTACGAAGTCCGTAACTGGCTTAGTCTTGTCAGGTGGCACGCCGGTTATGGTATCGACTGGAAGTCTCATCTCCCTGCCGAAATTCACTCTTGCTGGGGTATGGCCCGTGCTATCATGCACTGCTGATCGATAAGACATCAGAAATAGTGGAATATACCGGTCCCAATCTTTCTGATGGTCATCGACAACCTTAGCCAGGTGATTCTCCAGGGTCTGGTTAAACCTCTCCACCATTCCGTCCGACTGTGGGTGCGCAGGTGTTGTACGTGTCTTGTAAATCCCCAGAAGAGTGCACATTTCCTGGAACAGCGCAGATTCGAAGTTGCGGCCTTGATCGGAATGGATCTCCAAAGGTGCGCCATACCGACATACTACTTCTTCGACCACCTTTTTCGCCACTGTCGTCGCTTCCTGATTGGGTATGGCGAAAACTTCAGGCCACTTTGTGAAATAGTCCTGTATCACCACTATGTATTTGTTTCCGTCATCTGTCACTGGGAAAGGTCCAGCAACGTCGATGGCAATGCGTTCCCATGGGGCTCCTACATTGTACAACTGAAGCTTGCCCCTGCTCCTAGTCTGTGGTCCTTTCACGGATGCGCATGCTGTACATTTCCGACACCATTGCTCTATGTCTTCTCTACAATTGAGCCAGTAATACCGCTGTCTCACTTTCAGTAGAGTTTTCTTGATTCCCAGGTGTCCACCAGAAGCGCCATCGTGTATCTCCTGAAGCAGGGGGACCACTTCACGTCGTGGTACTATCACTTGTGTGGTCACCTCCTTGCCATCGTTCGATTCCCATTTCCTACAAAGCACGTCATTTTCTAGGACTAAACTGTCCCACTGTGCCCAGTAGCTCTTTGTGACAGGACTATGTGACGATACTTCATTCCACTGAGGCCTAGTTCCACTACGCTTCCAGTCCAGTATAGGCCGAATATCGTCATCTTCTTCCTGGGACTTCTTAAAGTTGCCTTCAGCCCTAATTAAGTTCACGTGTTCCCGGGCTTCATTTTGCTGGCAATGTCTACAGTCCTCATTACATGGACGTCGCGACAAGGCGTCAGCATTGTTATGCCCTTTTCCACTACGATGTTCCGTCACAAAGTTGAACTCCTGCAGCTGCTCTAGCCATCTTGCAACTTGACCCTCAGGGTTTTTGAATTGTAGAAGCCATTTCAATGCAGCGTGGTCCGTCCTCAACGTAAACTGTCTCCCTATGAGGTACTTGTGGAAATGTTGCAAAGTTTTTACAACAGCCAGTAGTTCTCGTCGAGTCACGCAGTAGTTCCTTTCTGGTTTTGAAAGTGCCTTACTGAAGTAAGCGATCACGACTTGCCTATCTTCTTGCACCTGCGACAGCACTCCACCAATTCCTGTGTTGCTGGCGTCGGTATCGACGACAAATCTTCCATCTCTGCTCGGATACCCCAGTATAGGCGCTTCACATAGCCGTTGCTTTAGTTCGTTGAATGCTGACTCACAGTTCTTGTCCCAGATAAAATCTCGTTTATCCTCAGTCAGCTGATGTAAAGGTTTTGCAATGTCCGAAAAACTCATAACAAACCGTCTGTAGTATGTGCATAACCCTAGAAATGCACGTACTTCTGTTGTGTTCTTTGGAGCCGGCCACTGTTGGATAGCCTTTATCTTCTCAGGATCGGTTCTCACTCCATCGGCGCAGATGACATGTCCTAGGTAGCTGACCTCCTTCTTGAACAGGGCACACTTCTTTGGGCTTAGTTTTAGGTTAGCCCCCCGTATCCTGGTGAATACTTTCTCCATATTTCTCAGGTGTTCCTTAAAAGTGCGGCCCATTATAACGACGTCATCCAAATATACCAGACAGACGTCACCAAGAAGGCCCACCATGACTCTATCCATGAGGCGTTCAAACGTCGCTGGAGCGTTGCACAACCCAAAAGGCATGACCTTAAATTGCCACAGGCCGTTGCCAATTCCTGTACTGAACGCTGTCTTTTCCTTATCTTTCTCGCTAATTTCCACTTGCCAGTAGCCACTTTTCAAGTCAATGGTTGAAAACCACTTCATACCACTGAGCATATCCAGTGTGTCGTCTATCCTAGGCAAGGGATAACTGTCCTTCTTCGTTACATCATTCAGCATTCTGTAGTCTACACAGAATCTGGTACTGCCGTCCTTCTTCTTCACCAGAACGACAGGAGAAGACCATGGGCTCGTAGAAGGTTCAATTATTCCGCTATCAGCCATATCCTTTACCATTTCTGCTACCTCAGTTTCTTTAGCCCAGGGTATGCGGCGCGGTCTCTGTTTAATTGGTCTAGCATCACCTGTATCTATCTCATGCTTGACGAGACCTGTTCTTCCGCAATCTTTTCCCGTTGCAAAGATATCCCGGAACCGTAGCAGAAATTCCTTGGCTTGCTGTAGTTCCGAAACTGATAAATTACTCTTAGAATTTTCCAGAAGTTGCTGGATGTGATCAGGTTCACCTTTTATTGCGTCTTGTTTTACTGAAGATGTGTTGATTTGGCGGAGATACTTCACTTCTTCACATCTTCCAACAACACTGTTTTTCTTCAACTGGATCTCCTTTTTCCCAAGATTTACAATCCTGACCTTGGATCTTCCTTTCGTCATAACTAATGTCCTCGCGGTGATAAGTTCCGGGTGCCGGCCAATGTCTTCAACCATAACACATCTGCGTTGCCTAATTTTCTTAGGAAATTTAACTTCGACTAAGGTTTCCGTTCTTGGAGCCAATGTGGTATCCTTTAAGCAATAGAGGTTGCATGTGTTAATTCCTTGCAGGAAGACTTCTTGGTCTGGGAATTTCAATACTCCTCTATCGATATCTAAAACACATCGGTAATTCCGCAGGAAGTCGAGACCCAGTATGCAATCGTCGGTAATGTTCGCAATTAACGCTGAATGGGTGTACACTTGATCACCGATTTTAAACTCGATTTCTGTATCACCGAGGACGGAGACTGGCTGGCCGGTGGCTGTCTGCAGTCGGTAGGCTGGGGTTTCTGTTTGCCACAAGATGGTGCGTTTCAGCAACTCAGGTCTTATAATAGTCCGTGACGCCCCGGTGTCAACGGTGAAGTTGCAAGCACGTTGATTCAGCGTTCCCTCGATGATCAAACTATTTCCGTTGTGGACTTGATTGATGGTGATGGTTGGGGCCTTCAGTTGACCAGCCAGCACCCGCCCCGCGGCCCTGGCGACATTTAGTTTAACGACTCCTCGTTAACTTGAGTTCCGGAGTCCACACTTCCCCTCTTCCTCTTGGGGCAATCGGTACGAATGTGCCCTTTTTCTCCACACCCATAACACGTCGGAAGATAGCGGGACTTTGCCGACGAGGCTACTTCTCGTTGACGTGGTTGCACTGAAGGTGAGACCACCACTTCCCGAACTCTGTGCGTACGTGAGTCTTGTCGTACGGCTTCCACTTCCAAAGCGTGGGCCATCGCACTCTTCAGAGTTTGGTGGTGTCCGAGTCGCACCGTAGCCCTGACTTCAGTATCCCGTAGACCGTCGATGAATGCTTGCACCAGATTTACTTCCACCGTCTCCGGTGTCATCGACATGTATGCACGCCGGACCAGCCGTTCAACCTCTACTCCCCACTGCTGAAGGCTCTCGTTCGACCTCTGCGTTCTCTCGCGAAGTTGCGCGCGGAAAACATGTTCGAGGTGCTTTTCACCATAGCGAGTGTCTAGTCCCTCCATTAGACGCTCCAACGTCCTGCCGTCTGAAGGAAGGTTCTCTAGGACCAGCAGAGCGTCGCCTCGTAGGGCCAAAGTTAACGCCGCGAAAGACTGGTCATCATCCCAGCGGTTCGTCTTGACCAGTGTTTGGAATTGGTACTTAAAAGCCGTCCAGGACGAAGTGCCATCAAAACGCGGCATATCAAATTTTGCGGCTGATGCACAGTGGGTGTGCGATGGTGCGCTAACAGCAACGGGTTCGCGTGCTTCGAGCTTGACAATTTTCTTGTTGATGTCCAGCAGGCGATCTTCGTGGTCATCAATTCTGGTTTCGAGGCTATCAGCTCGGGCGGAAACCTCCTTGACCTCTAAGGTGAGATTTTTCACTTTCTCGCCCAACGTGACGAGGCCGTGATCGATTTTTTCGAGGATCAGGTTCTGCTTAGCCTCTTGATCCCGGCGGGCTTCCTCCTGTTCGCGACGGGCTGCTTCCTGTTCGCGGCGGGCAGCTTCCTGTTCGCGGCGGACTTCTTCCTGGTTAGCCGCGATTAGGTCCTGGAGCTTACGTTGGTTAGCCTCTTGTTCGCGGCGGGCAGTTTCCTGGTTAGCCGCGATTAGGTCCTGGAGCTTACGTTGGTTAGCCTCTTGTTCGCGGCGGGCAGCTTCCTGTTCGCGGCGGGCTTGTTCCATACTAGCTTGCATGGCGGCCAACACTGCGGCGAGGTTCATTTCCGAGGATGGCCCTGTTGGCGCCTCAGCAGCTGCCGTTGCTCCCATACCAGCCCGATCTTCCGCTTCCAGACGTTGACGTGCAGCATCCATCTCCACTTGCCTCCTTGTTCGTGGTCCCTGTTCGTCGTCCCTCTGTAGTAATGGCATCTCACTTCTGACACCAGTTGTTACGAACGTGAGTAATTAAATGCCGGTTTACTAGCAGATAACTTTATTAACCACAAAACAATGACAAGTTAGTCCAATCAACAAATAACCAATCACTATAAACACTCAGAGTTCCGTTTAGTATCGCTTAGGTCGCTAGGTATCACTTCACACACTTAGGTAGTTCGCTCTGTATCGCTGACGAAATCAAACTGAAACTCGCTTCTAGCCGGGGGCCCGTATTTATATGCGAAGCCATCGACATTTCTCGATACCGACGTTTCAAGGACATTCTAGAACAATAGGGTCTGATCGGGAGGCCATAAATCATTATTATTATTCTCGTAAGTAGGTACTTATCTACCACCTTACATGCGAGTTTCGACTCTATTGCTAATACCGGAAGGTACAAATTCCCTTATCCGCCCACATAACTACCTACTGAATTTCATCTAATAATAATAGCGTATGTCGGACTTTTCTAGAATTTGCCAGGCCTGAGTATGTACTCCTATTCTAGAGGCTTCGCACGGCAATGCGTTTTAATTATTTGATGCTACCCTTGGTTCTGTCGAAGATATAGCGTACTCAAGTTTCACGGCGTAACATTATTTTGTATCGTGAGTGACTTCACAAACATGTAAACTCATATACGCGAATCCCAGAACACCTATCTATAGGCAATACAAATATACAAAATTTCACCTTTATAATATAATATTAATAGTGTTACACTATTCTGTATTTGCGTTGATTTGTCGTTAGTTTGCATTACTTAATTTGTGTACACTCAACGTAATTGGCATTTTATGTTCCTATTAAATAAGAACATAATTTTCAGAACAATTGAATAAATAAAACTTCCTATCCTAAAGATATTTATTTTATCCCATGCCCATTCGTATTGTTAGGGATCTTTGTAAAAGGAAGTGCAATAAAAGATCTAGGATTCTTGTTGGAAATGGACGTCACGCACACCATTTAAATTATACGAGCATATATTCCTAACCGACATTTTTATCTGGTACACTTTTGGCTACATAGCCAAATATTTTCCTGGACAAAAAGCTTTCTTTACCTATAGAAATAATTTTATGGAACTAACTTCTGCGAGCGGTTTCGCTCGCGTGTAAGCGTAAAATTATTCTAAGGGAATTGCCTGGAATATAAGTTACATCCTTTATCCTATTCCAGGATATAAACTACTCATATGTCAATTTTTTGCGTTTTATTTTCGCATCTGATGGATGCGAGATGCATCGAGACGGTCGTTGTAGCAGCGCTTTGGGGAGGCTTATGTCCAGCAGTGGACGTCTTTCGGCTGAGATGATGATGATGATGATGATGTGTCAAAATTTATCTATATTCGTCCTGGCCCTTGACCATGGATAAGTATTAAACATGCATACTCAAGTACCTACATAGGTATATAAATTCAAACTTACAAACTTGCACCTTCGGAGCAGTTCTGGCCCAGTTGTAAAGAACCTAACTTACGAGTTGTAGGTCGCAAGTTCAAACCCAGCCGGGCACATTACGTCGTGTAATTTATTTTATCAGTACTGCTCATAAAACTGTAAAGGAATCATCGTAAGGAAACTCACATGTCTTGAAACCAAACAAGTTATGGGGCATCTGCCAATTTGTTTTGGGCCCATGTGGTGGATTACAGCCTCGACTGGATAGGAGGCCTGAGTCCCCACAGTGGGAACACTATAAGGTACATAATCAGTTTCATGCTAAACTTTCACCTTTATAATGTTGATGTGATGTGATATCTACATATTTCATTTTGCGTTCATGCAAATATTTCTTCGGATGGAAATAAATTAGGTATGCAGGCAGTCTTCTTGCAAATTACTTTGCTTCATTGAAATAAGGGATTGGATTATCTACTTACGATGTGGTTCACGTTTTAACCATCAAAACTGAGAAATGTTCGCATCATTTTTTCTGTTTGTGGGAATTTTTCGTTTATTTCATGGAACACTTTTTGTATTAAATGTTTGTAACCTTAAGTAACGCTACACTAAGTTATTGTTTTAAAACAAAATACTACGTAGCTTATAATTTGCCAGCCACCGTCGGCTTGGGCTTGCGACGACGAATAATGGGCAGCTCTCCAGTGGACAAGTCCACTCAAATCTGTTTGTTTTTTTTACCTCAAAAGATCATCTCAGACACTAATCTGCATGTTTCTCATATGATTTAACCATACCAAGTTAAAATTTGTTGTATGAACTTTAACCCTAGATTACTACTCTACGTCGCAGAGGCGCCCGCGTTTTTGATATATTGCTCTCTCTTTTTATCCTTCGCGCGTACGACATTGACGTTCAAGGACATCTCAGTCATCGCCAGCACGTGTCACATGACGGTGGTTGCGTTACGGTAAGTCTGCTAGTTTTTTTGATATTACTACCCTTGGCGCTCCAAAGACGTATGAGTAGCTTGTATGTAAGTTTTGCGCTATACATTAAATTATTTTGTTAGTGTTTTTTTTTTGTAATTTTAGTTACTACCGGTGTGTTTTATCTTTTTTAGGTACGTTTTGAAATTTCAACATCATTTCTAGTAATAGAAGAGTCACAGAAGCTAAAACTAAGATAAACTGCTGATAAAACTACAAAAAAGACTAGAAGCACCTACGTTGAAACGCAATATCCGGAATTATATCGAAGTCATCCTGAAAAACCTTTCGATTACTCTGCTGTAGAAAATGAGGGTCGACCATCGCCAAAAAAAAGAAAATATTGCTCTTATTGTACATTTAAAGTGTCAAAAATCTATTTGCAGCGAACATCAAGTTCATGTTTGTATCGAATGCATCCAAAATATTTTTTTGTTACTTTGTTATTTTTTTTTAGTTAATTACTTCATTATATACTATTTTTAAAGAGAAGTGTATACTTAAAGATATTTTTTTTAATTTTTAATGAGAAGACTGTTTAATTGCCTAAGTTCCTTAAATTTGTTCCTAACATTTATTTGATTAATGATTTTATACTAAAAATATATAAATATTATTTAAAATTGGGGTTTTTTCTTTTTAGTAATATACACCATTATATAAACAGTTAAAACATTAGCAATCATACTTATAGGTTTCGAATAAATCATTAGTCAATATGATGCGCCTCGCGGGCGTATGAGTAGTTTCTTTGTACGTCGCAACATGAGTAGTAATGTAGGGTTAAATGAGACTGACTACTTACTGGGTTTCTTTTAGTATTTGTTCTTAGGGTAGTCAGGTAGAAAACACCGACCTTATCTAGTTTAAAATGACGTTTAAAAGTGTATTTTAGAAACATCTATTGCAAAATAAATATCATTCTTGAGTTTTCAAGAATTTTTCCAATAAATTTATTTTCTATCCTTACGGTCTATATCTGTCTAAACAACTCATATTTTTAACGATGCCCTACGTACAAAGCTTTCTATAAAAAGGATAAAGGGAATATCCCTTTTGTCTCATTGCGATGTACAGATCACAAAGACAAGATGAAATACGATTAATAAAACAGAATGCATTTGTAAAACAATGTGCATTCAGTATTAACTTGGCGTTGACAATTTTATTTACGACGTAAAACATTTACGAAGTGTGAGTGTGAATATTTCCTTAATATTTTATTTTCTAAACTAGTGGTTGACTGCAATCCCCCCTGATGGTAAGCAGTGATGCAATCGTTGATGGTGACGCGCACTAGTTGATTAAGAGCCTATTCACTCCAGCCTTGAATACACCCAAATTATAATCGGACGAGAAGACAAAAAGGAACAAAAATATGATAATTTTTAACCGCCTTCAAAAAAGGAGGACGTTCTTTATTTTTACTACACTGTTAAACTAATATTATAAAGGCGAAAGTTTATGTGAGTGTGTGTGAGTGTTACCTACTGCTGTACGCTCGAACGGCTGAAAGGACTGCAATGACATCCTTCGATGACATGATCCTGAAATAGCATATATAGTATAATTTTTATCGCGGGTATTTGTTTTCTTGGGACAATTTTCTACCATCACGCAGGCGAAGCCGCTGACAGAAGCAAGTCCTCTACAAATGTAATAACTTTCGAAAAAAAAACCTAGATTGTTTGAAGGGATATAAAGTAAGTATACCGCTTAGATTAAGCTCGTTCTTTTTCTGAAGCGCGAACGTACAACTTAATCCAGTGCATTTACGACGGCTTGCGGTCTCAGAGCCTGGCTTTAGCTCTGAAATACAGTCGCTTACAGGAAAAAAGCTCTAGAAGCTTATGAATTAAATTGTTTCATGAAAATTATAAACGCTTGATGAGATTTTACTTTTTTTTCGACGCTAAGCTAGAACTGATTTTTCGCTACCGACTTAAACTGAATAGGGAAACCTTTAAAAGGTGCCTGGACATTTTGGGGTAAGATCAAGAAGTAGAGGATTCTTATTCACTTTCTTAAAATGATGACTCATTATATAGTCAACAAGAAACTCTCTGTACAATGCTATAAAGTACTTACATCACTGAAATGGAAGTAAAATACTATCTGGAAAGATGAAGAGACGACCACTGGCAGACATGGGCCTCCTTCGTGTTGGTCACTACAATGAGTGGCCCTAGGCATCTCGCATTCATTCGTTTCTCGCGAGCGTCATCAAGTCGACCGTCAATCTTGTGGTAGGCTTTCCAACGCCGTAACTAGTCCAGAGGGTTCTGCAACACACAATAACTGTTAAATAGTATCTCATTCTCGCAATTTTATTAATGACATCCCTTGAAGCCCTTTTATCTGAACAATGCTGGGAACATATTCGATGATCTATTAGGGGGAGCATATTTGATGATTTATTGACTAAAACCCACCCATGGCTAAGGTAGTAAGTCTATTAAATAACCGTGAAAGGCTTACATCACAACTCTTTCAACATTTACATAACAATATTCCAACAAGCATCCAAAGACAAGCCACTTAAAAAAGAATAACACACGTCCAAAGTTCCATATATGGCACAAACGTAATCCTAAGTCCGTTCACAAACCGACCAGCTTGGAATAAGCCCTTTTATCTGAACAATGCAGGGTACGGTCGCGAAAAATCTCCAGCGTTCAGAAAACGACGAGTAAGCTTCATGTTCACAGAAATTCTGACAACGTTCCGGGTCAAAAATGTAACATATTTGCGTGGTTATCTTGGAAATGGGGTCGTTGTCTGCTTTATTAGGTGGATGGAGGTTTCTTAGGGAAGCTGTAGCATAAAAATGTTCAAGAATTCATACGTACGTCGATTTGTAAGTTATTTTAAGTGATTTTTTTTTTCTTGAGGCCATTAACTGATTTCGATGACTCGTTGTGAAAACTTCGGATTTGCAATTGAAGGTAAGTAATTTTAACGAGTAACGCACCACCATCTATGGCGTTTAACTTAAAGCTCGTAACTATTCTCAACTCATGATAATCTCACGGAGGTGCGTCAAAACTTGTCGAAAAAATGTAATACAACAGAAATAGGTCTTTGAAAATCAATATTTTTTAATATTTGAATAAATCACCCAGAAGTACATTTAAATTACATGATAATAATGGTCTAATTTGTTTTTTTATGCCTCCTGAACAGTTACGTACTTCGCAGTTAACACTCAATCATGGGTAAATAAATTATAGGTGCAAACTTAGTGGATTAACTGGGCTAAAGAACTCGATTTCTGTTGAGTTTTTTTTTTCCCTATTACTTAAAATACCTTTCAAATACTTCTTAATAAATACCCATTGAGACCTTTTAGATTAAGATGAAATAAAACGAGCTAGACCAATTTTAACTACTCAAAGAAAAACCTGATAAAAAGGCCGTGAATAATAATCCCAGAAAAACATATCAAAGTAAAGTTTATCTAACCAAAGAAACCTTAATATAACCGCTAAACAATTTAGCCTCCAAACAGTATTATTAAACCGGTATTTCATAACAAAAGGAAAGCTGTATTCCTTGAATAAATCCGTCCGAAAGCATAATAGGACAAAGAGATTATTTACAAGTCTACAAAACACGCAGACTTTGGGCCTCAGGTAGTGTAAGGAACATTTCATAGCCATCGATCGCACGTCAAACACAAGCACAATAGAGGCTTTCTCACATAATTTTGCTTAGACTGTGTTTATAATAAAAAAGAATGGATGTTTTACTCAAGAGGTTTGTTCAACGAACTGTAGAATCGACAAACTTAAATTTTTAGTTTTAAGTTGTATTCACTACCAAATTAATTTAAGCTGTTGAAAATATATCAATATGCATTAGTTTATTATGTTTAAGACTATTTTATGTATAGTGTTGTGTGGGCCTTAGAAGCCCGAAATAAAGAATTAATATTATTATTATTAAGTGGCAGTGGCCAAGCGACATTGGTCGTAGAGTGGATGGTCGATGGTTCCTAATGGCGGCCGCGAACCGGGAAGCGCAGAGTTGGCAGGCCTTTTACAATATGAGCCGATAAAAAATGGTTAGTGAGTATTGATATAAAATTACTGAGCATGAATCTGAATAAAAATAAAATAGGAAAAATCAATATCTCTTTGCTTTATTTGGTTACCATAAAAATCACTCCCAGTTCGTATGTGAATCAACATTAAACTTATGGCTGTGGTTAGTATAAATTACTATTTTAAAACACTGTTAATGTGACGTAAATAAAAAATAACTTAATAAAAATGTAGAGCACAAATCGTTTACAAAAAAAACAAAACACCACATATTTCATTTGGTAGCGGTTTAAATGTCACATGAGGTCAATCACACAAATTGAAGCGTGTCTAGTTTTTGTACAGTTGTTTTTTGAACTTAGATCCCTTTCCACCAGGCTGGGCGGCAAAAATGTGATTTCGCAATCAACGAGGCCACAGGATACATTAAAAACAAATTCAATATGCCATCTACACGAAGAAAGAAAAAACTGAAAGTTAATGTCTAAGATTTTTTTAAATTGATATAAACTAGTGTTTGACTTCGATTCTACCTGATGGCCTGGTGGTGAATAGTGATGTAATCGTTAATGGTGAGGCACACTAGTGTAGTTACTCAGATACCCGCGAAACGAGACACAATAGTTAAACAATAACAGCGCGGTCTCATAGGACCGGTTGGGGATTCAAACGTTATTAACCTATCACATACCCGCAAAACGAGACACAATAGTAAAACAATAACATCGCGGTCTCATAGGACCGGTCGGGGATTCATGAACTAATAGCTTATTCTCTCTAGCCCTAAAGCCACCTAAAATTATAATAAGACGGGAAGACCGAAAGCGAAGATTGAAATTCAAAACAGTTTCATTTGTTATGTAAAGTTCTTTTAGCCATCAAGTCTATCACTTCTTTCTTTCCTATTTCTTTACAAACCCACAGATATATAGGGAACAAGCGGCATAAATTCCTGAACTAATGAACTTGTCAGCTGTCTATTTTCATTTTACCCAGATTGCAGGCCCAACGAGATAGGTTTTACGGTACAACGGACGTTGTTTGAACAGCTTTGTTGTGCTAAGCGCGCTTCGGATTAGGATTAAACGATTTAATCGGAATACTAGTTCTGTGACGAAGTTGGGACTGGATAACGCGAGTTGTTTTAGGTTCGAATAATTTGTGGTCTTGAATATAAAGAATTAACTTTCCCTTCCTAAATCAGTGGATGCTCCCTGTCGCCATTTGTGATTTCTGATAGCTAGAAACATGGAATCAATTTAAGTCAGGAGTAAATAGGTTACTTCTAGGCAAACGTGCTTCATCGTCGATTACATCATCGCTCTCCAGTAGAAGAGATAATGGTCAAGCGCGAGTCTATTTGCAGTAAAACAAGAATTAAAATAAGAGATTTTCATATTTGTCACAATTCTTATTCACATCTTAACTTTGGATTATCGTACGTAACGTTGGTTTTAAATTTTTAAAACATTCAATGAGGAAGCAGGTCCAATACGCTTCGTATGTTTTTAAAGGAGATGAATATATCCTCACAACAGAATGTAGTGTATCTTCCCATATAGTAACGGAGTAGCATTTTTTTGCGCTTAGCTTTGCATCGCACTTAGCCAAAAATGGCTTGTAGTTTTTTAAACGTTACGAGATCTAATAAGGTCTTCACCTTATAATGATAGTTTTCAAACAAGCTCTTAAACGCCCCGTACCGCAGAAATGGTAATACTATAAAAATGAGTTACGCTGTCAACGCATTAAGACATTATACCATCATACTCATAATAGCTTGTGTAAAAATCGACAAGTTCAAAATATTTAATACTTTGGAGCGCAGAAAGTTATAACGTCATTGTATGAAGTAGGTATAGTATAAAGTTGATACTGTTTAAGATTCAATACTAAGCTTCAAACTTCATACACTATCTAAACTCGAAGGCTAAGTGCATTGGCACTCAGATTGTATTAGATTTAACCCCACAACATAACAAAATCCAATATTCTTCGACATATTCTTAGAAGTTATGACGTCATAAAAGATGACTTCTTCTTCATAAGTTCCTTTTCATTTTCTTCGAGTTTTCATAACTGCATAAGGCTTTTGCTGAAGGATATCGCTGTTTATATTGACTTATACTCGTATTTTAATGAAAAATCTCTAACATGATAATTTGACATAACTGAAAAAAAAAAATGATTCACCGAAAAATCACCAAACTTTTCCCCTCTTGGTACATTGCTTGCGGAACAGATGGTCCAGGAGGCCAAAAAATTCTGGACTGGCGATACCGAGTTAAGGTAGTCTGGACTGTTTCGCCAATGTTGCGTCATTGGCAAGCCTTCGACAAGGGTGGCCCTATGACGTGATAAGGGTCGCGGAAATCTGATGGATTCAGGACGCATAGGAGCGACCGTTGTGGCAACGCCTAGAGCCCAATGTTTAGTGTGTGCCTTTCGGCTGAAATGTCGAAAGATTATGAAAAAATATGGTTACAATAATTATTATATTTTGTATGCTAACATACATACATTAATACTAACATTAAATGTTTAAAAAATCTTAAGGTAAAAAAAATAAAAGCTTTTTCTGTGCATAGGTGACAAAAATCCCACTGCTTAAAAAGAGCCTGAAAATCCAGTCAGCTCATTATCACCTCACCACGTCACAAATCTCCACACACGTTTAACCCTCAACCCTCTTCAGCGTGTCATTATGCAATCTCGGAGCTCAGCATAAGATGCGCGTTACGTTTTTATAGGGTTATAAAGGTAAATTATTATGTTAAGGGTTCGGGAAGTTACTTGGTATAATCGGTTAGCTGCTATCGGTTTTGTGGTTGTTTCATTTGATTTCTACTACTAATTTTAGAGTAATTATGTCAATGTCCTGCTTTTCGATAAAAGCAATCGTAAATATAATATAATATTTTTTTATCATGCATAGGCTCACGTTTGACCACTATCTCACCTGATGGTAAGCTATGATGTGGCCGACGATGGAGCACGATTGTCTAGAAGTAACCTATTCACTCTTGACTTGAAGACTCCTAAGTAGTAGCTATCAGGAAACACAGACTCCGGATATTTGTATGTAATATATTAATGTGTGTGATATAGTTGTTATCAACATGAGAAACTCGTGCAAAGATTTCTCGATACCGTCTGGATCATTCAACATGAGCCAGACTTATTTTCAAAATACTATGCCTATCATAGAATAAAAAGAAGTAGGATTAGGAGTGTAAAAAATTGCCCATGGCAATGTTTTTTTATAAAAATTGGTCATACCATGTCAGAGAAGTTCAATAACAAACACATCTACGAGTATACTAATATAATAAAGAGGTAAAGTTTGTTTTATTGTTTGTATGGGATAATCTCTGAAGATCCTGATTCGATTACATAAATGTATATATTGATACGAAGCTGCTTTCTTTGTGAGTGCTATAAGCTATATTTTATGTAAAAAAGTTACTTTTACGCGGGCAAAGCCGCGGGCGGAAGCTAGTGTTTTATCTATACTAATACGTACGTACAGGAATTCGAAGAGCAACCCTAGAACGAGAGAAATAATTTGATAATTTCGCACCTCATCAAAAAAATTGCGAGAAATCGATAAATACACATGAAAAACCAAATACGTACGGCTAATATTATAAAGAGGTTTTGTAAGTTTGTAGGTTTGTAAGTTTGTATGTAGGGGGTAATCTCTGAAACTACTGGACCAATTTAAAAAATTCTTTCAGTGTTAGATAACCCATTTATCGAGGAATGCTATAGGCTATATACCATCACGCTACGACCCACGGGAGCGGAGCAGTAACGAAAAATGCGGGTGAAACCGCAGATGACAGCTAGTATATTATAAGATTTATTATAATATGCTTTATTGTACTCTTTATAATGTAAAGCAGATTAATATTCGCAAAAGCAAGTGTAAGCACAAAGAGTTGGTGACAGACAAACTCATCTACATTTTACTAAAGCCTTCAGGTATGCTCGTTATATTATTACGTAACTATACTTCATTAACAATACGTCTATTCATTTATAACATAAAAATGATGGAGTCAGGATTATAATGAATTTCACAAACTAAGTTAACTTACTCACCGCACAGACGTGGTTTAAAGACAAACTACTGAAAGTTGGTAACTTACGTACTAATCGAAACTTCAAAACATTATTTTAACAAAATAACATAGAAAATTACCAGGCCAAATTGCCTATTCATCAAGAATACTGTTAATTACTGAAGTCATTGCAAGTCGGACACTCCCTCTGTCTCTACCAAAAGCAGGCTGGGTAGAGAGCAATATGACAGTTTCACAATAAAAAAAAATCCATCACGTGTCTACGTACGTCCCCAACTCATCGTCTCCGTGTAATAATATCAGCCGTAGCCAAGAACGCAACTTTAAAGGTAACTGAAGGAACATAGGTGGAGATTTAGTCAGTCAAAAACAAGCCCTACTAATTCGCCCAAAAGAAGATATTACCTTATTTCCCGCTTTAAAAATAAGCGAAAGCTTTCATAAAGGTAGCAATACATGTATTTTTTTTAATATGCATAGGCTCGGTTTTTACCACTATCTCACCTGATGGTAAGCGACGATGTAACCGACAACGAAGCACACTAGCCAAGAAGTAATCTATTCACTCTTGAGTGGCTATCAGGAAACAGACTCCTGCAGGGAATTCCATTGAATTGATGAATCCATGGTTATCATCAATTTCATCAATTTTTTGTTAGTCTTTATTTG
This sequence comes from Mythimna separata, assembly GCA_030763345.1. Taxonomy (NCBI): domain Eukaryota; kingdom Metazoa; phylum Arthropoda; class Insecta; order Lepidoptera; family Noctuidae; genus Mythimna; species Mythimna separata. The sequence continues at coordinate 76,333 of CM061178.1, read as the reverse complement.
TGGACGAGGTAACATAAACCCATCATGTGTCGTATACATAGGCCCAGTAGGGTCTATGGCACCATGGGTTAACTTCTGAAAGAAGAACTTGGTACTGTAAGGAGTTATTACTAAATCTTTTAGTAATGCAATGCTGGCCAGTTTGAAAAAGACATACATTCAAATATTCTGAAAGAATTTGTGTTATAGAGATAGATGTCAGGCGTGTCAGCTTGTTCAAGCAAATCAGATAAAATATGTTAAAAATATAATACAAAAGATATAAATAAATACGTGTTTAAGTACCGAAAGCCTACCGTTTCAGTTATATCCCCCACAGTACCTTGAAACGAATGCAAAGAAAGAACAGAGGAGTGGGTAAAACGAATCAATAATTTCCCTTTCAGTAAAAGTCTGACACGCTCTCTCGCTCCACCCAGTGCTGGATGAGCCATTTGATGATTTACCACACAAAAAATACATAAACTCATCACGTGTCGTATACATACGTCCCCTACTCAACGTTCCCGTGCAATAACATTCGAAAGCTATGAAATTTTATGCGCCCATCAACTTGAGGCTTTCAATAGAAAGTGCTGGGTAGACAACTGGCGGTCGTGTTTGATTGCATGAATACGATTATATACATAGGTGTATGTATTTGTTATGGCTTTTTTATGAGAACATTGAAAATATTCATGATTCATTTTTCTATTAAATTTTTAACTTCTAGCTGGAGGTATAGATGTCATCATTATGCAGACCACCCTGAGGATATGGTGGACAACACGTTAGACATGTGTTCCGCTTTGGTAGAGCATCGCCTTGTCCTTGTAGGGACAAAGGGCTACGGCGACCTCTCCTACTGAGCTCTGGTACAGGCCATGGTCCGTAGTGAGGGGGAAGGGGCGGCTTTCACCTCTTTCTGCAAAGCAGTAATAAAACGGATCCTTACGGATATGTTCTACCCGTATGCCAAATTTCATCCAAATCCATTTATCCGGTCGAGCGCAAAGAAGTAATAAACATACACTCATGCCTTTTAATATTAGTATCAAGTGTAATATAATATGTAGAGTTATCCATAACTGTTATGATTTTGCAAATTTGACATTCAATCGCGTATACTCTACAATAAAGTATATAAAAATATCCAAATACATGACAGCCAATTTACATTTTGAAATTGGTATAGGTACTTCGTAAATGGCTACCACAAATCGATACCAATATAACACGATATTTCACGATGGCAACGATCTGGCCGAAATTGGGAGTGTGACCAGTGACATTTAGATCACTGGACATACCATGGTCAATGTAATAACGATTTTATGGCATTTTTATAGTCAACGAGTAATAAAAGATACATCACGTACCATGATAAAATCAAGCGTTGATTGATAGGTTTTCGTTTAACCAGAATTACATGTAAATTAAAAAAATAATGCATAGAACAATATTGATTTATTTTTTCAATTAATTTGACGATTATTGCAAAATTGTTGAGAATTGACGAAAATGGTTGTCAAGTTACTTGTAACTGGAAAATGAGAAATGAGTAGTAGGTGAAATATTTTTCACTCTGGGTTCAGCAACACACTTACCATTTAGTACGCTTGTGCTGTTGTTGTGCTTGTTGTTTGTACGCTTTTCTTTTCTATAAGGCCCATAAAATCTAATTTTTTTACCTCATAGGTCTACAGTGGTACTTATAAAACTTCAGATGATAGTTCATGGTTCTTATTAACCTATCACATACCCGCAAAACGAGACACAATAGTAAAACAATAACAGCGCGGTCTCATAGGACCGGTCGGGGATTAATGAATTAAACGTTTCCTACTGAGAAGAACCGGCAAGAAGCGTGTTGTGTTGTGAAAGTTAAAAAAAATATTGTTCTGTCGTACAAATTATCTAAGAAAAAATTTGGGATTGAAGGTCGGAGAGTAAAGAATAGCCTATTCTACCAAATATAAACTTTTATAAGAATCGAATAACACTGCGACACCAAATTTCTACGAATTAGATACCTAAATAAACCGCTTTTTTACTGAAAGACTATCATAATGCGCCCCTTAAACACTCAGAAGGTACAATCATTAGGTACATTACTAACAATGAACCTCATTCGATTTCAGTCTGTAAAGAACGTTCAACAAAAGAAGTATTTAATAAAAGCCTGTTTTTCAACCTAAGGCTTAGACCGAGACAGCGAATCTAGATTTATGAACTCCGTATTATTTCTTTTTGGTAACAATAGCGAATAAATTTATCGATAATGAAATATCAGCTTTAGAATTTGATAGTTTTTCTGTCTGTACATCGAAATTCAATTGTTCAGATATTGCGTTCTGTAAAATTTAATAACAATGACCTATGGCATGTTTTTTCTCTTTATAAATTGAGCTAGTTCTTTATTAGTTTTATTTCTGTATCTATACCATAAACTGAAACTCAACTGGTAGAAAATACCTAAGGTGCTATTTATCCGCCTTTGTACCGTGTTTCTTACTTGCATATAAAGTTTTAATAAATAGAGATTCGTTACACTAAAGATACATCAATCAGATCTAAAAGTAAGCATATACTGTCGTCCTAGCATTAGCATTATCGGCCTTGTAATGTTCCCACTGTTGGGACTCAGGCCTCCTCTCTAAGAGAGGGAATGGCCGTAATCCACCGCGCGGGCCCAGTGCGGATTGGTGGATGTCACATGTCTTCGAAGTTTTGGTTCTAGGACATGCCGGTTTCCTCACGATGTTTTCCTTCACCGTTTTGAGAGCAGCGGTGATGAAATAAATTACACAACGTAATGCGTCTGGCTGGGTTTGAACCCGCAACCTACAACTTGTAAGTCGAGACATTTACCACTCGTCCAACACAGCCCTGCCACGGTCGTCCTTGGCCTTTAAAATAAGTGACTAGGCCTTTAGGCGGCCCCTAGACCTACAATAACATTGTACAATACTTTATATTGTACAATAAGATTGAAAGGCGCTCTGAATCCAAACGAGCAATTATATTGCACAATAATACGTACTGCACAATGTTTTCGTGTTCAGTCGGAGTGCGTATACTCCTCGTGATGACGAACAACAGACTGAAAAATATTGCGCTATACTGACCCTACACGATGCAATGAAAAGCTATTGTGCAATAAAAATTAGACTCGCTCAAACTTTCGGTCAATCATTGCGCAATCTTCAATGTTTACTCTAAACGGTCAATAATATTGCACAATTCGTCATATTGCGCAATATAATTGACCGTCTAGGGGCCGCCTTAGAATGAATGAAAGAGTTTTTTTTTTGCCGCTACCTACTAAGTTCAGAGCAAAAAAGTATCATGCCTCTGCAATACAAGAGAATTAATTATCATTTAAAATATATCACAATCTAAATAAAACTGTTTTAAACTCATTTTAAAAAGAAAACGAATCTGTTCGTACGTGCGAGTCTGTCCCAGCCATTGACCATTCGATCTGCGGTCGGTGCAACGGAGGCGGAATACTGTGCGGTTTCAGTCCGCTGCGAAATGCAGAGGGACAAAGATTAGATTTATATTATTATCGTATTGGATAGTTTTATTATCAAAACGTAACATATAAAATACCCACTATTGGGGACATTATAGTATCTTTGAGAAAAGAAAGGGAGAAGGCATTGAATGATTTTGGTTTACCAACATAATTATTACCAACTAGCTTTTACCCGCGGCTTCGCTCCCGTCAAATGACCCTACACTACCCTACACTACCCTACACTACCCTACACTACCCTACACTACCCTATATTACCCTACACTACCCTACACTACCCTACACTACCCTACACTACCCTACACTACCCTACACTACCCTACACTACCCTACACTACCCTACACTACCCTACACTACCCTACACTACCCTACACTACCCTACACTACCCTACACTACCCTACACTACCCTACACTACCCTACACTACCCTACACTACCCTACACTACCCTACACTACCCTACACTACCCTACACTACCCTACACTACCCTACACTACCCTACACTACCCTACACTACCCTACACTACCCTACACTACCCTACACTACCCTACACTACCCTACACTACCCTACACTACCCTACACTACCCTACACTACCCTACACTACCCTACACTACTCTACACTACCCTACACTACCCTACACTACCCTACCTACCCTACTTTACCTAACTTTTTTTTTTAGAATTTTTCTCTCCGTAAGAACCATCATTGAACTTCAAGGAACATTTTAAAAAAAGAATCAGCCAAATCGGTCAAGCCGTTTTCATGTGATGTCGTGACAACGAAAAACTGGTTTCATTTTTAGGGTTCCGTAGCCAAAATGGCAAAAACGGAACCCTTATAGTTTCGTCATGTCCGTCTGTCCGTCTGTCCGTCTGTCCGTCTGTCACAGCCGATTTACTCGGAAACTATAAGTACTACAGTGATGAAATTTGATGGGAATATGTGTTGTATGAACCGCTACAAAATTATGACACTAAATAGTAAAAAAAAGAATTGGGGGTGGGGCCCCCCATACATGTAACTGAGGGATGAAAATTTTTTTTTCGATGTACATACCCGTGTGGGGTATCAATGGAAAGGTCTTTTAAAATGATATAAAGTTTTCTAAAAAACATTTTTCTTAAAGTGAACGGTTTTTGAGATATCAGCTCTCAAAGTCGTAAAAAGTATGTCCCCCCCCCCTCTATTTTTATAACTACGGGGTATAAAATTCTAAAAAAAATAGAGGTGATGCATGCTAATTAACTCTTTCAACGATTTTTGGTTTGATCAAAGTATCTCTTATAGTTTTTGAGATAGGTTGATTTAACTGTAATTTTGGTTAAGTTATTATATTTGCTGCTACGGAACCCTTTGTGCGCGAGCCCGACTCGCACTTGGCCGGTTTTTATATATATATAGATACGTACTCTAGGGTTGACCTATCTCTTTGATTCTACCACAAACTATATCATACGGTAGTCTGCTGGCCATAGACTGGCTAAACCTCGTTGGCAACGTGACGTATGCGCCGAAAACAAATAACTATTATTTGTCTATGGGAGTCAGAGCAGTTAAAACTGAAATGAATACCATCAAATAACTTCTCTCTTTCTGAGTGGAGCAAAAGAGAGTCAGACTTTTACTTATTAAAACCCACCCGTATTCTTTTACAGCAAGCATAACCCACAAAAATGAAAAAAAAGAAACATTCTAAAAACACGTATCCAACAAATGCCTGAATCGTAAATGTCACTTCCCATTTCAAATAAGCAATTAAGGGTGAACTTACACGAGCATCTTTTGTGTTCACAATCCAGGGGTCCATAAATTCGGTGTTTGGATCGTCGCGTTCAACGGGCTGTGAAGTAAGCTGTTCCGGACCAGAGGGTGCCGGTTGCACAGTTTGCGTTTAGGTGAATTTCTTTTTGATTATAGGATTTTGATAACGAGTGTCGTGCGGTCGTGTCGTTGCTGCTTCGTCGACACAGTTTCATAGTTTTCTACACTAATATAATAAAGAGGTAAAGTTTGTTTTTTTGTTTGTATGAGGTAATCTGTGGAAGTTCTGGTCTGATTGCAATAAATTTTTCACCAATAGAAAGCTGCTGTATTCCTGAGTGACATAGGCTATATTTTAGGTACGCGGGCGAAGCTGCGGGCTAAAGCTAGTATTATATAAGCTTCACGCTCTCTGGGGAACATGGGGAATCCGAAAGGTGTCCACCGTGTCCCCCAGATCGAAGGCAACAAAGGAACGGGGTCAGTAAGAGTCTGACACACCCTCCCGCTCCGCGCAAGAGTGGGAGAAATCATTCTGATGGTTCCCCTACCATAAAAAAAGCTTCACGCTGGTGTACATCAAACGTATAATAAAGAATACTCGTCTATGAAACTACGTGTCCGAGGACAGTAGACATAAGGGCCTATTTCACCACCTATGATTAAGTTTCGAGTATCATACTTGGCAGATAATTTCATACAAATTCTGTTCCATTTTTGAATTTATTCAGTGAGTAGTGCCTACTCGGACATTGTGAAACAGGCCCTTAGTCATTCGTTTTCTTGTGTCAATTCAGTTGTAAGACATCCACCTCTAATGGATGAAGTTTCAGTAAAATCTAACTATCAGTCTATCCAAGGAGTTTCGTGTTGCAGTTACTTCTGGTAACACACGGGTAATTAGCCGCATCCAATTAAGCTAGAAGCCGACCCCAAGCTAGTTGGGATTCAGGCTAGGGAGACGATGATTTGTTTTGGTTCTGTGTGCCCATTCATTTGTGTCCTAGTCGCTTACGAATAAACGACTCTCGTGTTCCTAATATCTATTCATTTTATTGGGAGTACCACCTTACATGAAATACTAGCTTTTGTCAGCGGTTTTGCCCTGGTTAAAGTAGAAAATTATCCCAAAGGGAACATCGCAACTCCCGGGATAAAATTAACATAAGTTCTATTTCACACTCTTATTCCAACATTTTATAGTCCGTCTAATGAAAGTGCAATTTGAGAAAAAGAGGTCAAATCCAAAAATGTTGTATGTGGTATTATTAACTAGTAGGAGAACCATGTCTTAACACTTCACATTTTTTTTTATTTCCTACAATTGTGGCTGATTAACGTTGACAATTAATTAAAAAAAAAAACCAGGTCGCGCTTTCATTAAACGCACTCTATCTAAATCCATTCAGTCGTACGTGTATACACACATGCGACATGCGGTACACAATAGCCTTACAAAATTATAAATTTTACAATATCAGTTTAATCAGAAATAAGATACAGGATTATTGTTATTACATTCCTTTAAAAACATATCTTATAAAATCAACTTAGCTCAATGCGCTACAATTCAGAAAACAAGTAAGTTCTAACATAATTATTTGCTGAGCCAATTCATGAAAACATTCCGAAGCTAGTTTAAATCCGATCAATCGTGGTCCTATTCAATTGGGCGAGGATAGTACTGAACTTGTCTGGAATAGTTTATTCATTCGGAAAGTTGTTCAAACAATGTAGATACGTTTTTAAGGAAGGAAGTCAACTAATGACTTTTCTCGCTCTTTGTAGGTTCATGGGTTTTGTTCCCATGGGTTTCCTCGAGGAGCTCGTGGCTAGATAATAACAGCCGCACGGATCGATTTTCAAGGTTTCAAGATTTACCGTTAAGCTGTAGGTCCCGGCTGTCATTTGTAGATCTTTGTCGGTCATTGCGGATAGTCAGAAGCTAGTAAATCTGACTCCAGTCTTGCCATGAAGTACCGTGTTGTGAAGGTCTGGTAGGCAGCCGCTCCTCGTAAAATACTGGTCTTCAGCTAAATCCGGCTTGACTCATGATTGGTAGCCGACCCCAATATAGTTGGGAAAAGGCTAGGTAGATGATGGTAGATGATGTTCATGCGTTTCCCTCACGGAAGTTAGTCCATAGCTTTGACTCTGCTGGCCCATGTGGTTTTGCTGACATCTCTTTGAGGTGCGCGTAGAACAGTACGCGCCGTTGACGTGGGCTCGGTCCGGTCGGTTACCGGATGGCTGGACGGCCATCCACTAATTGCCTAAACAATGTACCTGAAGGCTGGATGGTGTTTTGAATTCAAGTTACAATATCATGTCAATCTCCATCAATAGCAAAATCTTCTCAAAATATAAGAAAATTAAAAGTACTTATAACAGACAACACACACACACACAGACAGACAGATTCTCTCTTTGGTTTTATTGTAATTTTTACAGTTTGGAGATACTCAAAATAGCGAATTAGGAATTATTATCAGTTTATAACTGCAAAAAGCTACTCAAAATTTACTTACCATTTTAAGTAAAATTGCTAATGGTATTTTCTATGCTCGCGTGTATCACACTTATTTTATGAAGGCGATCTTTTTTAAGTAGATGTTTGTGTACTTTTGTTACTAAACGTGCACACACATACACTTACAAACCTTCACACGTGCGTTAATACGGATTTAGATGAAACTGATCACACGGTTCACGTAGACGATCCTGAAATAGAATATAGGATGCTTTTTCTCCTAACTCCTAGGAGAGGCTTCTACGTTCACGCGGGCGAAACCACTAGCATTAAACTACTTCTGAATAATTTGATTAGTTAGTAGAACTTTTGATAGCTTTCAAGTTTAAATAGGCATTTATTCATGCAAAAACTAAGCCTGAACATTAGCAACGAAAGCACCTAATTTTAGTTTATTCTTACCAAGGCTTTTAAATTATATTTATGAGGGTTTACAGCCTCATGTAATAAATGCTCTAACTTGGAAAAGAAAATGGCTTATTAGCCTTTTACTAGGTAACTTTAAAGAAATAGGCAATATTAAACTTTCTTTTAAGATAATATAAACTACTGCTTGACTGCGATTCCACCTGATAGCAAACAGTGATGCAGATGTATTTTTCGTTCGGCCCAATGAGTTTTGTTCCCCAATAAAAATCTTGGTTCGTTCCAAACTATTATTTTAATTACTTTATTCTCGATTCAATCTTTGATGGTGAAGCGATGACTTTGGTGGTGATTTATTTCAATTTTGCAGATTATCCCGTTAGCTACTTACGTCGGATTAATCAAACAAATATTTTCGTGTCTATTTCGACAGGGTTGTATATTTATGTCACTCTATCTCGTCAGCTTTTCTGTCACTTATGGGATTTGAAGAGTTAATAGGTCACAGCATCCGCGTTCATATATACTCGTATCTCTGGCCTGTTGGTCTAGTGGTTAAACGACATGTCGTTTCCACACCAGTTTGTCGTTTGACTCCATGGAGTATGCGGTCTAAAATATACAATCCTTTTTATATACCATCAGGATTTTATTTCCCAATAAGTTACTCTGTAGCTGTTGATGCGATAGGCTTGTCCCGTATTAGGAACATGAAAGTATTTTAAACATTAACACTTGAAAGTAAGTGGGCAAAGCCGCTGGCAGTAACTAGTATAATTTTTAATGAAGAAAGTACAAATCCCCTCCCTTGAAAAACATAATATGTCAATTAAGACGATGGCACTTCCTAAAAAGAGATAACACCTCTTTCATTTTTCATCATCATCATCTTTTCAGTCGAAAAACGTCCACTATTGGACGTATTCCTGTCCCAAGTATAACCATAATGAACAATTCTAACGGTACTAAAAAGGGTTGATACAGTCTAAACTATAGCCATAGAGATACGTTGATCATCCAAATTCGTACACCCGTTTTAGCGTAACAGAATAACAAAGACACTTACATACTTTCACCTTTAGAATACTAATAAGAAATGTGATGTGATAAAAATCATCCAACATTTTCTAGTTCACAAATCCGGATCTTCAGTTTACCAAACAAACTCCTTTCTCAATGTACCCCACGTCTGGACGATTTCCAACTACTTTTCCGCTCAGAATAAACATGCTGCGATTTGAATCGGTACATTCGTTGTTAAAAGTTTCCTGAATCATCTTACCATTTAGTTTCTTATCCACTGGAAACGAAAGGAAGTTCTTTCAAAGACCCGTTGAAGCAGTTTTGTAAGAAGTAGCGAATTTGTGAGGAGACTTTGATGTAGGTAACCGTTATTTATACTTGGTTTAATATATACTGTGGAGTCTCTTTCATTAATATTTCTTTAGAGAGTTTGTAAGTAAGTTAGAGTGCCACCAAGAATTTCCTGATACAAAAAACGCCAAGTAAAGTAGTATTATGGAGATTTTATAAATAACTCTATATAATATTGTGGTATATGCGGCGCTAAAACAAAAACGGGAAGTGATGAAACACGGGTGATGTTTCATCAGTAAAAATCTGCCACAATGAAGCATGACAAGTTATATGACAATTTTTTCAATAAACTTACTTCAATACCCGCTCATATCCTGACCGTTTTTAGGCATGCAATTTACTGTTTTTTTTACTAGCGTGGAAAAGTGCGTGAGCGCGCCTCCGTCACAATTTGTTACATTTCTCGTATCAAGCTAGGCGCTAAGCGATCCCAACGAGTCGCGCGTCAACTTCTGTTTATTTATAATTCTCCGCAAGTGTATTGAAAAACGCCATTTGATATACGTGAAAATATATCACTGCATCACCTTCGCCTACGGCTTGGGCAAATAACACCTCACTATCACACTTTCTTCACTTGTATCAAGAGGTACTATTTCCCGCCACATACGATCAGTTTTATCGATATACATAGGTACAATATACATAGTACTTTCTCGTTCTCAAATCAGCATCTAAGTTGTAACATGCCTTTGATTACGTACTGTAATGAGCATGATGGAATTGAATAGACACATCCAATTCTGTTATCGCATCTGTTGGTAATCGGGAAATTAATCTATTTCGGTATTAATGTATGTTCACATTAAATGACCGCCTATATGCCCTCTACAAGTCGACCATCCACGGGGGTAGGACCACTCAGCATGGCCCGACTTTTTTTCAACTCCAGGAACATCTGCCATTCGGATGCGATCTGCAGTGGCCTATGTGGAAGGCGATCAATAGACTGCGCACCCAAGTAGGCAGCTGCAAACAACCTGGCAAAATGAGGGAGTAGACTCCTCTGACACCCTGAACGATTGCACTGCTCCAGACGAAAGCTCACTTATTAAGGTGTCTTAAATGTTCCTAGACCTGCACTTTGGAAAACCTAAAAAACGCCACTGACGCCACTATAAATGTGGCAGTTTCCTGTGTCTATAAAGGCGTCTTACTGCTTTGAAAAGTAAGTTAAGCTGTTAATCCCGTCTGTTACTTTCTGATCTTTGATGCGGTAGCAAATTCTGACACCAGTCTTGCTGAGGGGTGTCATGTGACTCAGGTACCGGGTTGGTCTTCTTCTGGAATCAATGGTTTTCTTTCTCTAAAAGTTTGATGTAAATTACGATCACCAAGTTCCAAGACTTGTATTGCTGTTATTATTCACTACGACCTACTCTGAATTGAAAAAAACTATGAACATAAATTAAAACAAAGATGTTTTCGGATGTTTTATCGCTTTTTGTTAGGAAGACTTCAAGGCGCGGTTTGTTTGTAGCTCAAATGATATAAGTGCCATTATTACACGAGAATGTGTATATTTTTGAAACAAGAATGTCTGAATTTACGCTGAAAATTGGGTTATGTCTAGCTAAGACTTTAGTTGCTGAAATCATTTTACCATCAATACCGATTTTTAACACAGTATGGAATCAAGCTAGTCATCATCATTTCAACAGAGGGATATCAATTGCTGGATATTGGCTTCCCACAATTATCGGTCCTATGCGGCTTGCATCCATCGGATTCCCGCAAACCTCACTATGTCCTCAGTCCACATTATTAGGGGCCTTCCAACGCTGCATCTTCCGGTGCGTGGTCGCTACTCTAAAACCTTTCGTCCCTATCGACCATCTGTTTGGCGAGCCATGTGCCCTGCCAATTGCCACTTAAGTTTAGCGTTTCTTCGGGCTATGTCAGTAACCTCAATTCTTCAGCGAATATCTTCATTTCTGATGCAATCACACAAGGAAACTTCTTCAAAAATTCTTTCCAAAGTCGCCCAAAGATGGGTGTCTCCAATTTTCGGTTACTGCCTATTGTGAGCGTAACGTGTTCGCTCACAATAGGCAGTAACCGCACATACCACAGTCTCTCAAGACGACAGTCTTATTCATATTCATATTCATTTATTAATTTGTTGACATAGGTAACATTAGGTCTTAAATAACATTTTTTCCGCTATGTTAGCCAAAAACAGCATACAAATATATCATAAATTGATTAATAAATTAGATTAATTAATATAGTCATAAGTCTATGGTGTGTTTGTTACCAGTGATGATTATACGAATTTGAAACGTGTTGGATAATATATTAAAATAAAATTCAAGATAAACCAAACTCGTAGCAATTACAACTGAACAGTTGGTCTTGGAAAGTTCTTGAATCTCGGTCATTTGATTCTCCTAACTGCGAAGTTGGGTGAAGTGGTCATCTTGAAGTGAAACTAATTTCCTCCAACATTTTGGATGAGCATATCTAGTTAATTCTAATTCATAAATTAGTGGAGCTATAATTGCGGTTGTTATAATTCATTAGCACAGTTATAGATGACAATACGGGCGCAGACAAAAGATATCTGATTAGGCCTGACTATTATTATATTATCTGGGAATGTGGACTTCATGATATGCTTATGACAGGCAGTTAGTTTTAAGCCTATTATGTGGATTTATCTTTAATTTCTTAAAATAATTACAAATTAACTTTACAGTAATTTTTAAAAATGATTTAAAAATATTTTTAGGATATTGTCCCAAAGAAACCTACTCTGGGGTTAAAATTCATCCTTTGTGCTATTCCAGAAATGTTTTTAAGCCGTTTGAGCGTTCACATGCATTCACACGCTTACAAACTTTGCCCTTTATAATATTAGTTTGACCTAAACATTTGAGGTGTGTGAGTGTGTGTGTAGTCTTCTAAACTAAAAAAATACTCCAACCGATATTTAAAAAACCTGGCAACATAATCAAAATTATGTCACTTGCTAAACCTAACTTAAGGAAGATATTAACTGCAGCTAAAGACACTAAATAAAGCTCGCAATAAAACCCTCCAAAGTCACTAACGATAGTCATAAAATACGTAAAGCAATTGGTAACCAAGATAAATGCACAACATACCATCCATTGTCTTTGAACAGCTAAATCTACCGACGAGGGACAAAGACCTCTGATTACAATTTTCAATTAGCAAGACTAAATAATGGGGTTAGTCGCCGTCTCTAACCCAATTTGCTTCTATATAATTGAAATAACACAAGTTTTATTAAAAGGTCAAAATTCTTTATTTACTCAGGCATACTGCCTCGAATACGTGTGGAAATTTTAAAGATTTTTCTTTTTAAATGTTGTCTCAAACTTACTTGACTTGATTCTGTCATCACCTTTCTACCATCGGACAACGCAACGGATGGCAAGTGTTACATTGTCTACACAGTACATCTTTACAATCTGGACTTAACAACTTGCCTCGTCGTTTATACTGCGTACATCGGCGTCTTGGTCCAATTTGCCTACAGCGGTCTTCACGTCAGATTGTCATTTGGGTGTCTCCAAGGCTAGAGTGAACAGGCTCTTATTAAACCAATGTTATTCACCATCAACGATTACATCAGTCGCAGTCAAGCACTAACTAGTTTATCATACGATAGGTATATAAAAAAATAAACTAGGAATTACCTACTCTTGAATCATGGGTGTGTTCACAAACATGAAAACTCACATACCTATGACATAGATCTAAAGCCGGAACAACTAGCTACGAGTATTTGTAGACTATACAAATATTTGTTTTGCACGTTTATAGTGTATTTGAAACATTTGTGAAGATTTTAGATTTACTGATTTTATGTCTCTATTGGTATTATAAGGAGCCGACAGTTACGAAAGTCGTTTTTATTGACTTTCATAACTATCTGCTCCTTTTGGCTTGAAGGTGAAACCAGATGTGACTTTTATAGATTTTACTTTTGAAGACATTTCAATTCAAATGCGTTACGCCACTGCACGTTTTGTTTGTACCTGAACAAACGTACCACAAAAGTTTATTTTCTGGACCACGAATACCTAAACTTTATGCTGAAAACTAGGTTCGATTTTTACTAGCTTAAGTCATGTTGCCGTAATGAGCAGGCAGAACGAGGTAGCTCACCGTTCGGCAGGCCAGTAACCTTCCGAACCGAGCCCGAGTTATCGATGGTTCGTAACCCGTGCCTCAAAGAGATGTCAGCAAAACTACAGGGGCCAAGCAGGGCCGGAACCTACTCAGGTCATGAGCCGACTTCCGAAAGGAAAATTCGTGGCTTGGCAATACAAACAGCAAGGGAGGAACATAAGCGTGATTTTAGCTAGTAAAGTCTGATACTGATCCACTGGTCCACTTTGCTCTAGAGAACGAGAACTAATTACATATAGGAATGTCATATTGGTGTCGATATTAAAAATTTAGAAGATCTCTTACATAATTTGGCATTAGGGTCTCCTTTATTACTAACGTGCCGTAGATATTCATTCCAATGGCATTCTTCTCTCCTCTTACGAGTATTATCGAAGAAAACTCTCAAAACGCGCCTGGACTTTTCAGAGCAAAGCCAGGGGAAGATATCGAACTAACCCAGTGATCATCACATAAGAGCATAGAAGGGAACACATGACCTCTTTAAAGACCACTCCGAAACCCCCTTTGTATAACACGCGTTAAGCTACAACTCCGAGGAGACAGGTATAAAAGTCTAGTGATGAACAAATACAGATGTTTATGTTTATATCTGCAATTATTACATGTATTAACAAAATACAAGCGTTGATTTATATCATGATTTTTATTTAGATAGACCACAGTGACAATCACAACAATTTTTTATGATAACGAGGCATAAGTTTACAGCCGGACATTTACAACCGCTGTACCTTTGCTTCATCTAATTAAAAATCATGGTATAGTTTGTTTACTACTTATATTATCTTTCTATTTACTTCTTCTTATAAATACAAAATACAAATACAAAACTTTTTTTTCTTTACGATCAATTTCGTCTAACATTTAACTAACCTTCACACTAACATTTATTTAGGCTACAACAAATATAGTCTGACTATAAACAGGCAAGTTATGACGAAGTGTCAATGAACTCAAACTATCTGTGGCTCAAAGATAAGGGGCTGCATTTAATGCATCTAGCGGGATGCAAAGTCAGGCTCTTGACGTCGTTTCAGTTAGGAGACATGATTGATCGTCTTCAAAATAGTTTGGTATTGAACTTTGTAATTGTGTTATGACTGAGTGGATTTGGAACAAGGGATTGTAGACTTTGATTAATTGAGGAGCAACTGCAATTATTTCTTTGTGGTATGATGACTAGCGTGTGTTTTATAATTCTTCAATTATTATTCCCTTGCCGGAATGGTAAGCTCTCAATCCATTTGAAGTTTGCACATTATATTATTTTGGTTTTATAGTTAACTCAACCTAATTTTGATCATTGTCGCCAATCTTAATGAAGATTAGTTGGAGATATTATAGTGCACAGGTGCAATCTTCTCTCTCTCTCTATCTCTCTTTTCTCTATTTTTTTACTAGTGTCATCGTACAGCGTAATGGCAGTCCAATAAGGTCGGAGACAGATCAAATTGTCACATAACTTACTTCCAAACTCCAGGTTGCAACTGAAAAATCCTTAAGAAAGAATACTACTGTTACAGGCCATGTCAAGTGGTAAATAAAATAGATTTCGTAGACTACCTTGGCACTTTAATATCATCAAAAATCCCAATAACACTTTTTAACCGATCTAAAATTAAACCTAGGACCTTACTATAAACAGTTATTGTCCTTAATATTTACCTATCTATCATCGCCATCGTAGTAATACAATACCTTCTTCTAGATTTCATCTTTCACACAGTCTTTCTATCCCGTTGTTCCGTATCGTTTTTTAGGTCTTTTCCTGTGATCTTCACCACTGCAATCTAAAATCTATCTACGGCTTCAAGACAATTGTAATTATGGTACTATTGCGATACAAAATAATATCCCATATTATAGCTATCTATAGCTAAGCCCATGGATTAATATTATAAGAGTTTTCAGAAGTTATCAAAAAGTTAAAAGTTTAATTTGTGGTTTGGTAACTTTATGTCGTGGAAGTTACGATATAGCTTTGAACTTGAAGCACAAGTTTTAATATCATAAGTGCCTCTCCAAAATCAAGCAATTTATACTTTTAAATGACTTTTGACACCTTGTGGAGGCATGAAAGTATCTTTCTCGTTAAAGTTTCTCTTAGTGATGTGTCTGTAAACAGTATATTTATCTATCCACTAGTTTCTGGCAGCGGTTTCGCCCGCGTGTAAATATGGTTTTCCACTCAAACTTTCAACCCCTATTTCATTATCTTATAAATATAGGAAAACTCTTTCTTATTCATTGTATCAATTCTAAAAGGAACCTCAAAGAAACGGTCTGCAAAATTTCAGTCTTTTAAGTCCAAGCGTTTGAGCTAGGCGTTGATGAGTCAATGAGTTAGTCAGGAGTTTGCCGTATTAGTTTATAAAAGTTAAAATCTTCAAATCAAAAATTAAGGTTTTGTCTTCTACTGCATACTTATAAATTATAATATGTGATATTCCCAAAACTTTACTTCCAAAGCCTAACTACTAAAATATTTATTACAGTTTATACAGACATCTTTGAAATACTCGTATAAAAACAAAGGATATTCTAGATTTTTTCCCTTCATACTTCAAAGAACTCTGGTTTAATAAATGTAAGATTAGATAGTTTTTGTAAATTCGTTTACTAACAAAATGTGGGAAAAAAGGAAATCCTTTTATTTTGTAAATGAAAACTTTTTAGAGTTTCTGAACGAAATAAAGGTGCCTGCATAAGGCTGCGGGGTTGTTCAGAAGTGTTACTGTAACCTTGGAACACAAAAAGTAACTTAAGGAATTGTTGGAATTAGTAAAGGCTGACTCTCTTTTTTTTTCTACCCAGAGTGGGAGGAGTTATTTGATGATTTTCCACCTTAAAAAAGCGTATGTCGGTAGTTGGATATTATATTCCATTTTCGATTTGAACAGATAATATTTTTGCTTAAAAATAAACACATCGTTAAGATTACTCCTATCAAAAAAATCTAAAACTTCATGACCGAGAAATATATATCCAAAATAAAATACGAGAAGAAAGACTAAAGAACTAACAAATTGCTAAGAAAAATAAAAATCAGAGTAATGTTTTAAATGGCTCGTTTAATGGAATGGTCCGTAGTTAAGAGGTACTTTGTGTTATGGATACCCTTAGGCATCATTAGGCAAGTGGTAAAAAAAGTGATTAAGTACCCAATGGTACTAGCAAAATTGAGCTAGCAGTTAAAACGATTACAGCCACAAGGGATGATCTCTATTCTGGGTCCACCTATTGTCAACGTAGGCTTGTTGTTTTATGTAGCGTATAGTTTCTCAACCTTTTATGAACTTTACAGCCCCCTTTACAAGAAAACAAAATTCAAACGTCCATTGTAAATAAAAATTTAATTACACCAATTTTATATGTTATTTCTGTCTATTATCTATTAACAATCACGAAGCCGACCCCAATATAGTTGGGAAAAGGCTAGGCAGATGATGATGATCTATTAATAATCACGAAATAAAAAATAGTTCTCTCTCTCTCTGTAATTGTGCTGGTCGAGATCGTGATTACTAATTATTTTTACACCCCCATTAACCTTTATCCACTATCATCACTACAAAAAGCGCCCACTAGATCTAGATCTAGCGCAATGTTTGTAAAAGAGGCAAGGCGAAAAAAGAAAGGAATTTCATTGCTTACTTCCAGGTATTCGTAATACGTGTTTTTATTAAAACCTTTTTTTTTCAGATAGAATTTTCATCATTCTGTAAACTGCGACAGTAATAATAACAAAAAATAAATATCGAAAATAAAGAGCATTCATTTTCTAATGCCCACTGAAACCCAATTAAAACGTGGCCAATTTATTTGACAAGTTAATCAACTGAATGTAATTTTGTTAAAATTATTCGCTACCGCGCTATAAGTTATTCTATGTTATTTTGGCCGTGAACAGATAGCTAGCCTGTTCATTTATTAGAACTCCTCCTTTTACGAGTCGTATCTTTTTTCTGATTTTTTTCTGCCCGCGGAAATTTTGAAAGAGTTAGTGTAGGCCTATATTGCTTCTGAAGGTCTGGTAGGCAGCCGCTCCTCGTAAAATACTGGTATTCAGCTTAATCCGGCTTGACTGGAAGCCTACCCTAGGCAGATGATGAGTGTAAAACTATATTACAAAGGGCTACTGAAGCATAAGGACTGGTGTTAGTCTGTAAAAGTCTGACACCATCATTCTTAACTTCACCCATGAGCAGGAGTTGTCGTTTCGTCGATTTATTCTATCATTTAATGATATCCACCTCAAAAAAATTCTCGTCAAAACACAAAATGAAATTCTAAAATTTTTTAATAAACAAATACTGCAGCGGCGGCAAATACAGCTTTAAAGGAAAGGATTTCATTAAACAACCATCTAGTTGTTTGTTTTAGAACCTTCTTATATATAATACGTCCCTAAATCTGATAGTGTACCCCATACTCGAGAACATCTGTACTGCAAATCATTTCACACAAAGCCTGCAGAACAATTTCCAATTTAATTCACGTCTTTCTACTCCTTCCACGTAGTTTCAAATAGGTAAGCTTTCAACGCTATTCATTTGTCTAACCCACTTTATTTTCACTGACCAGGTAGCACTTGTTTTCCTTAAAGAGGGTTTTTGAACAAGTCTTTTCTGAATTGTCATTGTTTTACGGTTCATAGTCAAGCAACGTGTTCTTATTTGGTATTGAAGGAAGGTTTTAAATAAGAATTAAATAAAAAAGAGGAGAAAGATGCCTGTGAATAAATGCCAGGTTTTTATCATAAATAAAAGCAAAACAGAAAATAAAGCCATTTTACTTTATATATATATTGACCTATAAAATACGTAAGTATTGATTTTTAATCTTGTATAGCTTCAAAGGCCAGTTTTATCTTCACAGAGTATGAAGTAGGCACCTTACGTATAAAGTTAGTTTCTTAAGCACCTGAACTTTTCTTACTTCAATAGTTCAGCAAGCTGGCGCTGAAAGTTTTAAAAGTTCTGCGACCTGAATCTCATAATATAATTATGGTTCCATTCAAGTCTAAGAAATAACGTAAGTCTTAGTATTTATTAAAATAATATTATCGTTTTAAATAATAATATGTTCCTTTAAGTGAAAAGGATTGGAACAAATGAAAAAGTGGGAATGGAAGGCCTTTGCCCTGCAGTGCGAAACAACAGGCTCATAATAATAAAATATGTTCTTTTGGATGACTATACATTTTTACATATTTTTTTTTTATATAGGGCTGTTTTTATTTCCTGAAATAAGAAACGATTTATTATGAAGTTAAGAAAGACGAAAAATCTATTTAAAACGTAAGGGAAAAAGGACAAAAGAAAATAAAATTACCCATCCATAGATGAGGAATATCAAACTCAGACTTATTTGAAATCAAATGGTATTAATTAAATGTCAACATTCATATTATACAATCATAATTTATTGAGTTATTATAATTTTATTCTGTATTGATTTTGAAAGTTCAATTTCAATTGCATGTATATATTAAATTATTCTGATTCACTGAGGCATGAAATTGCAAATAATAAATAATTTATTTTGGACTAAAACTGTTCTGTATTTTGTAAACCTACCAAACTTCATAATAGTTTATCGGCGAGACAAACAAATACAATGCAATGCTATGTACGCCTATATTGTTTTTTTTTTTAAGTTAAATGTATAATAGAATGTGACTCTTGAAACGCATGTTACTAAAAGAGTTATAAGTATACGTGTGGATGGATGGAGAGGGAGCTGGATGGCCAAAGAAAAGATGGATGATTGTGTGAGAAGTGATATGAAAGTAAAAGGAGTTAGTGAACGGAAGAAAAAAACAAGTTGCAATAATTCCAAATAAACGACAAAGAGATGTTAGTGATTGTTTTTTTTAGGTTGATAAATCATCATAATAACGCTCTGACTACTAACTAAAACCCACTCCTATACCATCTTTACTTTCGTTCTACGGCCCTGGGGTTCTTTCATGGCCCCAGTCGATTTTGACCATGATTGGCCCCTACGGAAGATGTATGTGATGTGACTTCTAATAAATGTTTTTTTTATTTGTACACAACTAAGATTAATTAACTTAAATTAATGATGATTAGGATAAAAGCTAATATTACTTTACTGATAACTAACATAAACGTTTATCCCTTTCCAGGTAATTGCAGTTTCCATTACTTTAAGTGGATCTCTTTATTGCGGGGCGTAAAAAGGTAAATTAAACATAACACTTTATAAAGTTATTTTTAGAATTTGCAATAGTGCAGCAATCCTTGAAGCACTGAGGATAATCAGCTGAAAATGTAAGGCGCTTGGATTAGTTACAGTTTTCGTCTTTTTATTCCAACCTGGTGGAACCCTTATTTATTATATTAAACCGACCCGAATGTGATCTGATTTAACCTTGAACTGACTCAGTTTTTTTGGGTTTAAAATCTAAATAAGCGTTTCTGCGAGTAGACAGACACAGCCAGTGCCTAGGCATCTGTGGTAAGAACTATCACCAACCCTGACACTGCTCGTAAACACTTCCACACAACAGGCATCACAGATGGGCCCCTGTGTGAAGCATGCTCGGATACAAAAGAAACGGCCGCGCACGTGCTTCTTGCACGGGTGTCACCTAAATACGCATGGCTTAGGATCATCGAATTCTCTTGTAGATGTTTTGGATAAACTTGAACAACAAAGTTACTTTTTAACAGAGAAATGAAGGCCGCTCTGCGGCCCATGTGGAAAGGTCCATTACCGATGAAGTGCGGAAACAAAACTTCAAAGATAAGTTTACGTTGCAATTAAGACATAAACAATGACAATGTAATATTCTATGATAGATTATGATTGTAAAAAGTTTATATTGCTTGAGACTAACCCTTATACTTTCGGGAATTTTGATCATAGATACACCGGTTACTTTTACGTTCTATGTAAAATATTTATTACTACTACATAAACGAGTGCCCTTTGAAAAAGTGCGCCTGAATAACAGTCAGCAGGCAAAAGAGGCGGGAAGGTGTGAGGCGTACCCTGACAGCTTCCGGCGAGCTTCCCTTATGATAACCACGACCACTCCGGCAAGAGTGTAACGACAAAGAAGAAGACATTTATTAATTTATTATATCGCTAATAATTTAAAAAATATCTTCGTCAGTGACAAAGTTATAAAACTTCAAAGCTGATAATAATAAAAAAAAGAAGTCCAACACCGATTCTAACATAAAGACTGCCATAGAAAACTGCGTATTCACAACAGAACTTTCCGATCAATTGTAACATATGAAAATATTTTCTCTATGCATATTATCCATTGCTAATCAAACACCAGTCTGTATAAGCCTTCTCATTCCAGTCATTAAACTTGATTGAAAATAAAAAAAACTCTTCCACATCACAAGCAATATACTCGTATATAAGCTTTTGTTTCCCTTTCATGACTTTAGCTTCCATTTTGTATTTAAACGCAGCACACGGACCCCGGCGAGCCTTTTGTCTGAAACTCCTTACACACGTGTTTTAGATTCTTTTCAAAAGAGCTATGAATAGCCTGCTTGTTTCTAAGGATAAACTCCATTTCATATTTAGAACCCAGCAAATAAAACTGAATAAATAAACATTAGAATCCTGCAAATAAAAACTAAATAAATAAGTAAGATTTAATGAAAAACGTTTCTTTATAATAAGCTTTCGTCGCGTGGTGTAGTCAAAGTTAATCAAAATAGGGTTTTCTTGCTCCGTTTTGTTCATTTATATCTTAGAAGTAGAAAAGAGTGTTAAGAGCCGAATGCTACCATGACAGATATTCCACATGTATCAAACGACATATTTCAATACACTTACGAAGATATAAAGAAACAGGGATTAACGTGGGTGTTGCTTAGCACCCAAAAAGCGCCTGATACGATACATATAATAAATTGGAGCGTGCGCGAGCTCACGCACTTTTCCGCACAAGTGGAGAAAACAGAGAGAGTTTTCATTTTGAAAAATTTTTAGCTCAGCCAACGGGCTAACTTAACGAAGTTAGAATAGAATAGAATAAACTTTTTCGTACCTACACCAAAACAAGTTATAATTCTATATTAGGTAGTTTCAAAAATTTGCAAGATTTGCTGCAAAAAATGCAAGTCAAATAAAACTTCATGAAAAAGCACCTAAGATTTTCTTCTCTTAATTTTCTTACTTCATTAATATACTCATACACGTGTAAGACTTTGTTCTCAATTAATTCATAATTACGCAACAGAGATTACCAGGTCTGCAGAGCCTTCCAATTTAACTTGTTCCTTATCTACCCTCCAAAGATTGGCGGTCGGCGATAAGTGGCTGAAAGGTGGGTGCTTCCCTTTTACGATAACGAAAAGGATAAGAAAATGAGGATAGAGTGATAATAACGGTATTTTCAGGCAGCTAATAAATATTATGTGACGCTGTTCGTTTAATAAATGAGACAAATCGAATGTATTTGTTCAAATTATTGTCGGAATTTATGTGAGGTTACCCAATAGGTAATGTGGTTTTTTCTCGCTGTTTCCATTCTTTGCTTCCATTTTCACGCTTATTTAAAGGAGAAAGTTTTTGTGTATGTTAGTCATTTCTTCACGAACTACTTGAGTATCTTTTTCTTCTTCTTTGTCAAATGAAAAAAAAAACGCTTTTGGCCATAAGACCACCCATTGTGAATATCGATTTTAAATTCCTATTATAATTTTATTTTTGGAGAGGAGCTCGTGGCTAGATAATAACAGCCGCACAGGTCGATCTTCAAGGTTAAGCAACGCTTGCCAAGGTTGATCTGTGGATAGGTTACCATCTTAACATAACGAGTTTCCTTCGTGCCTCGGAAAGCACGTTAAGCCGTAGGTCCCGGCTGTCATTTGTAGATCTTTGGCAGTCGTTACAGATAGTCAGAAGCCAGTAAATCTGACTCCAGTCATGCCATGAAGTACCGTGTTACCCCAGTTAATGGGTTGTGGAGGTCTGGTAGGCAGCTGCTCCTCGTAAAATATTGGTATTCAGCTAAATCCGACTTGACTGGAAGCGGACCCCAATATAGTTGGGAAAAGGCTAGGCAGATGATGATGATTATAATTTTATTTTTGGTAATATAAAGAGTATATGAATCAATCAATCACACTCGAACGGCTGAACGACTTTGGATGACATTTGGCACACGAGTATAACATGGTCTACAGATAGGATATTTTTATCTTGGGAGTATATTCCCTTGGGATTATGTTCTACTTTCATCCAGGCGAAGGCTCCAACAGCTGCAAGTCATCATCCATCATCATCTCAGCCGAAAGACGTCCACTGCTGGACATAGGCCTCCCCCAAGCGTCGCCACAGCGACCGGTCCTGCGCGTCTCGCATCCATCGGATTCCCGCGACCCTCGCCAGGTCGTCGGTCCACCTTGTGGGAGGCCTTCCGGCGCTGCGTCTTCCGGTACGTGGCCGCCACTCTTGAACCTTCCGTCCCCATCGACCATCTGTTCAGCTGTCTGTTCAGCAGCAAGTAATGTTATAAAACTCAACCAACTTATTTTCAAGTCTGTCATATTCATTCTTCATCATCATCATCATCTGCCTAGCCTTTTCCCAACTATATTGGGGTCGGCTTCCAGTCAAGCCAGATTTAGCTGAATACCAGTATTTTACGAGGAGCAGCTGCCTACCAGACCTCCACAACCCATTAACTGGGATAACACGGTACTTCATGGCAAGACTGGAGTCAGATTTACTGGCTTCTGACTATCCGTAACGACTGCCAATGATCTACAAATGACAACCGGCACCTACGGCTGTCATATTCATTCTTCATAATTAATTAATTGGATACCGATGTGATTATAATTGTATCTATCAAAATATCACAATAAAAATGATACCTACAATAAATCCGCTTATAATATTCTCGCCATATTTTTCCAAGATAATCTGATATTTTCTGTCCATGGGTTACTTTATTATTTTTGTGAGACTGCGAAAAATATTAGCACATAACTGTTTTTATTGTTATCACGCCTTTATTGATGGATATTGTCTTTTCTTGCAAATACAGAAGACTGGAGAAGAATTTTAGTATCAGGTACTGAAGAACTGAAGAACTTTAGGAGGAACCTTAAGAGGAGCTCGTGGCTAGATATGACAGTCGCACAGGTCGATCTTCAAGGTTAAGCAACGCTTGCCAAGGTTGGTCTGTGGATGGGTGACCATCTTAACACAACGAGTTTTCTCCGTCCATCGGAAAGCACGGTAGGTCCCGGCTGTCATTTGTAGAGCTTTGGCAGTCGTTACGGATAGTCAGAAGCCAGTAAATCTGACTCCAGTCTTGCCATGAAGTACCGTGTTACCCTAGTTAATGGGTTGTGGAGGTCTGGTAGGCAGCCGCTCCTCGTAAAATACTGGTATTCAGCTAAATCTGGCTTGACTGGAAGGTGACTCCAATATAGTTGGGAAATGGTAGATGGTGTACTGAAGAACCTTAGGAAGTCAACCCATAACCCCAGTAGACTAGGCCACTACGGTGGTTTTGCTGACATCTCTTTGAGGTGTGCGTGGAATATTATGACTCGGGCTCGGCCTGGATAGTTGGAGGGACTTCCGAAGGCTGTACTACCCATTGCTCTTTATCCGCAAACCCACGTCTACGGTGGCTGGACATCGGAGTCGGGAATATCAGACCGACGTACAGCGAGTATTCATCCTTACGTTGTCGAAACCTGCACGATCCGGACAAAGCGCTTAGTCGTTTATACGGCGTACATCGAAGGATTGGAACAATTTGCCTGCTGCGGTCTTTCCGTCCAATTATAATTTGGGTATCTTCAAAACTAGAGTGGATAGGCTCTTAATAAAGTCTCACTATCAACGATTGCATCACTGCTTAACATCAGGTGGGATTGCAGTCAAGGACTAGTTTTAAGTTATATGTATAAGAAAAATAAAGTTTATTAACTTAAACTCATTCATATTCCTTCAGTTGCCCTTTGCATTCCAGACCCACGTTGACTGTTTGAAACAGCAGGCCAATGAGGCAATTTTTACAGTATAAAACATTCACAAATAGTTTAGTAACATCATGAATCTTGACCTGAATAAAGGATTCTACCCTTTGGTAATATCTTGTTTCGAAACACTGTCTGCCAAAATAAACACTGACGACTTCGTCCACTGTTACTGAACAATGAAAATAGTATTTGTCGATTTTCCTGATTTGTTTTATTCGTCTCTCTCAAATGGTTTTCCTATAGTCTTCAAAAATTGGGATACAACATTCTCCAGAAACCGTCGTTTTATTAAGAAGTTTCTAAGTCGTTATAACTAGATGAAACTATGGTTGAACCCCCAAGAAAAATATCAAAAACCTGAAACGAAAGCACTAAAGTCGAAAGTTTCAACGTAAGTATGAATGTAAGATAAATAAGTATGTATGTGTGTGACTACTTCAAAAGGCAACTTAAAATTGACCTTTCTTGTGATTGAGATTCTTGGCTCATGTGATAAAAAATCTCTCATAATATGATAAAGATGAAACATTACACGTTTGTTACTTCTTCACACTGCATACATATAAATGAAATTAAGCATATAGGTAGACCATGTTCTGGAATAGCTGTAAAAGATACTTTTTTATCCTGAGAGTATATTCTTTTAGGATACTTTCTACTTTCACACTAGCAAAGCCGCTGCCTTTAGCTTATAGTTTACAGTAGTTTCCAAATATGTAGGTTGAAAACCGAAAAAAAAAACAATACAAATCTAAAAACACTTCTATAGCCGTTATAATCAATCAAGTAGCAGCCTTAAAACTAAGCAGTGACCCAAATTCTGTGTGTACACTGTACCCTGATCGCGTTACAGATGGAAGACAAACCGGGCTCTACGTCGATTAATGCAGACAAGTCTGTTTGGGGACAGACAATCAATTATGTACTTTGATTAGTTAAGGATAGAGTTGTTTTAAGATTGCTGTGATAAAGTGTTTTGGTAGTATAGTTGATGGATGGCATGCACAAGATTGTAAGTAAGATCTAGCTAGCCTTAGTAACTTATAGAGCTTATTGTACTCATACAGTAACAAGTTATATACTTTTTCATATTTTCTATCTATCTTTATTTTTGTACTTCAAGAAATAAGTGTAATACAAATGGGTCTTAATCACCTAACCATCGTTTGAAGCTTCTGCCAGCAGTATCGCCTGCATAAAAATGGGTTTCTCCAAAGAAATTTTGGCCTCTGAGAATTGTCTCTTAGTTTTCGCCTTCGTCATAAAAGGAAACCTTGCGCAAAATGTTTTGCTCCTAGTTTTGGCTGCGCGTTGATATGTCAGTCTTTTGTAAATATAGATTTAGAAATAGTTATCGTAAACATATTTTCTTGAATGATAAAAGTTAAGATAGAAAATGTGAAAAGTACTTGTATACATCTTATTACTCGTGACTGTACTTACAATACAATATGTCCAGATAGAAAATCTAACCAATACTTTTCACAAAGTGTTTAAGCGAGTCGTAATTTAAGACATTCAGTACAAAATGCGCGGCTTCATAGAATTCCGAAAACGGCTTAGAAAAATATAAAACTCTGAAAATAAATATAGGTACGTGTTGAAAGTTTAGATTTTAAAACTGATTTCGTTTAGGAGTACCAAGTCAGGTGATAATCTTCCCACGCTTGTAGTAAAAGCTAATTGAGGAAAACGGGTAGCTTTTGCAAGCTAAGGCTGTGTTTTTATCTAAGGGTAGTTATCTAGACTCAATCTTTACATTGTATAAAACTAAGCAACCCTTGGCCCCAGTAGGCTTCGGCCTTGCCGGGCCCCTACGGTTTTGCTGACATCTCTTTGAGGCGCGTGTGGCATACCACGCGCCGTTAGTCACTCAGTAATAAAGTAGTAGGATTCTATTTGACTGGTGAAAGTATTAACTGTAGAAAGTAAAGTAAGACATCACAGAAATAGAATACTTAACAAGCTTTCAAAATAAATTAAAAATGGATTAAAGAGCAAATGCGATACAGGTAACAATTAAAAAAAAAAAAAAACCCTAGCAAAATCACCGTTTTCTATGAGGGCCATGTATTATGAACGTGATGGACTTTGACGTCAGGGTCCATGTCAGGTTACTCTTTTTAACTGCTTATTTTGGATATATCCGACAAACACTCGCAGTAATTCTGCCAGGGTCGCACATCCACGACCAAATACTCTATCTCGTCAGCTCTTCTGTCACCTATTGGTACTGAAGAGCTAATCGAGATGGATTCTTCTTCTGCCTGGCGTTAATCCCGGCCATTGCCAGGGTCCGCCTTCCGACTAAGTTTTCTCCACTTTGCCCGATCTTTAACATCCTTCTCAGTAAGGCCATTGGCTCTCATGTCGGACTTGACGACGTCCAGCCAACGCTTGCGAGGGCGACCACGGGACCTAGCCCCAAGGACAGCCATATCCATGCATCTCCGACCAACGTACTCCCTAGGGCGGAGCATGATGTGGCCATACCATCGCAGACGACACTCTTGCAGTTTTTCCCCCACGTCACGGACACCAAGACTACCTCGGATGAATGAGTTGCGTATGTGATCGGATCGCGTTACGCCGCTCATCCACCTCAGCATCTTCATCTCCGTGACGCGAAGCTCCTGGGTGTGTCTGCTTAGTGCTGGCCAACATTTGCCACCGTACAGGAGGACAGGCCGTATGGTGCATTTATATATATCTGCCCTTTGAGCTTCGGAGGCATTTAATCGAGATGGATTACCCAGTCGTAAACACACGACAGTGGCGAGTTGGACCAATTCAGCGCAAACGGTGAAAGGGTTAAAACTTTATGCACAAGTAAATAAATAATACAAAGTACAAAGGCGGAAGGCAGCGATATTATCAACTTGGAAGCTTTATTACTTCGCCAAGACGGTGTTTATAAAATTCTTTCATAATATTAGTTTAACAGACATAATAAGTACTTTATTTAGCACCTACAGAACTGACAGGCATACTCTTTATTCGCACGAACATGTGAAATGTGGCGAAGTCTAACTCGTCTATGGCTTATAACCTTTTTTCGTCTGACGTCAGATTACGTCATGCCTGTGTCCAGTTCATGCCACAACCTCGCATACTGGAATTCCTTCGGTCGCTCAGAAATATGCTGTCATTTTAAAGGGCTAAAATTGTGGCTTTCATAAAAATAAAAGAAGACAAGAGATATTTTTACCCAAACTAAACAATGTTTTTAAAATTAAAAATTGTGAAGGTACAATATAAAACTGTGAACTATATTGTGGGTGTAATGTAACATTTACCCTTTAGTTTATCCTTTTATATCAAGATATTTCAAACACGACAATAAGTCTCTATCATATTCCGTTAGGGATTGACATAAAAATATGAGGGTCAAACGGTGGGATTCTGATACGATTCTAACACTGTTTTATCTTGTAAGAAAATGGTTTTGGTGTCCGGATATATGTACCTTCTATAAAAGCTTCTATCCAATATTTTTGAGACTTCATACCATTTTATGACGCACTTAACTTTTTGGTCTCGTAAATTAAAAAAGTTTTCTCGTAATTTTAGCCCTTGTAAAAATATTCACAAATCAGTTATTCTTGTTGGAATCAAATTAAAAATGTAATAGTTTTTTTTTACTAAATTTAGGCTCGCGTTAGACCACTATCTCACTTGATGGTAAGCGACGATGAGGCTGACGATGGAGCACGTTTACCTAGAAGTAACCTATTCACTCCTATCCTAAACTAATTACAAATAACTAAAAACAAACTAAAATATGGCGTCCAAAAACTCTTGAGATAGGCAATATGATCGACCATACAGCGTGGCAATGCCGCCAGTTTTTTGGGCACAATACCAGTCGACAGCAGTGTGGAAAAGGTTTTTGTCGTTATATTTTAATAGTTTAGGGATTTTATTATTATTTTTTTTATTTTAAAATATATAGAACTATGAGTCTCACTTACTAGAACTCACTTTCTAATACAACAGTTTCCACTTCTTAGTATTTAAATAGAAAAAAAATCAGTGCACCAAAACATACACACAAGGCCACTCAGTCAAACAAAAATATTCGACAATTTTTCACGTCTAAACCGACGAAAAGTTTAACCATTAAGGAAACTCGTTGCAAACACCGTTGACATTTCAAAACGACTCTTTATTAAACTCGTCTGTGTCGGAAACACAAACGACAACATAATAACTCCCCTAATTTTCATTAGCGGAAAAACCTTACGGATGAAAAAACTCTGCATTAATTCCCTAGGGAATCCGGGAAACGATTAAATTACCACAAAAGGCGAGGAAAGCCGAATGACTGCAATAAAGCCATATTATGTTATGACTCCGCCACTCAAATCTTAGCCATTAGGCGAAACGATTCTTTTATTAGGTATCTAATGCGGTTTACAATGATTGGAGAGTAGAATTACAAGAAGGAGTGAACTATTAGGTAAACTCATCGACGCGTAGGTTTGCGGACGGTGAGCAATATGTAACTCGCCGTCAGACCGTCCAGAGTCAAAAACGCGTTGTATTTTACGCATGCCCATTAGGACTGATAGGCAACGGTCCTAATAGGCGCTAAGGCTTTGGGATTATATGAAAGATTTACCCTGAACCTGGAACGCAAAGATTAATTGCAGAAACACAAGTTTTTATAAGTCAGTAAAAGTCTAAAAATCCCTCCCGTTCCACTCAGAGCGGGACGAGACATTTGATGACAAACTCAAAAAATAAAATCGGCTATCAACAGAGATCATCCCGTACTAGTTAGTCAGTAAAAAAGGATTATTCCAGCACTCGTTACGGCGATAACAACCCGCTTTGACTAACTCCGTCGAGTTCAATAATCGCAATTACCAAGCCACGAGCACGGCGCTCCAACCGCTTTATACACTAACCATACCCATTCAAAGTTTCACTATAGAAACTACCAAAGATAAAGAATTAAGTAGTAGTAATGAGCGTTTTGGGTTTGTACGAGCGCAATGCAGTTATAGGACTAGTTGTAAGGGGGCCGGCGTGAGGCAGAATCGCCAGACGCGCCGATAACGCTTTGCCGAAAGCACGGCTCGCGGTAACGTGAACGATCTCAGTTACGTAAACGTAACGCGACGCGTTTGTGAGCGGTGTTTTTGAATGCAATCAAGTGTACTGTTCAAGTGAAAAGTTACGAGATTTTTGTTGTGAATTTTTGTGGATTATGTGAAGGTTTGTGTATTTTTTTTTTCTACTTGAAAAAGTTTTGGATTTCGTAAGTTTTTTAGTAGTTGAAAGTTTAGTTTAAGGTTTAGGATGCTACATGGTACCTTTTGTAATTTTTCTACGATGGAAAAAACTGCTATTAATTGATAAAGGTAATAACTTAGTTCATAAGCGGAAACTTATTCGGCTTTCATTTGGAAATGAGAAATAGTGAAAGTGGTTTAAAGTATTCAGGTAATCATTACGCTATCAAATATTTTAAAACATTTAAAAGTATTAAAAAAAATGCTAGGTTTTTATTACGGAATTGTATAGTTGGCAAAATAAAATAAAGAAGTTACTTTTTACAAAGTATATAACTAATCTGTAAATATTTTAATAATTTGAAATATATAATGTATTCAACGAAATAATCGGTTTAAATACACCAATCTTAGATCTCGGTATTTATATTTATCGGAATTTTTCAATAGCAATACATATATTACCAAAGTCCTATAAATACATATACAATATACTATACGATACATAAACGAGAATAGAATGAACTATTTTGTTTAACGACTAAACAAAGCCTGTTTAAATATTATCATTCACTGTCATACATAAACGTAATAATTTATAAGTTACTGTATTTACCTAATCTACTTTCAGAGCCCTTTCTTATCAATCATGATGTATTTTCAGTAGCAATTTACATAAGGGGTATATTTCTGCTTGCACCCTTATTTTAGCGTGTGAATAGATAATGCGGATATTTCATCATCATCTGCCAAGCCTTGCCATAACTTTGTGGTTATGTCCTAATGTTACTGATGTGGCAATGATGAATGGAACTGGATATTGTTGACACGTTAGTCATTTGTAGCCTATTGGTAGATCATTATATCTTTTTCATGTTATAAATATTTTTAGATTTGAAGAAATTATTTCAGGGTATATATTAAAGTATCTATCTTAACTCCTATTACCAAAGCAAGTACTCGTACATAAAACAAAGTTTCTGAAAAAATCTAATTAACCTATTAAGTCCCACAGCTGGGTGAAAACTGTTCCACAAAAGTCTGTCTTCGGTCATTACGGGCCAGTTCTTCCAGTAAGAACCAAGACCATATCTCCACCTTAGTTTTGGTCCACTACAATGTTAGTTAAGAGAGTTTTGCACTAAAAGAGCCACTTATTGAGTCGTATTAAAAGACAAGGCGATAAAAGAAATATATAATTATTATTTATGACAACATAAAATAAGACGAAACAATAATGAAACAGCCAGTATTTCTCAGAAAAAAAAACATTATATTTACATAAAAACGTACATAAACATTAGTGAACGTAACGACTTCTCTTAATATGGAAATAATCGTATTTGCGAAGCGTTGAGCATCTGCGGGATTGGTTCAAGGGAATTCTATTACCAGATCAAATTCCTCTGTTTGGGAATTCGCTTCTCTGGCACATTTTGACAGTTTCATATTACCTACTTATAGTCAAACAGGGTGGATAGGTACACAGGGGTGAATATAAGCAGAACTTTGATTAGAAGTTTTATATCGATAACATATTAATAAAAATTATTATTATTTATTTCGGATTACTGGATCCTAACCTATTATTAGTGAAAATGAAATGGAATTAAAATAAATAATTAATAATTTCATTTAATTAGTTTAAATAAAGTATTGATATTTTAAATATAATATTTCAATAGTAAATTTGCAAACAATTTTTAAATAATAATTATTTATTTGCAACAAACTGTCACTGTATTAGGTACATAAATTCTCTGCCTCCTGAACTAGGTAGTTAATAAATATCTCTGGAGATCATAGAAGTTTAAATAATCTGGAGATAGTTCCCTTCTTATACAAATAAAGATTTTGTATAAGAAGGGAACTATAGAGCTTACTTCGGTACAAAGCCTATTGAAATCATCATCATATCCCGTGCTATTTCGGGTCGGCGCAACACATTTTTGTCATCCATTCTGTCCTGTCACTCGACATGCTATCAGTAACTTCCTTTTCTTTTAAAGCACGCTAAACACAATTCATCGATCTTTTTTGGCCTCCCTCTCCCTTTCCACACATTCACATGAAATATGTGAAAAAATATATAATTTACTAGCTTTTACCCGTGGCTTCGCTCCCGTCAAATGACTACCCTACATATCCTACGCTACCCTACCCTACCTTCCCTACCTACCCTACACTACCCTACAGTACCCTACACTACACTACGCTACACTACACTACACTACCCTACACTACCCTACGCTACCTTACGCTATCCTACGCTACCCTACACTACCCTACACTACCCTACACTACTCTACTTTACCTAATTTTTTTTTTTAGATTTAAACTATCCTATCCCCATAGGACAAACATTGGGACACGAGATTTATATAATATATTAAGATGATACGTATAAAAAAAATCCTCATCAAAGTATTGTTCCTATTCACCCCTGCGTTTTGTTCCTATTCACTTCGTTTGATGGTACTTTCAGAGCTTTAAATATTTAAATACGTAAAGCGTTGATTTGAAATTTTAAACTTCAGTCGAAATTCAGTTATTTTATTACAGGTTTTTGGTTACGATTTTGATGAACAAAAGGATCGTGATTTTTCTCCTAAGATAATAATGAACGGGGAAAACAGCTTCGTATTGTAACAAATAGTTGTTTCAATACTTTGACTGCGTTTCACCTTCTTCATGAAATTAGATCATTTCAAAGAAAAAAAAATATTACAGGTAACAAACAATTACCGTATGTAAATAAATGCAGTTAAAACATTTTGCAAGCTATATTTACTGACTATGTTATAACTATGGTATTATTAACTACAGTGCTTACATCATAATTCAATGGCTTTTACAGCATTATAGTTCGTTTCAAAAACAGTCTATGCACAGTTCAACTTTATGAAAACCACATTGAAAATGATAGCAAGCCAACCTGAACATTGTGTTATTTCCCAACTGTACTAGACGAACCATAAACACATCATTCAAAGAGAACACATCGCTGTGCTTATTTATGACGTGTACCTGCCAATGTTTAGAGGCCCTTTTCTAAATAAGTAATTTAGGGTGATGCGGAACAGAGTGTGCAGTTTTCGCCGTGCATTGGAAATCTTTGACATTCGTTATGGATAGTCAAAATCCACCTTCATCACCCTTCAGTTGCCCTTTAAGTTTCAGAGCCACGATAACTCTTTCAATCAATACCACAGCTTTAGCATAGAATTGTTAAGAGGTTATTCGGATTTTCAATTGAACTACGCAATTCCCAGAAGGAGATGGTGTCTCGACCTAGACTACTTCCAGAATGATTGGTCAGCAGTGGGTCAACACCGAGAAGAATAGATAAATGGAAGGGCGGCCTTTGCCTTTCAGTGGGACACAACGGGCTTATAATAATAATAATTCCCACAAACTCACCAATCAGCTCAAAGTTCCTTTTTCTCAAATTTTGAACCATAAGTGGCACATTACTCGCATAACAGATGGTCAATGGGGCTCAAAAGTTCTGAAGTGGCTATCGCGTACTAAAGTGCGTCTAATGAAAGCGCGACCTGAAGTTGTTTTTTAAAATTCAATTGGCAACATTATTCAGCCGCAATTAAGTGTATAGATGCACCGCGCGCAGTGATGGCGGTATGTAGACATATTTATTGTGCCTACAGCTACACTTTAGAGTTAATGAAGTGGAGGTGCAAACAAACCGGTTTAATGTTTTGTCATTTCTGGTCGTCCAAATATTTATTAGTTTGTACACTGAACACAAATTTTATTATTTATCTCATATTACCATTTATTTATTTTTATTTACCTTACATCTAACATTGGTCACTTATATTTAATCCCTTTCCGTTCAACTTCGGCAACTACCACGTAGTTGTCTGGCATTATTGCTGAACTGGACCTATTTGGCGCAACCGTGTGACATGCAGTGTCAACCAATTTGTTACTTTTATTCATGTTTATTTTTAAGTTTTATGCTTAGATGTTATCTACATGTTTTTTTTTTCTACACTGTCTGTACGCTTGTTGGAGGAGCTCGTGGCTAGATAATAACAGCCGCACAGGTCGATCTTTCAGATTAAGCAACGCTTGCCTAGGTTGGTCTGTGGATGGGTGACCATCTTAACATAACGAGTTTCCTCCGTGCCTCGGAAAGCACGTTAAGCCGTTGGTCCCGGCTGTCATTTGTAGATCTTTGGCAGTCGTTACGGATAGTCCAGTAAATCTGACTCCAGTCTTGCCATGAAGTACCGTGTTACCCCAGTTAATGGGTTGTGGAGGTCTGGTAGGCAGCCGCTCCTCGTAAAATACTGGTATTCAGCTAAATCCGGCTTGACTGGAAGCCGACCCCAATATAGTTGGGAAAAGGCTAGGCAGATGATGATGAAAAAAAATCCTCATCAAAGTATTGTTCCTATTCACCCCTGCGTTTTGTTCCTATTCACTTCGTTTGATGGTACTTTCAGAGCTTTAAATATTTATAGATGGTTGAATACGTAAAGAGTTGATTTGAAATTTTAAACTTTAGCTGAAATTCAGTTATTTTATTACAGGTTTTTGGTTACGATTTTGATGAACAAAAGGATTGTGATTTTTCTACTAAGATAATAATGAACGGGGAAAACAGCTTCGTATTGTAACAAATAGTTTTTTCAATACTTTGACTGCGTTTCACCTTCTTCATGAAATTAGATAATTTCAAAGAAAAAAAAATATTACAGGTAAAAAACAATTACCGTATGTAAATAAATGCAGTTAAAACATTTTGCAAGCTATATATTTTAATGACTATGTAATAACTATGGTATTATTAACTACAGTGTTTACATCATAATTCAATGGCTTTTACAGCGTTATAGTTCGTTCGTCAAAAACAGTCTGTGCACACAGTTCAACTTTATGAAAATCTCATTAAAAATGATAACAAGCTAACCTGAATATTGACTTTATTTTTTCTTTGATTTCTTACAATAGTAAAACGGTTGATATTTAGTTACCCGACTATACTAGACGATCCATAAACACGCCATCCAAAGAGAACATATCACTGTGCGTATTTATGACGTATAACCTACCAATGCAATGTTTAGAGGCCCCTTTCTAAATAAGTAATTTAGGGTGATGCGGAACAAAGTGTAGTGTTCACCGTGCGTTGGAAATTTAGGATCTTTGACATGTGTTATGGATAGTTAAAATCCAAAAAATCTAACTCAGACTTTTAAAAGAGTATCATGGTACGTAGGTGGTGGCAGTTGCTTCATGCACAGGTCACGTCATCTAGATGCATTCTGTTTAACAGTAAATCGACCCCAACTTATTCGATACGTGAAAACTGGAGCCATGGGTTGATTTCCAAAAGAGCAAACCGAGTGTGGTTTTAGTCAGTAAAAATCTGACACACCCTCACTCTCCACCTTAGAGCGGAAGAAGCCATGTTACCAAAAAGCCTATACACATAAAGTGTTCATCATCATCATCAACTGTGTAAGCATTACCTAAAACCGCCATTTTGCCAAAGTTAGTGCGGTCGAGCCCACTCGATAGAAGTGACGATAGGCCTTTGTCACTTAATTGAGTATGAAATTAATACTATGGTCAACACTCACCAGCCGAGGTAATCCGTTTGAATAAGGCTTTGTAATAAACGAGGCTATAGACATTTTTATGGAATGCTTTACCAGTTTCTGTCAGAGCTAAACAGGGTCTCACTTTGAAAATAATTATATAAAAAAACCCCACTGTGTAAAAAAAACTTTAAATAAAAACTGAAAAGAAAAAAAACAGTTCAACCCAGTAGTGCAGAAATCAAATTTTAATTACTACATCATTGAAATGTTTTTTTTTATTGTTATAAATTAGTGCTTGACTGCGATCCCACCTGATGGTAACCAGTGATGCAATCGTTTATTTATTTATTTATTGTAAGTACACCATTAATACATGCAAAAGGAACTAAAACTATAAAACAGGAACAAACAATGGCGTTGATGGAATTTATAATCGATACACACATAAAACAAATAATAAATTCTAATACGGAATATATTGACTGCAGATTATTTAATGGGTTATCACAGACTTTAGGTACTTATATGTAATGGGCATCAAGCGGGCGTAGTGCAGATTGTACTCGTATGTCTTAAGTAGTTGAAGTTTTGGTTCTAGGACATACCAGTTTCCTTACAATATTTTCTTCACCGTTTTTAGAACAGTGGTAATGAAATAAAATAACACATGAATCAAGAAATTAATGCCTATTAGAGAAGTCAATATAAAATTTATTGGTTTCTTATATTCTTGGCTCAATTAAATATTCTCTCTAATTTCATAATTTCTCTCATTCGCCTTTTCCAAACGGTTTCTTGCCTTCAAAAGGGGAGCTTGCTTACCATGCTTAGCATCGATCACTATTGGCTGACAGGTACAACCAGCCAATGATGGATTGAGCAGCTTCACCCTCATCTCGCTTGTGTATTCGTAAATTATTATTGCTGAAAATGTTTCATGTACTGTAGATTCCTCGTAAGTGAAAATGGTCTTAAATCAGCCAAAAGACTGTTCGATATAGGTCTTCCCCAAGTGTCACCATAATAAACGGCTGATGCGTCTCGATACATCGCATTCCCGCGACCCTCATGCGGTCATCGATCTAGCTTATAGGGAGGCCGCGTCAACGCTGCGTCTTTTATTATAGTCCGTCTAATGAAAGCGCGACCTGAGAAAAAGAGGTTAAATCCAAAAAAAAAATTGTGTGTTACTATCGTCTGTTTTTTAAACCCTGAGACTAAAATGACATTTCAACACAAAAGAACTGGCGTCATTCCTATAGTAAATTTGACATTACTTGTGTCAATTTAGTCACTGGTTATAAAAAACAGACGATAGTAGGAGAATCATGTTTTGACACTTCACATTTATTTTTTTTCCTACAATTGCGGCTGAATAATGTTGCCAATTGAATTAAAAAAAAAACTTCAGCGCTTTCATTAGACGCATTTTAGTACGCGATCGCCACTTCAGAGCTTTTCAGCCCCATTGACCATCTATGTGCCACTTATGGTTCAAAATTTGAGAAAAAACAACTTTGAGCTGATTGGTGAGTTTGTGGGAATTCGTAGTTAAATTGAAAATCTTGAATAACTTCGTAACAATTCTATGCTAAAGCTGTGGTATTGATAGAAAGAGTTACCGTAGCTCTGGAACTTAAAGGGCAACTGAGGGAATACAGGTAGGTTTTAGTCAGTAAAAGTCTGACACTTCCTCTCGTTCCACCCAGAATGGGAGAGCGGCTCCTCCGCTCTCTGTATCATAATTTTTTCATCATCTGCCTAGCCTTTTCCCAACTATATTGGGGTCGGCTTATCATAATTTTTTACTGAAAAAAAAAACTATTTAATTAAAATTGATCTTATAATATAATCCAATGAAAAAAATACGGTATAAAGGAAAATTTGCAAGTACGTCACATAACTTCTTTGTTAAAAAATATCTAATATTTCTCTCCTAAACTTAAACTAAGTACATTAAACTCAACTTTGAACTTGTTAGACGTTTATTTTTCAAATCGCAAACAATTTTGTTAATGCTACGAGTGTTTCAAGAAGAAATATACTTTTAAACTACAATTCTTCACAAATAAGGCTGCGACTAGACTCAGAAACAGGTTTATAATAACTGAAACCACCTGAATCAGAACACATAAAAACATTGGTAAGAAATAAACCTGCCTCTATAATACACTATTATTATAAAGAAATATGGTATTGGTATGTGTGTACGTACGTTTGTTAGTGGTTCACATTCAAACGGCTAAAGAGATTTGAATGTATTTGCACTAGGTTTTCTTTTATGACGTAGGGAACACTATTATAAAAGAGCATTTTCCAAAATTCACACCCTAAACGGAGGAAACGGGGGTTCAACGTTTATATGATGAAACCTACTTTTAATTAAGCAAGTGAAACCACAGACAGAATTTTTTATAAATTGAGCTAGATAATAACAGCCGCAGGGGTCGATCTTCAAGGTTAAGCAACGCTTACCAAGGCTGGTCTATGTGTGGGTGACCATCTTAACATATCGAGTTTCCTTCGTGCCTCGGAGAGCATGTTAAGCCGTGGGTCCCGGCTGTCATTTGTAGATCTTTGGCAGTCGTTACAGATAGTCAGAAGCCAGTAAATCTGACTCGTCTTCCCATGAAGTACCGTGT
Source organism: Mythimna separata (assembly GCA_030763345.1). Lineage (NCBI taxonomy): Eukaryota > Metazoa > Arthropoda > Insecta > Lepidoptera > Noctuidae > Mythimna > Mythimna separata. The sequence goes on along the minus strand of CM061178.1, from coordinate 38,161 downwards.
TACCCCAGTTAATGGGTAGTGGAGGTCTGGTAGGCAGCCGCTCCTCGTAAAATATTGGTATTCAGCTTAATCCTTGATTGGAAGCCGACCCTAATATAGTTGGGAAAAGACTAGGTAGATGATGATCTCACATAATAGTAATTTAATCACAGAAGCGTTTCACATCTCTGACCCCTACAATAGTGAAATCTCCCGACAAATCAAACCACAGCTTTAGGCAATAAATCAGAAGCCACTACAAAATGAAAGCTTCAACCATTCAAACTGATATTTCAATACATTCGGAAAAGTTGCTGAAAAAACTTTTTTTTTCGATCGTAAATATTACTTGATGAATAGCTCCTGTACTGTTTTGAATGTATCCATAAATTGGAGCAAAAGTTATCTTTTATGTTTGCGTTATAAATTGGTGTTTGATTTTTCGTAACATGAACTGCCAAGACCAACAGTTTTTGTGTAATCATAAATTAAAATGTGAATCACAGAAGTCCGTTAATGCAATATGTCAGGGACTAATATACTTAGAAGAAATTTTCCGTGATTGAAATAAGGATGAAGATATTTAGACTTTAGGGTGTACTGGTCGTATAACAGTCGGTCAATGGGACTGAAAAGTTCTGGAGTGAGGACTGCGTACCAGAAGACGCTGCCTTCGGCGGGAGGCCTTCCAGCGCTGCGTCTTGCAGATGGATGGATGATAATGTGAGGGTCGCGGGAATCACAGAACTGTTCGATGTTGCGACACTTGAGGAGGTCAGAAGTTCAGAAGTTGGCCTTTTTCAGCTAAAATGATAATGATATGTTCCTTCACATGTTGTTCACTTCCTCACTTATCCTTCGTCATTATCTGACTGACTGGCCTGTTGGTCTAGTGGTCAGTGGCCTTGACAGCTATGCCAGAGGTCGTGGGTGGGCTCTGCTTAGCGCTACATGGCGTTGTGTAAAAGTTGTGGAATATATTATAATTATTATCGCTATCAGTTACTTCCTCGATGGTGTTGTCGTGTTGTGGTTGCACTCCTTAACCGTAAACAAGATGACTTAAGAGTAATGAGTTTCTCCAGCTAGACTTATTTAGTATTTTTTTTTATTCAGTCCCAGCCTAACAAACTACCTGTAAAACCTGAAACGTAACCAAAACTTTTTCTGCAAAAAGCGTCTGAATTTTGTAACTCAAATTAACATAACTTCACGCCTGAATTCCCTAAAGGGGTAAACCGAAAGCGTGTAGTACATCCACAATTTGTGAGTTTCCCAAATAATAGGTGAGAGATTTTCTTCATTGCCTTGCTGGGTTTTGTATTGGATAAATCAGACTGTATTCTCGGGGGGAACAAAATTCGATTCTACCCTAAAATTCTGTAGATGAAAAGATATTTCCACCTCGGAACACATTTTTTTCATGTAAGGTGTGTTCCTGAAAACATGACTTATTTTCGTGTGAAATTCGCAAAATGTCTCTAGATGTTGTTGGATTGTCTGCAAAATAAACCTTTTTCCTTTTTTACCAACTTCCCTGTCCCATTTTTCCCCTTTGGGTACGGAACTCTAATCACCATTTTGGTACCTTTTGGTACCATTTTAGTTTTAGAAAATTCTTATTAGAGAAAATTAAGATGATTTTTTAGTTGGTGTTTGTATTAGTAAACAATGGGGCTAATACTAGCAAGCACGACTACACCCATGATGGGTCAATTTACACGTTGTTTCAAAAATCAGAGCAAATTGTACAGGCACAAATAAAAGAAGAAGAACTCAAAAAACAAATATTAAAAAAGAAACACTCTCAGAAACTTGTTGCCACGCTGCGCCTACACTCACTGCGTGCACTGACCAACGCCAATACAATATTACTCCAAACATAAACACTACGATTTCTTTCATACTACTAAATCTCCGCTACGATCTCAAACAAACCTACATAAATTAGACTAAAGACACACATTTTACATTAACTAAATCGCAACAAACTAATTTATATCCGAACTGATTCCAAAAACTGCAACATTCGAACAGAAACAGACACCTGAACAAGATTCTATAGTATTTGTAGAAAACAGACGTAGAAATAGTGATATAAATATCTATAAATCTGCCCTCGTAACAGCAAACGCAGTAATCGACATTTTTACGATTTTCCGTTTTTGTCATAAATGACACAAGGAGAGTTCAAGCTATACGTAGTTTTTTTTATTTTTTTTTTCTATGGCTGGAACATGGTGAAACAATAAGCAAAAATGCAGCATTTCGAGAGAAATTATCTAATGTTGTTAGCATAAATACAGCAATGAACATATACTAGATTAAAGTGCAGTAATCACGTCTAAATACTAGTAAGAAATGCAGTACTCGCATTTTGGCTGCGTTTTAATTTTGTACATTCGTATATTAGTTTATTACTATGTTGTCTAAGGTGAAATGCAGTAATGGTTTACACTGCGATTGACCCTAGTATCATGGAATAAAATATGTAAAATATGATGTCTTGTTATAGCGCATGCTGCGTTTTACATTAAGTAGTGCTTCAGTCGAAGCTAAAAGCTATGGAAGTTTCTGACTTCTGCAAATATAATATGGATCATTTATCTCAACATAGACTTACAAAGAGCACAAACAGAGTATAATTGAGTATATTATGACTGTGAAGGTACACAGAAATAAAAGTAACTTATATGTGAAGACACAGTATGATGGAATGATTCACGAAATTGAGTTCAAGTTAAATACTTAAAGTCATCAATTCCTAATCCCATCACAAACATACATCCAAGAGGTATATAACAGAAGCAAGAAAATCTGCTATTTTTTCTACATTGTCCAAAATAATACCCCAAAACAGATTACTGTTTTGGAAAAACCTCCACATCAATCATGATTCTTCGACTGATCTTGTGAATAGTTTAGAAGTAGAAGACTGTGATGAAACATGAAACAAAAGCTGTGAGATTTAAGTTAAATTAAGTATTACTAAAAGACTTACAGTGCCATTACTAATTAAAACAAATAGTGTCCTAGGGAAGCAGTTTTCCGTTTATATAAATATTTCTTAGTTTTTTATGTAAGCAGTGTTCCATTTAAATAAATATTTTTCAGTTTCCTAAGAAAGCAGTGTTCCATTTATATAATTTTAGTTAAGCTAGTAGGAGAGCGGGGGGCATATTTTAACAATTTTTGGTTTCTTGGCTATGAATGTTTATTTGTAAAGTATTTATGAAATCCAGCAGTACTATTCTAATTAAAAACTATTCAACTATTTATTTCAAATAAATTTTAGATCAAAATTGTAACGATGTTTTGTAAAAACGTCTTTGAAAAAAAACTGTCGGGTGTTTCATCTTACGGCTTATAACTTAATATTATAATAACTTGCTTGGGGCTAATTAATTGTAATGTAATAACTAGCGACCTGTCCCGGCTTCGCACGGGTGTAAAATTATCAGTGTTTCCCTATTATATTATACATGTATTATACATATAAATGCTCCTCTTGAATCACTCTATTTATTAAAAAAAACTGTATCAAAATCCGTTGCGTAGTTTCAACGATTTAAGCATACATATAGGGATATAGGGACAGAGAAAGCGACTTTGTTTTATACTATTTAGTGCACATTCAGCATAAGAAACTTTACAAACGCTAAAACAGGTTGAAATGTTCCCTAATCCTTCCTTTGGAAACACCCAACGAGGGGCTAGCCCGTAATGTGTATGGAATAGAATTCCACAGGCGCACAGCGCGAACAGTGAACATCCAGTGCAACGACTGGAGGAATGGGAAGGAAAACAAAGGAGAAAGAAGGATGATGAGCGACAAACCTTTCCTCTCGGAACAAGATACTCGAAGCGTTCTCGAAGATACAAGGAGGAGTTGGGATTATGAAGGGCAGAGAAGAGAAAACAAAGAGTGGCAATCCCGACGTTAGCGAATAGGTAGCTTCAATGGTCGTCGAAATTCCGACACATGGTCGTAGTGTCGAAGACCAAAAATGAAGCGGATTCACAGATCCTGCAGACGCTCCAGCTTGTCAAGAAGTTCCTCAGTCGCATCAAGGAAGCAGACATTATCGTAGTCTAGAAGAGGTATAAGAATAACTAGTTATAACTTACCCTGTAAAGTTGTTACAACATACCCCACTGCGAGGCTTTTTGAAATAACTTCTATTAAAAAAAAAGTTGCTTACTTAGTGTAAAATTGCAGTTAATATAATGAAACTAGAAAACTACACTGCATTATGCCTTTTATTCTACATATATTTAGTAATTAAATTTGCTAGTGCATAATACAGTCAATACATTTCCTTGGTATAAATGCAGTAACAAACACATGTACTGCATTTCACTTTACTACTTTGATTTATAACTATTAGAGACACAAGGTTTAAGGGCAGTATTCAACTTTCTAAAGACCTACATAAGAAAAATTAACATCAAAACTAAACTGAATAATACTTTGTATTTTTATATACCTTTTCCGTAACAAAAAATATGAGATTTATATCAGGGAAAGTAGAGATTTGATTAAAACACTTAAACGCGTTTTTCTCGAAACCGCCATTTTGCAAGTACTGCATTTGCTGTTACGAGGGCAGAAATCTCGTCTAACTAAAGATCATAAAGTTTCCGAATCGAAATTCTTGAATCAAATCCGTTCAACCGAACCGCGATTTACGGTTCTTCGGTTATTTTTAGATGCCACAAACGGATCTTAAAACGGATCCAACACGACTGAGAACATATTTTTATTGATGTCCGTCACATGTGCGGTTTTCTGGTTGGTTGATCCGAGTGTCGCATATTGTAGAAAGAGTATTGTAACACTCTTGCATAAATATTCTTCAACTGAAATAGGATTCGAATATACTCACTCCAAAATGTCGAAGATAAAAATAGAATCTTTATCTTAACAATAGTCGGTCTAGTGGATGTAGCGATGCTTGAGGGAAGCTTATGTCCATCAATAGACGTCTTTTGGCTGAAATGATGATGATGATGCCTTAATATAAAATAAAATCGGTTTTGCGTACGTCTGTTATATCCACCAAATCTTTTTAAACCAGGGCTTGATACGGTTTTCACTAATATAAAAACCAATAAGCGAGAATGGTTTATGTTCAAAATTAACACCTGTGTGAATAAATTAATAAAAGTTTTTGCTACGCTGCAGTTTATGTAGCCACCTACCGGGCCCAAACAGTTTATCGATTCATTTTCAGTTTCAATTTATTTTCGAGTTTATCGATTCGAAAGAAAGAAGATTTAATAAAAGTTTACAAAATACGGTTCGGAAATAATGTACATTTCGCAAGTAGGATCGAAAATCATCTTACTCCTAATACAAATATAAGACCCTGTAGAATCAGTGACTACTTCTACTACTGATCTGAAGAAGAAGAATTATCATAACTTACACTATAGTTACTGATGATGACGACAACCAAATGAAATAAGACGAGTAGCTCACTGAAAAACGTCACAGAAGCAAACTGCTGGACAGAGATTTCTCCCAAGTTTCGCCACAACGAACAGTCCTGTGCATCTCGCATCAATCGCATTTCCACGCCAACTGAGCTTACACGTGCCAAGAATGAAAATGCGTCTTCTAGTGCTCCAAATCCCATCCGTACAAAACATTTCGTGATCAGCGCTCCACTAAGTCCTAACACAATCTTTCTTTTTACGTTCTGTGAAAATTACAGCTAAAAGAACAAGCGCTGACAGGGCCGTTGGCTGTAATCCCGGATTATGTAGGGCAGTCGGCAAGAAACTGAAAGCTACCACCGCAAAGGTCCGGTTGGTTGGCGACGTTACGAACGCATGACATGGCAGTAAAAAATAAGGTTCTGATCTTTGGCTTACCTAAGTTATGTGAGTTTTTTTGAAAAGAGTGTATCGTCTTAGTTGGAAATCTATAGAATTATCATACAAATGTTATAAAGTCGTAAGTTTCGATGTAGGTATATAATTATGTACGTGTGTTGTTTATGTTTGTGACTACTTCACGCCCAAACGGCTGAATAGACTCGAAAGAAATACGTGTGTATTTCTATATCCTTGTGTGGATAGACTATATCCAGGAATAATTATGTGCTGATAATTTTTTATCCTAGATTTCGTTTCGGCGATTTAAGACATTATTTTATCTGTTAGTTAATCTTCATTATATTGATATTTACCTAAATATTATTTATACTAGATTTACATAGAATCTCACTTTATATTTTACTTAATACTCAAGTCCCGAGTCCATCACTGAAAAGTTAAATCTAAACAACTCTCTTCCTGTTCCTTGTATTGACATTTAGAGAGAAATCACTTGATTTACTCAGTGTACAGAAGAACAAGTAAACAGTCTTGTAACTGACAACTAAGTTAATCAGAGCCACAATAGATGCCAATCCAGAGTGTATTAATTGAAGCCTGATATTGATTATATCACAAGACGCTAAGTGAAGCGATAACTTTAACTAAGTGCTAGTCTATAACTTAGGGTGAATTTAAGTGACGAAACTGAACGCGGTTAGATACGAAGAGCTGTCAGTGTTAATATGATGGTCGTAAACTGAAAAAAGTTATTTGAGTTTTTAGTTAATCAAAGTATTATGTATAGTTATATATATATAACTATGCAGAATACTACACATACGCGCATACACGTATACCATAACACACATACACAATGCAACACATGTAGAACAACTTGATATTAAAAGTAAAAATAATAGAGCAATTTTTATAGCCCTTGTGGAAAGGAATATTTAGTTGTAACTAATTAAATAATTAAACAAGAAAAACTACTATTACTACTGTATTAACTTCAATAATTTTATTCTCAAAATAAAAAGTGATTTAAAAAGCGACTACAATTTTTTATCATCAAATATATTTGTTGTTATAGCAGCAACAAAAATAAACTCTGAGAACACATCGACTGCCGACATAATAATTATGATTCATGAGATGCAGTCTGCCGACAAATTGATGAACAGCGAAGATCTAATTTGTTACTTTGTAACATTCGTCTATATATCTGAAATCTAACCATCAGAGGGTCTGTTGGTTAGGTTTCAAGTACGGAATCCTAAAAAGGGTTACAAAGTAAACACACAATTAGTAAGTTGTAGAAAAAAAAAAATATTTATCTTGAAAAAGTTAATCAATCAAATACAGAAACAAACCTTGATAAACTTTTGTTGATTGATTGTGTTGGAGGCTTTGAGAGGCACTGAATGGACTCTTTCATCTAGATAAAGATTTGGACTTAAGTACTTTACGCCTCATTTATTTTACTTCTAGTGCCATCGGTTGCGCTTGTCTGATCTTTTTTTAAGTAGAAGTACAGGATTTCTATTTTTGGGTAGATGAAAGTGTATAATGTGTTTATTCATCTTGAATTTCATAATAGTAGCTCAGAGTTTACATTTGTGTACGGTTGTTTACAACGGTATGGTTCCTTAAATACATTTTTTTTCATTATTATTATTGATGGACTCGCGGTTTGGCCATTAGCTCACCTAATGGTAAGCAAAGATGTGGTCTAGAATGAAGCGCTTGCTTAGAAGTAACCTATTTATTTATTGCACGGGAACTTACTTCCAGGATTAAAATATTAGAATACTGTGGTGGCTATGGCATTGGCTTGCTTGTATTTATCTGCTCCTTTTTTCGTATTCTTACGTGAGAAATCATCAAATGTCTTTTTCCGTTCAAAGTAGAACGAAAAAAGGTATCTATCAAACATTTACAGACTAAAACCCACAATGTTCCTTTAATTGCTCTTTGCAAAGACCAGGGTAACTATTTCGAACAATTTTCCGATGAAATTCTAAATGTGCAGTACCCCTTAATAATATATTCTTACGACCAATCCACATGCAAACATGATGCATATTTCATGCGGTAGGCCGACGCCATCGACATGGGGTGCACGGTTTTGATGTATTTCCTAGAAAGCCTTCTACGAAGTGGACCGACTACCTAGTGAAGAGACCGATATGTCGACACTTGTGGCTATGTCTAGTAATGGATGCCTGTCGTCTGAAATAATGTTGATGATGAGGCGTCGATATCATAATAATGATAATTACGTCTTTATTTATGATCTTGGTTAAAAAAACAAAGGTTTTATAAGTATGCCTAAGTAAACTGTTATACTATTTAATTTAATTGATTTAATTTACACTTTATGCACATAAAGGTACAAAGGCGGCCTTAGGCATTTCATGTAACAACGTGGCAATTCATGTACTGATTTTAATTAGGCAAACGGTAGTTACTCTTCAACTTTTTCTCCTATAAAGGCTAAAGATTGCAATTCCATTCTATCTCCTGCCATTCGAATCCATGTTGGACCTGCTATTTTCCTGATACCATCTTCCCAATATCACTACACCATATCCTTATTCAGGCCAAGGTCTAGCAGTGTTCCATGTTACGTCCAAATCTGTATCACATTCAAATATTTCATGTCATATTATATTCAAATATTGATGAACAGAACTCGAACATTTTACTAACTCATATTGCAAATATGACATTTTGCTATCGAGTGATTATGGCGCCAATTTTAGGAAACCTATGGATTTTGGCACACGTCTTGCCAAACTTCGAGTTTCACTTGAATAGGTTTCCAACGACCCAAATCACTTGATGCTTGAGTTAACTTGGATGTAAAAAGAGGCCATTTTAGGTAAAAACGCCAAGAAAACAATATTAAGATGGAAATACCTAATCTTAAGGTGCTTACATGATATTATCATATTCATGTATGTAATACAATGTCAGGGAAATTCATTCAAAGTACTGTTGTATTGTTTAAAAGAGTCACCGCAGTTCTGGAATGCAAAGAGCTACTTAAACAACACGGGTGGGTTTTTATCAGTAAAATACTGGACTTCTTATCGCTCCTGGGAAATTATCCAATGACTTCTCCTACTCTTGAGTGGAGCAGGAGGGTGTGTCAGAATTTTACTTACTAATATTAGTGGGTTTTACAATAGGTGGTCTGTTCTTTCTTTCTCGTCGTTCCAGGGTTCGTGTACTTTCATATAATCCCAGGAAATATTCTCCACCCAGTGCTTGCGAATTTGTTTGACAATGTCAATGTCATGCTCCAAAAAAAAGATATTGATTTATTTGATAATTATACGAAATAAATAAAAACTGTTCCAAGTTTAAAAGTGTTTTGCATAATATCACAAACACAAATAAACATTAATGATAGAACCTAAAGTTGATATAAAAATAAATTTACTTAAATGCGAGTGCTACCTACCTACATTAATCAAATAAACAGTATATTTTCAAAGAATCTCTCATCAAATGACTGTGGGTAGTTTACTTTTTTAATAACTAAAACTACTAAGATCTTTGATTAACACACATTAATTCCACCATTCAAACTGTAGTTCACCATCATTAAATGTATTTTTAACCACACCAAGCAGCTATTTCCTTGAATCCGGATATAGTACAAACATTTCAGAAGTAAGAACTACAGACAGACAATCTATGAGTAATAATATAGATCTGTCAGTCTTGGCACTCAGTTGGTATATAGTACAGTCGAGCAAAAAGTTTGGTGTACATACAAAAATATTTGTTTCTATTATCGCCAATATTAATATTGAACGTGCACAGCGTTATAACTTTTAACACTTGACAAAAGAAGACACAGTGCAAAGCGGTATAAACGACCGCTGGTAATGAAGATACTTCAAATCATTACTATAAATTACACTACAAATTTATTTTCGTCCGTTACCTCTCAAACTCAGATCCAGTTAAAAACCAAAGTCAGACTCTACTCGTCTGGCATTCATTATGAACTGGATCTATTTTGGCAAACCACAGTGCAGCAATCAATCGCTTAACTACTGTGCAAACCGTGCCATCAACCTTTTTACCTTGAAACTTGTTTTGTTTGCACCAAATAAACGTACCTAATACTTTAATTTTCTCTTTCTTTGATGACGAGTCAAGGTTTTATTTTGTGTTATATTTATAGATATCGATACCTTTTAATTCATGAATCACCGACCGGTCTCATAGAACCGCGCTGTTATTGTCTTACTATTGTGTCTCGTTTCGCGGATATTGATAGGTTAAAATCTGCACAGTGAAGTAAGAAATTGTACCTGATTTATGTCATCTTTCATAGTAGCAGCCGGCTCATACCAGGCCTTATACCAATCTCTTTGTTCGCCCATACCTACTAAGGCCTGCGGTTTGCCAGTACACTTCGTGTTTGATGCAAACGCCGGGTAATTCCGCAGTCTCTCTATTTACACAACCACTTGGGTAGCTACAAGTCTTTGTAGATCCTGACTTAAATTAGCTTTCGTGCAAAAACTGTAGGTACTGTGTCTGGAGAGCGTGACTTGTGTTTTAGGTACAGTGATGAATAACACAAATGAGTACTTTAGTAGTGCTTTGTTTAGTGTGACTTACTTAATTTTGAAGCTCCTCTAACTCACCTATTAACTGTCATTGGTTTATTTTAATTTATATAATTAAATTGTTTTTTTTTTTATGTTCTCACTTCACTGAATTCAGTGCAAAATTACGCAGAATGTTTGTGTTTGTTGAATGGAATGACCATGCAGTTTTCGCACGTTCTTCTCCAAAGAGATCTACGCTATAATGTAACATTAGTTTCATTTTTCTGACTAAACGATTACTTAACGATAAAAATGCCATGGTTTACTTGAAATAAAGCTTTTGAGCAACAGATTGAATGATTTTGATTACGGTCGTAGTAAACTAAACTAACTACTATTGAATTTAACAAGACATTTGTCATGTGAGTCATAAATTATACCAATGGCATAGATTCAATGAACATTTGCCGAAACATTAACTATCATGATTTGCAAAACGATAAATAAACGATGTATTCTAGTTAGAACTAGTTTTCCTTTCACCTGGTTTTCAAAACTTTACAAAACAATATCGAAAGTCAAGTTAAATATTAAAATGCTACACAAAAAACCGACCAAGAGCGTGTCAGACCACGCTCTGTGTAGGGTTCCGTAGTTTCCCGTCCGTCATAATAAGTGTCCCCAATTTTTCAAAAACTGTTCGTCCTATCAAGTCTAAAACAATTTTCCTAGAAAGTCTTTATAAAGCTCTACTTTCCAGATCTTTTTCATATTTTCTAAACTTATGGTTCACTAGTTAGAGGGGGGGACGCATTGTTTTTTACTTTTGTCGCGATTATTTCCGAAGTTATTGATATAATCAAAAAATGATTTCAGTAATCCCCTATTCATTTTTGAATACTTATCCAACAATATATCACACGATAGGGTTGAAATAAAAAAAATCACTTTCCTCTCTACATGTAGGGGGGCTACCCTAAAAAAACATTTTTTTCCAATTTTTATTTTACTACTTTGTCGACGTGATTGATATACATATTGGTACAGAATTTCAGCTTTCTAGTGCTAACGGTCACAGAGATTAAGCGAGGACGGACGGACAGACATGGCGAAACTATAAGGGTTTCGTTTTTACCATTTGGCTACGGAACCCTAAAAAACAATCCGAATGTATTTTTTAATTAAAGAAGAATAGTTATAAGTTACGAGGATATAAAAAACCGGCATTGCAGACCAAACATCGATTTCATTTTACGAGTATAGTGCAACTTGAGGCAGTTTTGGATAGTTTATAGGATCGTCACCATCATTTCAGTCGAAAGAAGACTTGTTGACAGAGTTTTTCATAAGCCGCCAATATATGACCACTACGACCGGTCCTATGAGTCTCGCATCCTTTAGATTCTTGTGATCCTCATAAGGTCATCAGTCCACATCATAGGAGGTGTTACAACTATGCGTCTTCACTCCAGAACTTTTTGTCCTTTTCGAACATCTGTTTTGTAAGCCATGCCGCGCTTACGACCACTTAAGTTTAGTAACTTTTCGTACAATTTCGATAACCCTGATTGTCCTTTGGATTATAATCTAAATTCTTTGTTCAAGTACCTACGTAAGGAAACACCAAGCTTAAAGAGCTTTTTAACCTTGACGATGCCTATTATAAGCAGCCACGTTTTCAATTTCATCAACACATTAGAAGGTACATTATTGGAATTGAACTAGGCTTTTTACTTTCCAATTTATGTTCCTCTATTGTGCGGTTTGACGAAAAGGCAATTCGTTATACACAAACAAAAGTAGGTACGATAAACTCGGATTCCAACATATTTTCTTCAACAAAAGCCTATTTCTGAAGCATCAAATTTCTATAAATAGGTAAAATCGGAATTGTTCAATAAAACTTCGCGTTTTCACGATCGAATACGCAACGGCACGACATTTTCTAGCCACTATTATTTTGTTGCTCTTACATCAATTAAATTGTTATCGATGTCGGATTTTATTGTTCTACCATCTGGCCATTTTTATTAATCAAAAAAATCAAGGGAATATAGCAGAAGAATATCTTTTATGAGCCTAAAGGAGTAGGAAATATATGTATATCAAAGATAAAAAGCAAGCAAAAACAGAACAACTGCATTTAACGTAACAAAAGTTAAAAATATGCATCGACCATGAAAACTATCTAAACCTCATCCCAGATTTCTACACCAATCTGATATACTTTATTAATTTCGACCTTTACGCACCAAATGGGGAATCTTTCTATCACCTTACAGACCTTTTAAATCTTCTATCTCAATCATTCATGAGCATCATAATTTTGTAACAATCGTAATACCTGCTTTAGCTTTTCAGATTCTATCAGGTACAGCAATAAAATTTTCATCCTCATTACATTTATATGTATCCATTTCAGTGGCTATAAAATCCGTGGATGTGTTAGCTATCTGGCATTGAACGTAAAATAACAAGGTCTATCATAAAGGATTCTTATTCTTCGAGAAAGGGAATAAACGCTGGAATAGTGACATGACTTACATTTGTTTTATGGCCAGCTTTGAAAGCGATTTTGGCCAGTTTTTCGCTGATGAGAAAATATTTATTTTGGGTTTATATTTCTTCAGTGTTGTTATTCGAGTAAAGTGCAGTTGGTGCTAAAATATTATGATTTTATTTGATTATAACAGAAGTGCATGTATAAACAGCTAATTCAGATTGCTTTCACGACGTTTTTATGGTTAGTGAATGACGTGAAGTATATGGTCCTTTACATTTATAGCCCTAAATTTTAAAATTCAGAGCATGGTTTTGTTCGTTCATTTCATATTTTTATTTGTTTTGGTACACATATAGATTATACCTAAAATAGTGGTCCAACAGTGTCGACATCAAGGTTCAAGCTATTGGTAGTTAGGGCTCAAGCGACAGAAACCTCCTCACAATGTGTAACAAAAGTTTCGACAGTTTCTGAAGGTCGTTGAGGCTTTTGCCTATCAGGTCATTGGAGGTCACGAAAATCGGCTTGATGGCGACTGAATCCATATTCTATATATTCTTTTTTCTCTATCCTTTAGACAGAAGTCTTTGTAACCGATCTTCTTCTAGGTCTACCACGTCGCCGGTTTGGTATTAAGTCAATGGTTGCCTTCACCCAATTTCGTTGCGAAATGTGACAGATGTGGCCTGCCCAGTTCCATTATACTTTGGCAGCTGACTTGCCAACGACTGCAATTTGTGTTTAAGAATGAATTATACTTACTATTCCTTATGCAGTTTATGATTTTGTTTTGTAATAGATTAGCATAATTTCAAAACTATTAATCGAATTTAAGGTCGAAAAACAGAAAGTTAACTATCAACTTCTGTTTATTAAAAAAAAATCTTCCATTATAATCAAAACCCTTCATGATTATTTCATCTATTCTTTTTATGTTTAATATAAATACCCTCAACAAAAAATCTGCCCCAATTAGCGATACAATGGAAATTCAATTAGCAGTTAAATGAAAATTTAAAAAATACGGTTGAAAAACCGTACTAATGGACGTGCGTGCTTGGAATGAAGTGCCTACGTTACAAATGATTTAAAAACACACGAGTACTATTTTATTTCTGGACGGGAAAAACTGAGGTGCATTTGTCGCGTGAATGCTTTGTCGTTTAGATTATTATGTCACCTCTCCTGACACTTCCTTCTGCTGCTGTTCCCTTCCTTGCCTACCCTTCCATCTTTCATACTTATCTGTCCTCTGCCATTTCATGCTACTATTTGATGTAGAAGTTACGTTTCTCACTCTACCGTTCTTTAGAGGAATATAAGATTTCAATTTAAACTAGAAAACCGTCTCAACTTCGCACGGGTGATAAAAATCTTTGAAATTCTCGGTTTTCCTCTATTGTTATTATACTCATATTACAGTTGAACTTTTTCCATTAATCGTTCTGTATACTTATTGATGGAAATTGCATAAAAATTCGTACTGTATTTTTGAGTTTATGTCGAACAGACTGTCAGATGTTTTTACAATAATAATTAATTTATCGATTAGTGTACGGTGGGTAGGGTAGTGCAGGGTAGTGTAGGGTAGGTAGGTTAGTGTAGGGTAGTGTAGTAGGGTAGTGTAAGGTAGGTAGGGTAGTGTAGGGTAGTTTAGGGTAGGTAGGGAAGGTAAGTTAGGGTAGGGTAGGATAGGTAGGGTAGTCATTTGACGGGAGCGAAGCCGCGGGCAAAAGCTAGTATATAATATAACTAGCTGTCCCTTGCGGTTTCACCCGCATTTTTATTACTGCTCCGCTCCCGTGGATCGTAGCGTGATAGTATATAGCCTATAGCATTCCTCGATAAATAGGCTATCTAACACTGAAAGAATTTTTTAAATCGGACCAGTACTTCCAGAGATTACCCCCTACATACAAACTTACAAACTTACAAATTTTACCTCTTTATAATATTAGTATGGATTACTATAATCTTAATTACTAATAATTATAAATTATATTACTATCAACTATGTTAAGATCTATAAACTGTTGTACTGACTTTAGCATTCTAAAATTGAGTTTATTCTATAAATAACTTAATTAATAAAAAAACGAAAGCTTCACGTTGAAAGTTTTGGCATAAAATCGACAGATGAAACAACATCTAACATTTGTCGCTTTTTTTAGATGCAAAAGAATGAAGACCTATTCCCTATATTGCGAAATCTACGGACTATTCACGCTAGCGCACAAAAAAAATAGAACATCAGTTGATCTTGTATTCCCGTCCTGAATTTCAGAAAACCTACCCACTTTTCCACTCTCCTCATGTTAACCGAGACTCGCCTTAATAAATTTTAAATTATTCATACTGTTTAAAATGATACAATTCTAGGGGACCTCTCGTTTCCTCGACGGTTTGTTAATTTGGTTCCAAATGAAAACACTGCTAATTGGAAACTGGGGGATTATTAATGTCCTTAGAACTGCCATTCTCTAAAGGCCCAGCGCTAAAAGGGACTTGATTTTCATTTGTTTTTATTCTTTTCGGTGTCTTTGGCGCTTCGAAATTCAATTTGCGTGGAGCTAATGATTGGCCATATTTTAACGGTTTTTTATAGAAAGGTTCTTTATTCAACTGTTTTAATTATTGGTTCAGGTTTGGTTGGTAATAAATGTTTGTGAAGTTTGATTATGTTTCTTGTTTTCAATCTAGCTTTTTCTTAGACTGTTTGCCAACAGGTAGCTGAATAGCAGGATTTTACAATGAACTACTACTGCCTATTTGATCTCAACTAGTAAATCTTTAACTGGTTTCAAATTTTTTATGCCTTTCTGACAAGGTAGTCAGAAAGAAGAAAAAATATGTGACATTTTTCAAAGATTTTTAGAAGTCCTTTGGTACTCTATTAAATACCTAATACTTATCACACTAATATTATAAAGCCTAAGTTTAAGAGTTTATATATTGGTTACTTCTTCACGCTCAACCTATACGGATTTAGACGAAATTTAGAACACGGTCACATGACCTGAAAAAGTACATAGAATCCTGTTTATCCCCAAATATATGTTCCCTTGGGACAATTTTTACTGTCACGCGAGTGAAGCCGTTGGCAGCAGCCAGTGATGTATGAAATCTTCCTTGATCTTCCATTACTAAAACTGAAGCTATCAACCCACCGTACTCAATCACAACTTCATTATTAAGCTTTATTAAGTACTTAGGACTAAGCCATTTCCAAGGGAATTCGTTAAGTCGTAACTAAGCCGGGAGTGTGTCACAAACCACGAACTAACTAACATAACCGAATGTAAGGCCTTCTATACATGAGCGAACATTGAACGCGTGTACGCACTCTTCTTCTTCTTGCCTTTATCCCATATTACTTGGGGTCGGCGCAACACGTTTTCTTCTTCCATTCTGTCCTGTCGTTCGTCACACTATCACTAAATCCCTTTTCTTTCATATCGGTCCTCACACAATCCATCCATCTTTTCTTTGGCCTCGCTCTCCTTCTCCATCCATCTGTAAATTCAGAACTTCAATATCGTTCGTAAATACTGCTTAAAAGCTACGTATGTGTAGACATGTCTTTAGTTTGTTTACTTTATTATGCGGAAACGCGTGTCTACACTACTGTCTAAACAACTTTAAGTTATTATTAGACTACTCGGAATTTCATTTGCTGATTTTCTCTGATGTTCTCGACGTCAAAACTATCTGGTCTGGTGTCCACTTTTCGTTAAAAACAGTTTTTAACTAAATTGTACGTAGTTTTTCTTGCTCTTTATTAGTATTTTACTAATGTTTTTTTTTCACCATAGTATAGATTGACCGAAAGGGAACAACGGGGTCCTGAGATGAAAGGCAAAGAAGGAATATAGGAGTGGATTTTAGTCAGTAAAATTGTGACACACCCTGGTCCCGATCCACGCTAGAGTGAAAGAAGTCATTGGATGTTTTCCCACCTAAAAAAATGTCCTTAAAAACCTATCTTCCAAATACAGATAGTGATCTGAAAATCTATCTTTTTTTTGACAATAAAATCCCCGATTCATGAGCACTTTATCAGTAAGCTTTAAAAATAGCAACCATAACTTATTACAGAGTAAAAATGTGGTGTGAAATTATGAATGAAAACTAGTCATGCAAAAAGTTTGCTAGTCTCATATAAATCATGAATAGATTCGAAATATAAATAAAACGTTTGCACCAACAACTCTATCGGGTGACGTCAGAGGTTTGGAGATTACTAATATGTTATGTATTTTATTGAACTGCATAACGTCAGTCCAATAATTGAGTTGCGTATAAATAAATATATAGAACTAACGAGAATTGAGAAAATTTTGAATTCCGTTTTTGGGTTCAGCAGGATAACTTTTGAGTTTAATTCATTTCACATTTGACATTTCGTACTCTTGAGTTCGATTTTAGCATTAGCATTATCGGCCTTGGAATGTTCCCACTGTTGAGACTCAGGCCTCCTCTCTAGGAGAGCGTTATCCACCACGCGAGCCCAGAGCGGATTGGTGGATGATATATGTCTTTGATTTTTTGTCAAGCTGCAAGTAGTGATGAACATTACACAAAGTAATGCGTCTGGTTCTGTTTGAACTCGCGGTTTATCTACAACTTGCAAGTCAGAGCAGTTACGACTGGCTCTCAGTTGAGTTCGATTCTAGCGCCAAATTAGTTGGAAAATGCTTGACCATAGTGAAACGGGATTGGACTTGGCGTTTCTAAACGTTGGGATTGAGCTTGACGTGCGCTAAACCGTTTAGTACGAAATGTCACAATCCACTATTGGACTCAACAGTAAGTTGCTGATCGCAGTGTGTTGGCCAATTTGCATCTTATGTTGTGTGTTGTGTTGCTATCTTTTTTTTCTAAAAAAAAGATAGCAAGAATATTATTCCTATCAAGTTGGTCAAAAATCTGTTTGTTATACAATTTTAGACTAGTAATCAGAGAGAATCAGTGATCTCACTAGCATTGATAACCGTTGCTCCTCCGAACGATTTTGATAGTCTATAATGTCACAGCGTTCCACCTTTCAGTACTAAAGTATCTATTGAGTGTCTCATCATCGCTTCATTATCATAATCATCGACATAGGTACTTAATTAGACCATAACTATAGCATGAAAGACCATCAAAAGCGCTGTAAAAAAACTATAATTCTAAGTCAACCAACAACTCATGTAGTTTATTTATTGGTAAACCATTCGGTCACCAAACCAATTTCCTATAACTACAAAGTTAACCTATAACATAAGTAAGTACTAAGTTGAACCTTTAGTACAAAACATAAAACAAGTTATGGCTGTCCAAGTAATTACTTCAGAAGAAACAGCACCTATTTGAAATGTGAAAGAAATTATTACCTTCACCGGTCGCCATCATTCGTCTTTGTAGTAAATGTCAAGTTATACGGCTGAAACTATTAAAATATTGTGTTTACTCTGTTTGTAGGGTAGTTTTGCAAAAATGTATGCTGATTGGTAAATAGGACGTAGAACATGACAAACTTGCCGGAATTTTGTTGTACAAATAATTTGTAACCGTTTATGAGTTTTTTTTTTTGTGGTAGGAAACACCTACCACACCTATGTTCCTTCAATTTCTGTTTTAGGACCATGAGTAGACCTTATCAGAACTAATCCCATGGCCCTAGCAGGCATTGGACCTGCTGGGAAAGGGCCCACGATTACTACTCAAGAAAGGTAAGGACCTTTCTTGAAGGGTAAATCATACTAATATTATAAAGCTGAAAGTTTATCTGAGTGTATATGTACGCTCAAATGGATTCCGATAAAACTTGACACACGGGTAGACCATGCCATGGTACGCCACTTACCACATAGGCTTTTTTTATCACGAGAGTATGTGTTCACACACACACAAATTTTGACCTTTATAATACCAATGTGATTAAGTTTGATAATTGTTAACTCAAGAATAGTCGGTGGTATTCTATAAATGCAATCTGAGTTTATGACTAACACCAACTGAACTGAATTGCAGAAACTCCATTTTCTACCTTTTGTCCTCGCAGTCGGAAACTTTAAACTTTCGCAATTAAAATAGTGAACACCGGATTTTAGGACAATTCTTTTTTGCATTCAGAAGCTGGACGGTGAAATTGTTCCCTAAATTCTTCAGCATAATCTCGTTTTTATCTTTGGCTGTCCCTTCAATATTTGGGGTCAGGGTTTCGGTATCACGGAGTGGGCTGAATATCAAGTAGCAACAGAATATACAAGAAGAATGTACATACTTATTTTGTGAAAGAACCTGGATTATAAAATAGTGACAGTATGAATTATATATTTTCTAATGTTATAGATAAAAACATAAGTACTTTTTTTTGGGCAGTCACGTAAAATTAGACACTTTTACGTGCATGGAGCACAGGCATAGAGTAGCCAGCCTTTCAGTATTTTACAGGATGTATTTTGAAGAGTGAGCATGAGAATTGCATGACTTGAATCCGCTATCGCCTTTCTACCATTGGACAAACCGATATACGGCGAATCTACCTTTACATTGTTAACACATCTACGGTCCAGACGAAGCGTTTCGCCTTGTCGTTTATACCGCGTACATCAAAGGACTGTAACAATTTGCCTGCTGCGGTCTGCCGTACACAAACCGCAGTAGGCCATTAACATGAGATGGTCCAAAGATCGCATCAACACAGTTTATGTATCACTCCACAGACCAACTTTCCACGTCAACAACATTATACTACTTTATTTAAAATATGTTTGTATAAAGGTGGGTCATTTTTTCTAGGTCTGGGAATATAGTCATTAATAATTCTGTTTAATACAGAACGTTCAACAATATTAATAGGCGTTGGGAGCTAATTAGTCAGCCTTGCGGTAACTATGTGACGTATAATTACGAAAGTAAATACTTTGGCTTACGTAGAGCAAGTACTTTTAGTAGCGTAGTGAAGAAAAGTTATAGTTTTCGGTCTCTTGATAAAAACATATCAGTTCTTTAACAGACATACAATGTTGCGTCGCTGAACCGCTAACGCATTCTGTGACAGAGTATAAAAACCAATCTAGTTGTTTTTCATGCAAATATTAAGTGTCCTAATTAAAACTTTTAGTCTCTTAATCGGCACACATAATTCTCCCCACCGCTAATGCATAATTATTGCAACGGAACAAAATCTCGACGTTTTTCATTCGATTTTGAAACCAAAATCATCAATAAACAGTTTATCTGCTTCTCAGTTTGTCTTTTTTTTTTTTGATTCAGTAGGGTAATCAAAAAAAATCATTCAATAGAGTTGATAGTTTTAATAACTATAATTCAGTAAATAAATAAATATGTATTTCACCCATCAAGAGCGGGAGAAGACATTTGATGATTCCAAAAATATGTTTTAAACATCGTACAACTTGACTCTGACTTGCAAAATAAATAAAAACTTAAGAAAAAATAAATTTTACAGACTACTCAGGCGCTTTCACCTCAAGATTATCAATCTTCAACCAATTTATAGTAACACTTACCCTCAACTTCAATGCGAACCGCACTTACTAACTCAATTTAGATAAGTTTACATACAAATGGCTTACACATAAAGGGGTATCACTCTCAAAGGTCCCAAGTCAGGACAAGGGTCAGGGTCACCATTGATCACTTTCCAAATGAGCTGCTTAGTATGCGGTCCTCGCTTTGGCCTACCTGTCTCTGGTACCTAATCCGTCCTCGAGTGTATTTAGGTCCTTACATGATTGTTTTGTTTACGGTTTAGACTAATTAGTCCTTTTTAAGGCTGAGTTTGTAGTCACGTTATTTAGATGAGGAAAGTAATTAGAATGTCTTTTTTTTTCGTAAGGGCGTTTAAACCTTTTTTGTCTTGCGTTTTAGGGCCCCGAGTTTCCCTTTCAGAAGTGAGCTCATAGCCCTAGTAGGCTTCCACCCTGCTGTGCCCTATGGTTTTACGGATACGCGCTGACGACGACTTGGACTTGGTCCGGACGGTTACCGGACGACCGAACGGTGACCTACCCATTGCTCACCGTCTTGCGGACGGTGAGCACGCCTACAGTGGTGGTTTTGGGGTTGGGATTCCGGTGGAATAAAAAATATCTATGATGTTTTCATGAAAGGTTATAAATAACGTACATGCTACTGTTTTTATAATTTAAACCGTTGACTCGTTAAACGTTGTTCTATCATATAAATTATTTATCGAAGAAAAACAACAGATGGTTAGTTGGGAAATCATCTAATGTGCCTCAAAGTAAGTTTTTTTTTCTTGTCACGTTCCTAGTCCATACTATGACCTTAAAACAGTATATAAACATCTACCACTTATTAGACAGGCTGATTTAAGTTCTCAAAAGCTCTTTATAAATTGAGCTTCCTTACCAATTGTGTTAGTAAAAACACTAATATATTCTAGAAAGTCTCAATTTCAGCGTCTAAAAGTAAAACAAAAGCTTATCTCATCTCTATACAGAAATAAGTCACGCCACAAACATACCAAAGGAAGCTTTAAAATACCCCGATGTTTTATTCATACGAATTTAGGAGCACTGATGAGAATCGTAATGGGTGATGGTACAAGCGCTACCGTTTATTTTTTTATTATAAATAAAATACTCCAGTTTTCTCTTTGTTTTACAGTATTTTTGTATCCTGCTATTTATTGTTTACGTACATTTTATTGAATAAGTGGAGTTGGGAAATAGAATCAGAGCGTGTCGACCGCTGTTTTTGTTAAGTGGGTGATAGACGTACGAACTTAAAGTACGCGGTTTTTAAGATTGTGAACTTACTCGGCTCGACATCGGTGACACACGTGAAGCTTGCTCATACTATATCGCGATGTCGTCGAGAGAAGAAGCTTTGTGTTAGTTGGGAATTTTATATCATACTAGCTGTCCCCTGCGGTTTCACCCGCATTTTTCGTTACTGCTCCGCTCCTGTGGGTCGTAGCGTGATGGTATATAGCATTCCTCGATAAATGGGCTATCTAACACTGAAAGAATTTTAAATCGGACCAGTAGTTCCTGTGATTACCCCCTACCTGCGACCGGTCCTAGTATACCTAGGACCGGTCGCTGTGGCGACGCTTAGGGGAGGCCTATGTCCAGCATTGGACGTCTTTCGGCTGAAATAATAATAATAAGAAATGATGATGATGATGAATATTAGTATAGACTACATTTTAAAAACTAATAAAAAAAGGACGAAATTGACATGTGTGGTAGAGTTCGCAAGGCGAAGGCGGCTCCCGGCTCGCAGCGCTGCCACACGTACGAGCCGAGACGAGCTACGAGTAAGATTTCAAACAGGTTGGATCGCCGGCGAACCTGCGCGGCAATTTTAAAGTACGCGTTTTTAAGGTGACACACAGGCGAAAAAGGTCGTCGAGCCACAAGTCCGCGTACTTACTCGCACGTCTATCACCCACTTTAAATTAAAAGAAAACGCGTTGATGAATAAGATACGAAAATTATTTTTAAAAATTCCGCAAAGTGCTAGTCAGACTTGCGCACGAAGGGTTGTGTACAGTCCGTAACAAAAAACGACAAAAAAATCATTTTTTTTTATTGTAGGAGAGCCCCACTCAAATATTTTTTCTTCCAACTATGCTTTAATTTCATCATAATCACACTAAAAACTCAGTACAAAGCGAGTCTTTATTGCTCTAGAGCAATAAAAATGTATGAAATTTCATTGTTGCACCGTTTTTTTTTTTTAATCGCACCATAAGGCGCCAATCTCAATGGGTTAGCTCTATTCAGCCAGCCGATATCAATATTTTTTTTTAGGAAGTATTATTTGTTTCTATCCTACTTGTTCCAAATTTAAAAAATTATTGCTGCTAACTCTGATTTAAAAATGAAAGAAATTTAAAAAAGTGATTTGGCGGGATCTTTGTTAATTTTGTTTTGACAATATTTTTGGAAACGATAAAGTGTGATACTATCTGATTTTGAGTGCTTCGGCTTCGAATTAAAATGGAATCATCTAGCGACACATTAACTCCGGAAAACATTCTAAATGAAGCCGACAGTGTTATAGAAACTTCTATTTTAACTGTTTGATATGAGTTTCTTTTATCTACTATTCCTATAGGTAATAGTTGAAAGAAAAGCAGATTATGCACCTCGCCTTAAGTAATTTAATATTGCCCTCATGCCTATTAGATTATAGCCCTCGCTAACGCTCGGGCTCTAAATCAGGCACTCGGTGCAATAATAAATTACTTTGTGCTCGATGCAATAATCTACTATTTTTATTCTGTTTTTAATAGTTTTAGCGGCAACAGAAACATATCAACTTTCTAGCAGAGTTTATGACATACAACCTGGTGAAAGACAGACTAACGGACATTTGAGTCTTAGTAATTTTACCACTTAAACCAAAAACAAACTTCTGAACTTCTGCAAAGATTGCTAATTATAACTTTTTTTTAAACGATGCGTCATTAAATAACTTGTCCAGCTCTGGATGGTACAACAGACATTATCAGACTTTTACTAACTAAAAAATACCTGTGTTCCTACAAATGCTATTATATTTGCATTCTAGAGCGGCCCTCTCTCTTTCGGAGAATCTTGCAACCCATAACTAAATGTCAATGGAAGATTGGTATGAAAAACCACATTTTTCTTTGACCTTTTTGATACTTGCAATCTGAAAGACCAGACATCATTTTACACTATCTGAACAGAATATCCATCTTACATTCAAATATCAGACACAATGAAGTTAACACCTACCAAGTCTTAATATTTAACCCAAGTCGTTAAACATTAACCCCTGTAGTTTACAACTACGGGGTTTAATGTTTAAACCGTAAGTTATCGTGTAAACCGTAGATCTAACTAACAGATTTCGTGGTTCAAATGCAATGTTTGCTGTAATAGCTTCGGACTTGGGGGTAATTTAGGATTTGAATTCCCAGTCTGAAAATTGGAGTTTTCATTGGTGGGAAAACATATAAACTACAGTTCTAAAGGTACCTTAATGCTAATGTTGTTGACATGATATCAATAAATAAATATTAAAATTGGAATTGTGGATTCAGATGAAGAAAAAGCTACCATAATGCAGTATTTGAGAATACACTGCAGACGAAATTATTTCATTTTATTTTTGGAAAACTTAATATAAAGAACTCAAGATAAGATAATAATCGATTCTTTGCTAAAATATAAGTAGAATATCACAAAATGACACAGTAGAAATAGATCGTCTTGATTAAAAAAATATATGAATTCTAGAATGTTATATTGAGTAAAAAAAAAGTAACGAAGATATTGATATTAATGTATTGCTTTATTGTTTTTTTTTTTTTGTAAATATAATAATGGTTTATAATAAATTAATCAATATTGACAGAAAAATATTTTTTTTTTTTTTACCACAGATAAGCACTTATAAACAGTAAAAAAAATTAAGCAGCTTTTCGTTCAATTACCATTTACAAAAGTTTTATTAGAAAATGAATGCGGAAATTTCGCACGCCTTTGAAATCCGTATACGTGCCTTAAACGTACGAATTGTAGATAGAAGAATGCCGATAACTAACCGTAAGCCTCGCGGGCTGAGGTTCAAAAGAACGATTTCGAGGACACAATTGGTCGTTACAAAAAATCTTTTTGTATAAAAATGCGAGGTAAAAAGCCATTTTCGCACCCAATGGTAAACGCCCAATGGGGTTTACCATCGGCGAAAATGACGAACATCCATGCAGATTTAAATCCTTTATTTATTATTTTTACTGTTTGTGCTAGTTAAAAGAAATAAAAAGTGATTTTTGCCACGCACAACTTATTAAAACCAAGCAATATAACCGAAAAATAAGTGTGAGTGCAAGGTTTCCCTTATGAGGTACGGAACCCTAAAATGAAGAAAAAAAATCATGTCACAATGCAGAATAAGTAAGTAAGTTAATCGTAAGTTTCGGTTTCGGTTTCGGTTTCGGCCGAAAGTGAAGCCACAGCTGAATATTCGTTTTCGGTTTCGGCCGGAAAACTAGTTTCGGTCGGACTTTATTAAAAAGCCTGTCCTGGGCTTATGGCAGGTATGGGGCTAGAAGAGGGATGACCCGGCTCGCGATCATAGCAAATAATGGAGGCCATGCATGTAAACACTACCATCTTCGAGTCTATAATTAACTTTCAACAGTGTTCCTTACAGGGCTTGAAATTGATGTAATAAAGTCTCCCGCAGACATGTGTCACGAAAATTGATTATGCCATACCCCTTTTGCAAAGACATTGTTCGAAGGACCCATGGAATAATATTATTAAAAATTATCGCTCTTCATTGTTGCATAGTTGCAAGGACATAGTTGTAGGAACTTTACTAGGGGGTCTCCCTTTAAAAGGGGCTATGACTAAAACTGGAGAATCTAAAATCCAGATAAAATTGGATTTTTGGTAACTTGTACAGAATTCCGAACTTGCGAGATCCAAGTCACACGATTCATATTCATTTGGGCTACCCTTACCAAAATACTCAATAGAAACTGCTTAGAAGTCTTCATCTACTTTTTGGTTCCTAAAAACGCTGGTCACGCGCGGAATTACATAATACGGAAGCCCGACCCTATTGTGGTATGTAAGGCCTAGATCTAAGGCACTTCACATAGAGAGCAATTTAGTTGATGCATCTATCTCTATCAACTTTTAATCATCCCTAGGATTGCTGTAAGACAACCGAAATTATGGGTAAAGCTCACCTGTGCGTATTAACAATTGCGTGTTTATGTTACATAGGTATTTTGTATGTATGTGCATATTTTACTTACTATTATAATTCCCACCGAATATAGCAACTGAAAGATATTAGTGGTCAGAAAAACAGAAACTCACAGCTTATTATTTTGTCTCCAACTGCGGGATTACTGATAGAGTTTACGTGGCCCTGGAACGCAAAAGAAGCTATTTAATAGTCATAAAAACCCATCAAATGTGGTCTCTAAGTCTTCAATTTAGCATTATTGGCCTTATAATGTTCCCACTGCTGGGACTTAGGCCTCCTCTCTAGAAGAGGGAATGGGCCATAATCCACCGCGCGGGCACAGTGCGGATTGGCGGATGTCACATATCTTCAAATTTTTTGGTTCTAAGACTTGCCGGTTTCCTCACGTTGTTTTCCTTCACCATTTTGAGAGCAGTGGTGATGAAATAAATTACACAAAGTAATGCGCCTGGCTGGGTTTGAACCCGCGACTTACAACTTGCAAGTCGGGGCAGTTACCACTGGACTACCACTGCTCTCACGCCGTCTTCAAAAATCTTAATTAACAGGTAGTTGCGGTTTGCCAGTTACCACAACTCAGCCATCCGTCTGCAGGGCGCCTTACACACGAATAGTTTGTAGAAAATGGCGTCTATGACGTCACTTCAAATACTTGCGTAGTTCCCGTTAATGATTCAACATGGACTATCAATTTCATGATTAAATATCCACATTGCTATTAGAGGCCCACTGTTTCATTTCTGTTTCGTTTTAATTAACTAACTTTCGCCTAAATAAACATTGTTTTACATTCCTTTGTTACTCCATGTTTTTGGTATTCGAGGTTTTGTTGATCTTTGAGATCATAAGGTAGTCTTCTATATTAACTTTAATAAACTTAATGATTTTAAAAGACAAGTTTTCTTTTTTAATTTGTCAGGTTTTTATCGTTTTAAATTAAAGGAGAAACTCACTGATTGATACATCAACTCACAGTCGAAATTACTGGGACCGTGGACTTGAAATTAAGGTAGGAACCCTTTTGTAGACTCATTCTTTCAACACAATAGTATACCTTAACATTTCTTTTGAGTGCTATAATCAACAATCTTAGGACGATGAATTTACAAACAACAACTGAACTTCTATTTATTCAAATAAATCCCACAAAAAACCAGCAAAAGTTTTATTGCAGGTGCAAACGTGGTCAATAACTTCATGGTTCGTGTAAATAAAAAATAATTTGTCTCTTAGCTTATTGTTATCTGCTTGTAATAGTAAGTACAAATTCAGTTATTTCAATGATAGACACATACTCGTACATATATGCTCATAATCACTGAGTATCATAATACCTCTGATGTGATGTGAAGCTTCAGGGAAAAGCTTTTACAGAAAAACGTAAATTCTTCACCAACCTACTTTGAGAATGGCCTAAATAGCCCTTCACAAATGCGGCTGGCGTATGAAAGTTAGCAACGCCACAAACTTTTTTGAAGCTGATGTATTCACAAAGTTATGAAAAACTCTTTAAAAATAAGAAAGGACTTATCCCATCAAGAATATTTATGTCAGAAGTATGCCAAGTGTCTTGCTTTGATCGTAAACATATCATTACTCAAAATTTTGGAAAAGTCTTTGATTTTTGATACAGCATCTATACTTTGTAAATTTTTGGCTGGTATATAAAATCAACACCTCCCTTCATTGTCTTCTCTACTCATTACTCGTACTTCATTGTCTTCATTACTGCCCAAAAAACGACTTTGAAAAAAGCAAAAACAATATATTCGTTAATCTTTATAAAAGTAGCCACTCATTCCCTTACTAACTAAACATGAAATCTCGGGCACTACGTGACCTGCAAAATTGAGCCATCGTTGTCGGGGGCTCACTCTGTAGTATGCTTTTTATAATAGTTTAGCTATATTTTGAATTTGCATCGTCGTTTATACCGCGTACATCGAGGGACTGGAACAATTTGCCTGCTGCAGTCTTTCCGTCCGATTACAATTTGGGTGTCTTCGAGACTAGAGTGAATTGGCTCTTAATAAACTAGTGCGCCTCATCATCAACGACTGCATCACTGCGTACCATCAGGTGGGATTGCAGTCAAGCACTGGTTTATATAATGTAAAAAAAAAACTTAGAAAATGCTTTTAAGGTCTGGCACGTATTGATTGGTTATATATAAGCATCTAATTTTAATAACACTTCATTTTATTTAACATATCTATTATTTATTTATTGTGCACACACATCTACCACAGTGTAGTCTTTTTTAACTCAAAATTTCTGTACATGAACTTTAAGTAAATGCAACATGCCAGTCAAACCTTGAAAATATTTGGCTGAAAAGCAAATTCGTTAGCAACCACTTTGCCTACTTTTTCCTCTACCCAACCGTCTAACCGAAACCTCGACATCGTTTAACCTAAAACGACCCAAATTTCGCGCTCGTAATTCAGCCACCAGTCCGCATAACACAAACGTTTGGCCGCAGTCCACGGTTTCAAAAATTTTGCTTTGTGGACATTGCCAAATTAGGCTACGCTTCATAATCCCACGCTGCCGCTACTGAGAGGTGTCGATCAATATGCTTCTCTCAAATCTGTATGACAAAGCGTGTCAAGGGATTTATTTAAGAGAGGTTAAGTGGTTTGGCCAAAATTTTATTTTTGGAAATTGATTTAACAGTTTTGGGTTCAATATTTTAGATGCTATGAACATTTTGATTTTTTACGGTTCTGTACCTTAAAAGGAAAAAGTCCTTCGTACTCTCAAAGAAAATAAAATTCATGGGATACTTCATGTAGACCTAAGATCCTGAAAATTGACTTGAAGCAAAGTCTTATAGCACAAGTATAAGAAAAAAATCTGAAAACTACAGTTTTTATAATTATTTTCACGCTACAAAAAAAAACTTTTTAGGTTCCGAAAAAGTGATGGAGCCTTGATTCGGGAATTGAACTGTTTTCACAGGTAAGTTGGTACGGAACTCTCAGTGCACGAGTCTTACTCACACTTGCCCGGTTTATGGTAGTAACTGACTACTTTCAATGCTCTAGACGATAATATTTTTACTATCTTGTTCAACTCTTGAGTTGATACTTATATACTACATCAGATGGGGGTCATACTCACTATCTTCCCCCTTTTCTAACTCTTACTTACTGTGACCAAACTAAACTGCCCCTTTTTCTCTACAATCGTTTCAGTACAGACTTGCAAACAAAGTTTATATAGTGATATAATATAATCAGTTCCGCCACTACTAAACACAACACCCACTTTGTACTAATACAAACGTTATCATAGTCAAACCCAAAGGGCATCAACGTCCTACATTTAAGTCATCAAGATTTCGATCATCTTTTGTTTTAGTTGAATAAATTGTTTCAAAATACTCCTGGGATCGCACCGGAGGAGATTGGAGTCGACCGTTGTCGGAAGCAAGGCTTCGACTGTTTGAGACACTCGTCTCTGGAGATGAATCGAGTAAGATGAACAGGGACGCGAAGGCCTTTGGCTGTCGTAGGCTGTCTTTACCTGCCAGTAGCAGGGTATCTTGTCTTTGGCAATTGTTGTTTACACGTGTATTTCGTTTGTGGGCGTCCTTCGATTAGTTATTAGTAAATTGTGTTCTGTGTTTTGGCAGTAATATTTACATTTATGAATATTTCTGTCTTTGTTCAATAGATATTATATGAAAACCGTATCAAAAGGACAGTTAAAATTAAAGGTGTTGATGTTGACTATCCGGCTCGAAGGACCTTTACAAAAGAAATGGAAATATGTTATTATGAGTGATAGTACTAAAATGTCTCAAACTGTTTTGTACATTAAGGGCCTTTTTCACCACCTATGATTAAGTTGCCAATAACTTACTTGGCAGATAATTTCATACAAATTCTGTTCCATTTTTGAATTTATTCAGGAAGTAGTGGCTACTCGGACATTGTGAAACAGGCCCTAAGAGTTTGTGTGCATTGGTTAATATTACATCGAGAATTTACCAAAATATGAAAGCGGAAAAACTAACCGAGCCTAAACCCGTTGCATGATATGGTACCTCTGGGATAAGACAGCTAGTCCCGTTCAGGGAATATTTTTTTTAGGAAAGGGAAGTGAATATTCATCATGAACTAATATTTTAAATTGACCAATGACCAAGCCCTTCCCTAAAGTACCTATTTCTTTGAATGACGTCAGTTGTAATTTCGTTTAATTACAATTTACCTTTGCCTATGTGAGTAATGACTTGTCATAAATGGTATTAGTATGTATGGCCGTGACCTAGTAAAGTGTTTTGTGATAATTACTATTAGATAGACTGTTATTAATAATTGTTGCTTTAATTAATTTCACATAGCCCAACATTTTATTTGTCATACCTGTCATTTTTTTGCAAAAATTCTGTCTGTCAGTGAATTATATATTAGACCTAATTTAATTTCAACATACCCGGACATACTGTGAGCTGTCATCATCTTTTTGTAGTTGTCCCATTTTACTTGGGTTCGCGTAAAATGTTTTCTACCCTTCATCCTCCTTGTCAACCGCCACGATATCATTATTATCCTCTATCATAACATTCCTCACACAATCGTATGAAGGCCATATTTACAAATTATTGTGTCATACCAAAATCAAACTTTTTTCTTTGATAATTTGTTTAAACAACATTTGCCAAGTCATATAGGTATATATTACGATGAAATTTCGTGATTTTTTCAGTAAATAAAGTGTACTTTAAATAACGTAAAATCATGTTTTTTTTATTATTGATAGGCTTGCGCTTGACCACATTTCACCTGATGGTAAGCGATCATGTGGTCGACGATGGAGCACGCTTGCCTAGAAGCAACCTATTCACTCTTGACTTAAAGACCCCTAGGTTGTAGCTATCAGGAAACACAGACCCCGGCAGGGAATTCCACTTGTCATGAAATGTCAGACATTATGTAATATTTCACTTCCCTTGGACCTTATCATGGTATAAATAAAATAAACACCTTAGATATAAATGTGTGTATACTGATCGACATAATAGCCCATCAAGATTTAGTTTAAAATCTTATTATTTTCTTACCTTTTGGCACCTCGCCATATTTGTAATTTGAGCAATTTCAGTTTTCCGCGAAAAGGTGGTCTGCTGATAAACCACTTCTAGAATTGCCTGTCTAGTAGTTTAAATTAATAGTGCCTACGTTTGAAACTGAATGAATTGTTTGCTTCTTCAGCTGGATAGAACCAGTTTAGACTAGTATACACAGAAACTTTTATTTAAAGGGAAGTACAGCTTGAAAATATTTAAAAAAAGTTCAGTATCAACCTTTCATGTGTTGTTATTAGAGACACAATTAAAAAGTCATTGTGCCTCATGTGGATCTGGGCCCCGACTTTCAGTAAGCTAATCTATCCTGCCGTTTCCGTAGTATAAATTGGGTTTTTTTCTAGTGCAACTGGATACCAAAATTTATATCAAT
This sequence comes from Mythimna separata, assembly GCA_030763345.1. Classification (NCBI taxonomy): domain Eukaryota; kingdom Metazoa; phylum Arthropoda; class Insecta; order Lepidoptera; family Noctuidae; genus Mythimna; species Mythimna separata. Next base: position 7,076 of record CM061178.1, on the reverse strand, counting down.
ACTTCTTGGGAATAAGAATATGGATAGACCATCTCCTAGCATTTGAGATAATTTCTACCACGCGAGTCCATATCTGCTTACTATTACGCAGGTGAAGCTACTGACAGCAGCTAGTCTATATTAAAAACCCTAAACAACCCCTAAAGAAACCCTAGTTTGACATTCCAACCATATCATTGAATTTTTTCATTATATAAAATAACCTTGCCATCGAAATAAACCTTATTTTTAAACTAAATGTTGTTTCTAACCTAAAAATATAATTGGTGCCCCAAGTTTGATAGTGGGGAAGATTGATAAGCAAATCCTGTCATTTTCATATTAGCCTGAAAGTATACCATTAAAATTGACGACCCAAATTAAATGATCGATGTAACGAACGCCACACATAAAATAAATATTGGATAAAAGAATGATGTTGCTTTTTGTTCATTCAAAAATGAACACCTGAATATTATTTTCGTGTGAATTGAATCGTATGACATGTCATTTGTCGAAGGGTGAAAGATTTTTGTGACGTTGACTGAATATTTTCGTATAAATATACGATTTTTGGTTAACATCAGCACGATGGAACAATATTTCAGAAATATTTTTGTTTGATGCTGAGTGACCGGAGTAATGATGACTGATTGTATATGGCAACATTATTAATATTGACGATGCAAAAAAATATTTTTATAATAAATCCTATGGCACAGTATAGCTTTTGTGAAAACAAGCAGTTTTCCGATTGATTAATATTGGTAATTACGATTTATTTATCATGAACAAATAATTTTACAGTAAAGGTAAAGAGTCATTCAAATGACAGCAACATTAAAAAACAAACCCCTATGTGGGTTAATAATAATTGTACATACTCGTATATGTATAAATACATAATTATCTTCAAGTTTTGTGTATGCATATGCTTACTTATATTTAATTAAGACTAACTTAACTAAATATAAGTAAACATAATTATACACACAACTCTAAGACAATAGTTTTATGCTATATAAAAAACGACTGCCCATTTTTCGTACATTATCGGGTTGGCAAAGACTCGACTGTCATATTTATGTTTCGAAATGTATACTACCCCGATGTGTGACCCCTGAGATGTCCAAAAATGTCCTCCCAATTTATACGAACATTCCAATTTCCTGCGTCAGTTTTTTTTTTATTTATCCACTTTATTGAACACGTTTTGTAGCCCGTTTATTGTACAAGTGATATATGTTGAGGTTTTTTTTCTGAAAAGGCCATATTTTTTCGTTGATACTGTTTCTGAGGAAATTAAATATAAAATAGATACGTTAACATCTTTATATACCTATATTTTTTGTATTCATGTGAATTGACTATTGTACCTATTGTATCTGAACTTGTACCTGAAAATATACGCTCTATGTCCTCTAAATAAGTCGTGGCTACTCCGCTATTAACGTTTTACCATGCGTACTCTGGCTTGAAAATTTTATTACCATGATTTATGACAAATTAATATACTTTTAAAATAAGCTAAGCCTTTTTTTTAAATGACATAACTCTTTGCTTGATTGCGATACGGATGATAAGCAGTGATGCAATCGTGGATGGTAAATCACAATATTAGCTTATTAACTCTAGCCTTAAAGACACCTAAATTATAATTGGACGGGAAAACCGCTGCAGGCAAATGGTTCTAATCCTTCGATATACGCAGTATAAACGACGAGGCGAAATGCTTAATCCTAACTGTAGAGGTGTTAACAGCTTAAGGATGGACACTCGCCGTACGTCGAGTTGTCTGATAGTAGAAATAATGATGTACGAAACAGGTCACGCTCTCCAAAAATGCATTCGCATAAGATTACTAATTTATAGATAGATAATTTCACTGGCCCTTGTAATCTGTAGCCTTAAAATTGGGTTCCCAGCTAAAAACGTCGGAACATCGCCAATCAGTACAAGTACCTACCATACTGAGTTTACGCTCATAGCTATTTAGACGAGGGCCTATAAAAGCGTGTAGATGTTGTGTCTAGACTGGGGCCCTGAAATAAGAGTTTTTCAGAATAAAATGCGGTAATGTCATTGCTTTAGAAAATTAGAGTGCCTTTATATAGTTTTCATTTGATAACATAAAGGAGCGAGAATTTTCAGAAATTGTAGTAGGCAATAGTGTAGATTTGCGTTGTGATGAAATGAACAAAGAAAATCTGAGAAAGCTTTCAAAACCCTCTTTTTACACTTATCACAAAAGATTTTTTATACATTTTTGTAGAAAGACAACCACGTCTTATTATAAAATCGTTACCGATACGGATTAAACGAATTCAGCGCAATGTGGCAACTATGTTCAATTTCAGTAAAGAACGAGAGTATCAATTTGAGTAAAGAACGCGTTCGTGTTGAATTGCTTATGTAGGACACTTCGTCACATTTCGCAATTGAAAACGAGCTCCTGAATTGAGTGTTTAGACTTAAGAACAAGCCATCTTCAAGTTTTTAGTACAGAAATCGAGGATAAAACTTTCATCCGCTGCCTTCCTAGCTCCATTTTTAAGCCTATCTTCAGCATCCTTGCGCTCAAGGCGGAATGTACGCGCCTGTTGGTAATAGCCCCGTCGATTACTTGCCATATATTAGTTATGTTCACACGAGTCGAGTCGAGTGGGCCCCGGGAAATAGCTGAGACGCGAAGGGAAATTACTTGGAGAAACATACGTTCTACATTCGAATTCAACATACATTGCTGCTTTTGTTTCTGTTGCAAAGATTAGTGCTGGTTGCCGTAATGCAGTGTATGCAGAATATGAAATTAAGTCCTTTATAATTAGGTTCGGTTTAGTTGAAAGTGGTAGAGTTAATATGAGTGCAAATGGCATAAGCATTTAGTTAATGGTGTGCTGCAATTTGCAAGAGATTAAAATTAGATTATCTTTTGCTGTTAAAACTGGAAAGCTTGAAAGCTTGTGGGTTTATGCAGATTTTCTTACTAACGTAATATTAAATTTAAGAATTTGTTCGGATAAGCGTCTATGGAACTGCATTATGGGGCAGTATGAACTGTTATGATTTATGCACATTAAATAATTGGATTAATTACCATATTAGTTAAACTCCTCTAAACGACTGTCTGTCACCAGGCTGTATCTCACGGACCATGATAGCTAGACAGTTTAAATTTTCACACATGATGAATTGCTATTACTTACCGTTGTAACAACAAATACTAAAAATAAAATAAAATAAATATACAATGTGTATATGACAATAAATGAAAACACTGGCAGTACTCATCATTATGAATGACTTTTAGTATGGGACCAACCCTGAAATCGCGAAAATAATTTTAGCTGTCCCATACATTTATGTTTGCATAAGTCGACAAAATGTACGGGACAGCTAAAATTTTTTTCGCGATTTCAGGGTTGGTCCCATACTAAAAGTTATTCATAATGATAGAGTAATGCCAGTGTTTTCATTTATTGTCGTATTGTCATATATACACATTGTATAAGTGGGGCTCCTGTACAATAAACGTGATTTCTTCTTACCGTTTTTGGTAGTGATGGTACGGTGCGCGAGTCTGACTCGGTTTTATTGTTATTCGCCATATTATACGTCGCGGGAAAAAACTACTTAACATATATAACGTTGCCAGGCAACACAGGTGTTACCGTCTACTGAAACAGATTACAAGATACGTTATCATCACATTTGTGAAGCTTGTCACATCACCAACTAACAATACTTGTTGTATACGAATTATTACAGTGTGTTCACGTATAAACAGTTGTACTTAGTACTATCTCTATAATCTTTATGCTATAGTTTGTTGATAGTTTGTTTTCGTGCCTCGGATCGCGGAAAAGTTTTCGAGGATGGAAAGTTTTGAAGATGAAAACTTGTGAAGGATAAAAAGTACGTACGGTCTACTTTTTGTTTTGTTTTCTGTGATATCGGCATTTTGAGCTGGATTTTTTTCAATACCAAATGTTTAATAACTTTTTTTTACGAGAAAAATCATCTTCTATCTGCACCCGCTCTGGATGGAGTAGGGAATGAGTGACCGAGTTTTACTGACTAAAACCCATCGTTGATCTTTCAGTTGTGCTTTAGTACAAGGGCTACAGCCACTCCATCTAATAATTTACAGCCTTGACAGACGTTGGCCCTAACTGGCCCCGTCAATCATGTTAACATGTCTTTGAGGCACGAGTGAAATATAACGCGTCATCGAACTGGGCTTGGTCTGTATCGGCCAGCCAATTGGGCGTTTGTGGTGACAGTGAGCAGTAGGTAGGTCGCTGTCGCCGCAAACATCGAACTCTCGGGGCGTCTCTAGAGGAAATCTGGGCATGACGTCTGTCAATTGTGAAATAGCTACCTACTGAATCTATAACGCAACAAATATACATACGCTGCAAGATTTTACGGGTATGTGCCCATTAAACGTTTGAGCCAGCAAAAGTCTGACACTCTCTCTCGCTTTACCCAGAGCTGAGTCATTTGATGATTTTCCACGTAAAAAAAAACCTCAAATATTAGAATTTCATAGTAGATACTCGTATGATAGAAAGATTGCATTATTTTAACTTCGGAACTTCGTTATATTGGCTCTGTAGCCTAATAAGACTTTTTATTCAACTTTTAATTCAAATATTTCTAAATCTATAAAAGTGTTGAGACAGTGTCAGTAATCTAGAAGTTTTATTCTTAAACACAAACATACCACAAGTATTGAACACAATAAGTAGAACACAAAAATCAAGTAAAAAAATAACAACAAAACAACAATTTTCTTCTTGCTACGATAAAATAAAATAATCTCCCCATAAAGGTGCCAGCACATTTTTTCGTCAACAGTTTTTATTTACATACTTTCATTTACGACGTGAAAACGCGCTTATGTTTCAGTACCTATATTTTTATTGTTTACTGCATGCTATACAATCTGTCACTACTTAATACCAACTTGACATGCAGGATAACGCTTAATATTAAGCTAAGTTAAAGCTTGTTTGTTGTTTATTTATGCCCCGGTGACGTAAAGTTGTTGGTACGGTTTATTTTAACTGTGGCAGTAGAATAAGGCAGTTTGAAAATACTTTTAGTATGGTCTGTGAACTTTGTTACCTGTCCCATCTAAGAAATATGGGTTGGACAATAACCTTAGTATAATACCTCGAAAACGGCGACTTTTTGAAGCGATGCAGTAGCGTGGCTGCCGCGCTACTAACGCGCTATTGTCGCATTTGAAACGAGTGTCAGCAGCGCTACTAACGCACTACTGCATCGCGACTGTAGCGCGGCTTCCGCGCGACCTGCTAAAACTTCGGTGATCAACCTGATATAGTAAAAATAATAAATTGTGATGAGGCTAGCGACTAAGGCCCACCACAATTTATTATTTTTAGTGTTTTTTCGCACTAGTGTGAAATATACTGCGTTGCGAACCGTACTTAAAGCGATAAATAAGAGCAAGATTGCGGGTAAGCGTGCTAAAAAATAGTATAACCCCTAAGGATTTGAAAAGAAGATAAGTTACCTTCAAAGTCGGATTAAATAAGTCGTAACGAAGAAAAACTAGACACTTTTTTCATTAGTAAAATCTATTTGAACAAAATTCTTTGTAACGAAAAATTGTTTGAGTTTTCATTACTTTAAACAAGTTTTGAGACTTTTAAGATTTCAAAATCAGGTTATTGATCATGATCAACGCGATTTTTAAGACTTAAAAGTTATACAAACATTTTTTATAGATGGTATAAATTACTGCATGACTGCGATCCCATCTAATAGTAAACAGTAATACAATCGTCACACTAATTTAGTTAGTTAGTTAGCCCATTGTGTCTCACTGCTGGGCGAAGGCCTACCTTTCCCTTTTCCACACACGTCTATCCTCAGCCATTACGGGCCAGTCCCTACGGTATTTGTCCAGCTCTTCCCTCCACCTTCGCCTTGGTCTGCCACGATGTCGCCTTACATTCAATGGGACCCAAAAAGTGGATCTTTTTACCCACCGCTCATCTGACATGCGAGTGGCGGCTTTTTGGGTAACATCTTTTATCTTCGTTTTGGCGCGCAGTATTGTATTCCTTACGTGATCGGAAATTCGAACTCCTAGGATACTGCGCTCCATGGCTCGCTGACAAACCTCGAGCCTGGACCTCTGCTGAAGTGTCAAAGACCAGGTTTGTGCTCCGTACGTAAGTTTAGGGAGAATGCACATGTCCATAACTTTCTGTTTAATTTATTAAGAACCTATTCGCTCTAGCCTCGAAGACACAAAAACCATCTTACTTGTTTAAACTAAAGAAAACTCAAACAAAATCATCCATACAAACAATAAGTACAAGAAAATCTTTATCCCTAAAATACGCAGCGAAAACCTATTTTTATTTACCCATTGTGTTCAAAACACGAGTGCCAATAATCCTTAAACCCCTTTTTATATCTGAACCAATCTGTTTTCCCTTCATTACGTTCTCGATAAAGAGGGGCTGAACTTTTTGAACCGTATGATGTGACATGCTGACATTTGTAAACAAGTCTTTTTGTTTGAGGCTTTTTTTACTGGCCATGACAGACAGGTTTGGGGGACGTGAAGTCATGGAAGGTCAGGTTTTAGGTGGTTTTGGTGGCAGGTGTGACTATGGTGTTCTAATTTCGATTGATGGTTTAGTCATGGTTGTGTTGGTGTGTGAGTCAGACGAATTTTTCGTGTTAAGAGGGACCTTCTTGATCAGTATATCGTTAATGTGAGCGTGGTTTATAAGCTTGTTGTTTCATCCAACGAAATATTTTAAAAAGAGAGGTAACGCCTGGACGCTTTGTCAGCATTCATTATCACTTGAAATTTCACAAAAGTTTTTCCAGGACATAAGTGTTTTTTTTTTATTTTAAATTAGTTTTCGATTAATTGTACAAAGTTTCTATACCTTAATATAATTATGGCAAAGAACACACAAAATAAAAAATCTTTGGAAGATTTTACTGTGTTAGTTTTAAATTAATGTTTTAACTTCATTAGAAACTTAGACAATATTTACAAAATATCTGTATTCATAATTACGTAAGAGTTACTTATATCGAAATAT